>CM023482.1:89114058-89666971 GCA_013339685.2 Hyalomma asiaticum | reverse complement strand
TTTTGAGAGACCGTATTTTTATTCAGGAAGGCGCGCAATAAGTAGAGGAATGCTCTACGATGCGGGAAAACGCATTTTGTGCGACTTCTGATCGAGTCAAAATTTCACAAAAAACCCAATACTATAGTCTTACCTTTTTTGGCATTTTGGGCAAGATTTTGAGAGACCGTATTTTTATTCAGGAAGGCGCGCAATAAGTCGAGGAATGCTCTCCGATGCGGGAAAACGCAGTTTGGGCGACTTCTGATCGAGTCAAAATTTCACAAAAAACCCAATACTATAGTCTTACCTTTTTTGGCATTTGGGGCAAAAATTTGAGAGACCGTATTTTTATTGAGGAAGGCGCGCCATAAGTAGAGGAATGCTCTACGATGCGGGAAAACGGATTTTGTGCGTATTCTGATCGAGTCAAAATTTCACAAAACCCCGAGGCTATAGTCTTTCCTTTTTTGGCATTTTGGGCAAGATTTTGAGAGACCGTATTTTTATTCAGAAAGGCGCGCAATAAGTAGAGGAATGCTCTACGATGCGGGAAAACGCATTTTGTGGGACTTCTGATCGACTCAAAATTTCACAAGAAGCCCAATACTATAGTCTTACCTTGTTTGGCATTTTGAGCAAAACTTTGAGAGACCGTATTTTTATTCAGGAAGGCGCGCAATAAGTAGAGGAATGCTCTATGTTGCGGCCAAACGTATCTAGAGCGACTTCTGATCGAGTCAAAATTTCACAAAAAACCATATAATATACTCTTACCTTTTTTTGGCATTTTGGTCAATATGGTTCTGCAACGTGCAATGTGACATTGCACGATACATAAGCCTTTACCATTTCACCGCCATCGAAATGCAGCCACCGTGGCCGGCATTCGACCCCATGACCTTCTGAGCAGCCTGGGCTAGACCACTAGACCACTGTAGTGGGGCAAGTATGTAAAAAGTGGCCATGACACGTACTGCATATATATGTGGGGGAAATTTTTAGGGGCGAAGCTCCTGAAAGCGGCACCCGTTCGTCCCTCGTCGTAGTCGTAGTGCGCAACCAGTCTTACGCTTTGACCTCCAAGGTGGTGCCGGTGGGAGATTTCTCGTGTGCGTTGTTGAACAATAAAAAATTCGCAGCGTGCGCGTTAACTAAAAGCCGAATTCTTCTGTCTCTCATTCCCCATTAGCAGCCATTGGCATGTTCCAGTAGGAAACGTTAGTAGAAGTAGAAGTGTAAGTGTTAGCTAAAAGCCGACTTCTTCTGTCTCTCATTCCCATTAGCAGCCATTGTTTACCTCCAAGGTAGTGCCTGGTGAGATTTCTCCTGTGCGTGATTAAACAATAAAAATTTTGTTCAAAACGCCGTTGATTGATGAAATAAACCAACGAAAGACGCCAGATGTTTTCTAAAAGCAAAACGAAAAGACGCCAGATGTTTCTAAAGCAAAACGAAAAGACGCCAGCTGCTTAACGAAAGACGCCAGGTGTTTTCTAAAGCAATGGTTTTATATTCAAAACCATATCGCGATACACGTTTGTCAATCGTTTCACGTCAATTTTATCGGGCGAATTAACGGAAGAAATTTCACGGTTTAACCGATGATTACTTCCAGGAGCTTCGCCCAATCTCATCATCATTCACCTCGTGGATCTGCCGTCAATTTTTTTGTATGACATTAATGAGGAATGCGCTGATTGCAGATGTTTCCACAGTATCGACAGCTTTGCCACAAATAATTCGCACGTGTGGCTGTTTCATATCAAGTCCGATAAAGACAAATATTCACAAAAGGAAACGGTGTGTGAAGCGTGTTGTGTGTAATGGTGTATGCGTGCATCAAAGTTCTTCTAATAGATGCTTTTTTCTTTCTTTTTTTTTTTTGTCTCATACACAGTGCTTAACATCAGTCAGCGCATATGCGAATCCAGAATTATTGCATACCCTGAATGTGTGGAAGACTGTTAACACGAGCATGAAAGCTAATGCCCATGCACGGTCACGCAGGTTTTAGCCGTCGCATGTGCAGCGTGTAGCTTTACTTTCGTACGAAACTCTTTAGACTGTAAGGCAGGACTGCAAGATGCAGCTGAATTTTGCTGGCATGGGCATCTTATGTTCCACCTTGCGGAAACTAGCTGCGCGTAAAATCTGCTGTTCTTCAAGTACTTATGTTATACCTGGTCATTGGCAGTTGATGTTGCTCTTACTTCTTTCCAAGTGTCGCTTCCCAGAACTACTTTTTGCTGTTTGCGAGAGTTAAGGACAGAAAAATATGGCGAAACGGCGCATTTAAATAACGCGCGCTAGCTCCACATAGTTGACAAGGTCGTTAAAGATACCATAAGCCTTATGCATGCATGAAATAACGCGAAGTTGCGAAAATAATGCGCAACTTCTAAAGATTCAGCGCTTGCATTTCAAAAATCCACCTCCAGAAAACAGCAACACATGAATAGGCCAGCTTTGGCGTCTCATGCGGTTCTGTTGTGGTTTGGTTTTCCCTTCGGGTTGTATGTTGTTCGTTTAATTTTCGGCGTAAACGCTCGGTGACTGCTTTCTTCGTGCGCCTGCTGCAAATAACGGAGGTAAGCATCGACTACGCAGCGATTGGCGCAGCATCACATTCGATTGATGACTGTATGTTTGTAAAAACAGCAGCAAGTGTCAAGGACCCGGCGAAGCGTCATGCTTTGCGTTTGGCCGGTGTAAGCGTCCCCGACCATGCGGCTTGTGTGCGCATCTATGTGCAGTATTGTCGAATATGGGAAATAACAATAATGGTAATTAAACGTTTATCCTTCGCTGCGCGTCAGGTTGCGTAGCTGCACTAGCTCGTGCCCGTTTTCGTTCATGGCTGTGCGCGCGATTAGATCGAACGCGGGAAAAGTACGGTGTTTTGACTGCAGTATTTGCGTCAATATTTTCCGGAGCATCTTTGGCTTTGCAGGCATGAGTGATCGGGCGTTTGAAAATGAATTCAGTGACTACCATGGCGGGCAATCGGATGTGGTGCTTGCCGATGGCAGGGTGAGTACACAGTCGAGCAGCAACCTCTCTTGCTTGACCATAATTTGCATTTGTACACCGTCACCTTCAGTGCCTGGCAATTGCACAAATGCTCTGTTTAAAGTATGGGGTACTTCCGTGTTATTTATTAGCTCCTACTAATTGCAGTGGACACAAGAGTTTCAGAAGGACATTCGGAGGAACATTTCCGATCGCCTTCGAGACCTGGAGCGCAACCTCGCGAAACGTACCGATTGGGCTGACTCGTCGGTTTACACTGGCACTACAGGTAAGCATGAAGGTGCTCTCCCTGTTGGGAAAACAGTGGTAGGCACCGGCGATATAACCAGGGCTTGTAACGACGTCACGGCGCCGAGGCCCCGCCCACCACTCGCCGCGTCCCTACACGGTCGCGCCACTGCCGCCTGCGCAGCGTGTGCGAAAGCTGCCTCCGAGTGGGCATCGGAGCGCCGACGGCTTGTTTACAACAGTTTGCAAGGGGCGCCCGCGTGAGGTAAAGTTGCAGTAGCTCTGTAGGAAGTATTCAGTGAATGTAGAAAAGAATACATCGACACCCAGCTATGACAATTAAGATGTGAGAACTGATTGAAACGGCAACCACCACGGATGTGAATCATCGCGAGCTATTACGTCGGCGTCGCCTCATGCGTTAGCTTTAACTTGGTAACTAGCACGGATGAACCACCTGAAACAGCGAGACAATGCCTCAGCTAAACATACTGTTTCGAACTAAAGCCTATGATTCTTATGTAAAATCCTTGCGCACAAACAGGTGCATCGGATTAGTTGCTCAAGCATAAGAAAAGAGCGATATTGGTGACTCTGTCATCTATGTAAATACGGCTGTGATAGCACACACACACAAATAAAAATTCATGCATCTCCATGAAGTGAACCATGATGAGTGGGCAAAGCACTGGTAAGCACAAGGCTGGTAAGCAGTTGGCAGAGCGAGCAGTCGGTTTTTTAAATCAAGAAACTGGCTAGCAGACACTGCCTGCGTCAGTGTTGTCTCTCGCGGGCGAGGGCGTGTTATCGTTCCTTGCGAGCTTCGGCCAGCTGTTGCGCATGTGCAGTGGGGGTGTGGATGGCGCAGGGACGGAACAGGCTCGACCATAAGCTGCTTCGCATCTAAAAGCAATTATGTGCGAAGGACAAGGCTCTTGAATAACCGCCAGCAAGGTGCGTGTAACCGGGATCGTGGCTCTGCCCATGTGCTCAATTGCGATTGTAAAGGCGTGAAGTCCTGAAACGATTGGCGAATTTCAAGCGTTTAGTTCATTCGAGCAGTCTGACAATAGAAAAAAAATGTAAAGCAGATAACAACCACTACAGCATTGCCCAAGACACATCTCTTATGTATGCTATCGCAACCGCAAGCGATTTGCAAAAGCATTCCTGTAATCGGCCTTTCACGCACGGCGTCAGCTACGTGAATTAACCTCTCATATATTTATTTCACTTGACTGAATAAAAATTCGTGTGACGCACGTAGAACTTCACTTCAGTAATACACAGCTACCAAGATATGATAGCGTGCCACGCTAATGTAGTGCGCGCTTTGCGGTCAGCGTCATCGGTCTGTGTCAACATTCCTTTTATCCAAGAAAGTTGGTGTTGAGCATTACACTTAACAAACTTACGACAAGGATATTTCTCTTAAATGAAACAAGCTGTGTTAACCATTGCATAATTACAAGCTCAGCCGTAACAAGAATGTTTGGATTGTGACGTGCATTTAGAAACTCATGTTAATCTTTCCTTGATGTAAATTCACATTATATGCATGTATTTTAAAGGTTGAATTTAAAACATTAATCTAACAGCAACTCATATTAATCTTTCCTTGATGTAAATTCACATTATATGCATGTATTTTAAAGCTCGAATTTAAAAAATTAATCCAACGGCAACCTAGCGTGCTCGCTAGCACGCCGTGATCAATGCACACTAGCACAAAGCTTGGTTAGTTGCTTTGGTATATTAGCCATATTAAATAATGAAAAAATAAAATAAAATGAAGAGACCTCATGAAGCAGTGGCCTTTTCACTTTATAACACTGTTAACGCATCAAAGCACACTATAGCTGTCATGCAGTGACTGACTGCAATGCAGTGTAGAGCAACTTTGCTTGCAATGATCTTTTATGTGCCATCTTAGCACTCTGTAAACGACCATACTGGTTTTGTTCTATTAATTATATGCAAGCAGGTACTTCTGCAAATGCACAGACACCTTTTTCACTGACTCATTATCAGCTGCAGAAAAGAAAAATTTTGCAAACTTATCGCACCTCCGTGGCTCTGATCGTGTACGCTTACGAATGGCATCATATTTTAATTCCGTGCACTTGAAACAAGCAATTGACATATGCTATGTACTCATGCATGGTCACAAAGCGAAATATTCATGATTGACCGTGCGTGTTCTTAGACTGCGTAAAATTCTTGCTTTCAATATGTTAACATGTGTTTTTCACCTACAGGTCATGTCATGACGACCGATCATGGGACCCCCTCACCCCCCGAGTCTGAACGAGCTATGCAATTCGCGCATGTCGCACATTTTGGAGAGAGCTGCGCGACTAAAGTACTTGATGCTGTCACCGCTGCTGCTGCCTATCGAGTGATGAATAGCACTTTGCCCTTGTAAAAAGATATTTACCAACGAGCGGCAGCTTCACTGCGCATGTCGGACGGCTGCAAACCAACGTTGTCCCAATAATCATTATGTCATCTACAGGGAAACGGATAAAATTCAATCTTCGGCACCTTTCTGATAGTGTTCGTAAAGCTACTATAGAATCCATACATGCGACAGCGTGTAGAAGTAAAATATCCCCACCACGTAGGCATGCTCGCGGTGCTTTGGCACAGCAGACCGCAGAAGGAAACATGCATTTTTTTCCCGGCGGCCACTGCCAGTGGCCACAGCGGCGCTGCATGCACGATTCGAAACATGAGCGCACAAGGCCTATACATGGAATGGGAGTTAAAAGCCTGAATAAGAGCAGGTGGGAAAGCTCGTATTGGCACTGCATCTTATTTTTTCTTAGCGTCCTGAATTGATGCAGCCCAACTTTTAAGCAGGGTAGCACGCAATACGACACTGCAGCAGTGGCACACACCTGGCTTCACGCATCATCACCTACATTCTCTCGACCCATCACTGCAGCTGTGGCTTCTGCAGGGTTTTTCCCGACTTGAAGATACAGTGTTGTGCCGTTTGTGACTGGGCGTTGCATTCACCCTTTCATATTCTTTTAAACTTGAAATGTCTGAAAGTGCCGAGTGCAGCTATTGCACTGTGGAGGAGACTGTCGAGCACCTCCTGTGTGACTGCCCAACATATGACAATGAATGAATGCAACTCTGTGCAAGACTGCGAAAAATAACCAGCAACATTTTCACCGTTCAGGTGACCTTAGGTCCATGGCACTGTGACTCTCAGCTATGCCAAGCAACAAAACCGTTGCTGCATTTTCTGAATGCTATTAGGCTAATTAACCTTAGTCTTTGAAAATGGACAAAGAACTTCCGTAACGTCAGCGTCACTGCAGCATTTTTTATTAGTCTTTTTTTTTTGCTCTCTCTTCTTCCAGAACTTTCCCTCCCCTGCCCCCTTCCCCACTGCAGTTTAGCCTACTGGGCTCAGCCCAAGTTAATTTCCCTGCCTTTCCTATTCCTTCCCTCCTTCCTTCCCTACCATTGCTAATGTATAAAATTGGTTCTACTGATGTTTCTTAATTGCCTTTTATCTCAGTTTTATATTTGTGACATGTGTAATGCTCTCAAAAAAATTGTCGCTTGAAATGCTTTGTTGTATTCAGTTGGGGTTATTGCGTGCCTGAAGTGCATAATTAGTACACCCTTTCATGTGAAGGTGATGTCATTCTTTCATCTTGCTGCTCTCCTTCCACTCCATCTGTTTGACCAGTTGACTCAACTATAGAAGGGCCGATGTTCGCAACATTTTCTTACGTTACTCACTAATGTTGTGCGGCGAGCACTAGGTGAAGTAGGTGCTTGAGGCGGGTGCTTGAAGCAGAAAGTGGATGGGAAAGTGGAAATTTCGAGAGCCTAAACAGAGAGCCAGCCTAAGTTTGAAGTAGGCCCCATGTTTCGTTTCAGGACGATTAGATCTCTTGTTCAGGAATAGACCGAAGTGCTTTAAGAATGTGTTTTGAACCTTGAACTTTGGCTGGTACCAGTTCAGCATTTAATATAACTTACCCTGCCAGACAGACTTCTGTCGAAGATGCTTAGATTAAGTCAAAAAGTAAATAAAGAGGAAATGATGCTACCATGAATATGCAGGGACTTTGGAAGGTCATTGCAGGAGTACAAGATCTGGACATCTATTGCCATAATGAGGATATAATAGAAAGCAGCATTATACATTGAGACAGGCAGCTTAGTCTTCGGAGAAGCTGGGGGACACCGTAACTGTTAATCTTTCATTCAGTTGTGCTGGTAGTCTTATGTATGTACAAAAGAAAAATTGTTCATTGGCTTTGTATAGAAGCAGGTAACATAATGAAGTTCCCTTTTTTTTTTTATGAGGCGAATTGCTATGACATGGAAGGTGAGGTGAGCTTGTTTATGTCCAAAATGCTTGCTTCATCTAGTACTCAAATTGCCAGTGAGAGACACAGTTGGGATCTGCGGCATTGAGAGTTTTTGCTTGTTGATTATCATGGTGCTTCACTTCGCTCTGTGAGCATTGCACATGCATAGTGAGAGGTCCACCCAAGCTGTATGCTTCATTGACACGTGGAAACCGTAACTTGATGGCATGGTTGATGTTGTTGCATTATCTGTGCTGCTCATGTACACATATGCTTTTCTTGGCCTTTCCTGGAGTATGTTTTGCTTGGGTCTAGAAGAGACTGGAAATATCACGCACCTTTCTTTGCTTGTACAACTGTGTAACTAGTGTACTCACTTGTAATTCCTTATGCAGATAGAAAAGAGTGTTAGTTCTAGAAAGGGCAAAGACTGAAGAGGTCCATACTGCACATATACGCAGGTGTGGCTGTGATGTACATGCGCCTTTCTGATGTGCTGCAAGACACATCTTATCTGAACCGGGCACTACCTTTAGTAGAAAGACAGCTTTCGAGCCTGAGGGAGCGCCGCTTCTCTTTCCTTTGCGGTGACCCGGGACCATTGGCTGTTGGAGCCGACCTCTACAATCGCCTTGGAAGGTCACAAGACTCCCACAACTTGGTCAAAAGGTACTCATTGATGCTTGTGAGCAGTGTAAAATTGTGATGGATAGTACACGAAAGTAGGTTACAGGACTTTGACAAAAAAATAGAAACAAACAATGGGTAGCTGATATAGTTTTAATGAAATGTTGGCTGCAGGCCCTTTAAAGTACAAAACAGCTTTTTCTAATGTGCACAATATACAAGCACCAGGAACATTATGGGTACCTGTGCTTGTTCTTAGCATAGCATTGTCTTGCCACATGCCTGCAGCTGTTGCTGGTGGCCTCAGGTAGTGCAATAATTCAGATCTGTGTTAAATTTATCAGCTTGAAAGCTGGTAAGTAATTTTTATGGGTATAGTAGGTATATTTGCAATCTGTATGTGGCAACAAGCAGCAGTGTTTAATGCCGATATATAGTTGATATAGTCCCTTATTGTGACTCAGTTCACATTTACATCTGCTTGGGTACCTTAGAGTGTTACAGTGTGTGTACAGCCATTTGACATGTAAAAATAAAAAGTTAATGTTACTGACAAAGCATGGCTAGTGGAGAATTTCCTCCAGGTGTAAAATAAGTGTTTGTTTTTTTATAAAAACAGCACCTAATTAATGGCTGCTTCTATAAACTGACTGTGTTCTGGATTTCAGGTAGCCTATAACTGCTACACTGAACTTTAGTGTGTTTGAAATGAATGCTTAGAGCAGGGGTCATAGCGGACTCCTGTCTGAAAGGAGTACTGACACGATTTTGTGACGGCGCAAACTGAACATTTTTCGTTTTCTAGTCATGCATTGTTAACACTCTCCACACAACAAAGCCATGAAACACATGCAAAGTATTTTACTTTGCATGTGTTCCTCACCCAGCATCTGCAAGAAAGCCCCAGCGCAATCGACAATACGATGACGTATGAACACAGTCTCTTGAAAATCGCCGATATCGCTGTCAGAGTCACTGGACGGCCGTGAAATCATTGTTGTCTGCATGCTCCATGTGCGACTTACCGGAGCCTACAAAGTTGCAGCGAAGCTATCACGAATTGCTGTCCCTATGTGACTGAGACGTGCGTCCGACTGTGTTGACATGTCACTAGGAAACCGCCCCCTCGAAATTGAAACTGAAAGTGGGCTTTCAAGGGAGCCATATTAAAAATACATTCATTGTGTTGCGAGGCACCCCGATATTCTTTTTAGGGTTCTGCAAGCCAGTGCTTTTATTTACAGCAATAATACAAAAATGTCAAATATTCATGTCAGTACTTTAAGTCTTTAATGTGCTACAATACCCGAAATAGGCTTGGGAATTGGGTCAGCTTCAGCTAGCTGGTGTATGGATGACATATGCATGACATGTCAAGGATGAAAATTTTGGTATGAGAGTTGTTGGGTGGGCTAATAATTTCTAGAGTTTCACATCCCAAAATGACAGTATGATTGAGAGGTGCCATAGTGCAGGGGTCTGGAAATTTTGACCACCTGGGGTTCTTTAACAGGCACTGGCATTGTACAGTACATGGTCCTCAACGTTTCGCCACCATCGAAATGCAGCCACCGTGACAGGGATTCGACCTCGCTAGCTTCGGATCAGCAGCCACATGCCCATAGATGGTAGGCCACCGTGGCGGGGCTGTTTGGTGAGCTAGCACGTAAAATAACTGTGATGGCACCAATGAAAAGATGTAAGTGAAGAAGACACATATGGGACACATGACATTGCTTCTACCATACTTTCAATGGGGAGAGTGCCTTACAGCTATCCAAAAATACCATGCAGGATGTGTACAAGAGCTTGCTGGGCCTTCAGTGGCAGACTACAGGTGCTGTACATAGATCAGCACTGCAACTACTTGAAGGTGTACATTGCTGAGTAGACTGATTTGCTGTAGTTGGTCAGTAAAACTTTGCATTATCACACTTGTTAGTGAATTGTCATTTATATTTTAGGTATGCTCATTCATGACATGACATTGAAAACTAGTTTTAATGAAACACACGAGATCATCTTCATTTTTAAACGTTAGGAACTTTGATATAATGAATTTTTATTGAAATATTTCCATAGTGTAGTAGTGTTTCCATAGTAATGTAGTTCTTTTGTCTTGGAGTCAAGGGCCCACTGCTAGATGCATTGGGTCCTTAGAGTTTACTAAATCCAACCATAAATTTTCAAGGCGATAAACTCGTAGATTTTGCTTGGCATAGCATCACTGTGGGTGATAGGTAGTAGTAATGGCATAGTTAAGGTATTATATTTTGCACAGCCTCTGTTCACAACTTTTGTTGTTGCTTGAATGCAGGCTTGTGGGCTTAAGCAAATATGTCGTGTCCTCTGCTGCTGACATTCCTGATGAATTGCTGTATGGACGAGTTGGCTACCTTTATGCACTGCTGTATGCCCGGAAGCATGTTTCACCGACAGCTATCGATGATGGTCTTATCAGAAATGTGAGCCACTGCTTTGAGACCATGTACATATATGCTGAGTGCTAATCATTTATTTACATTCGTACTTTTCTATTTATCACATAATTCTAGGTCTCTGTCAACAGTTGATAGGTATCGGAGCTGTTATGTGTCATATATAGTGCATGTTAGAACAGCTTGTATATTTGAATGGATTGTAGCGTCATGTGTACTGAAGTGGCAAGCTTCTTTTCTTACGACTGTTTTTCTTTACTGCCAGATATATAGCTGAATATGTTTCTTTGACTCCAGCCATAAACCATGCTGCTGTTACTTTTGGTGAAATGCATGATTTCAATATACTATCTGCTTTTCTTATTAAAATATGTTTTCATCTGAATTCCTGAACTGACCCTTAAAGTGCCCTTAAGAGTTACCTTGAAGGCTTCATTCTTTTTTTCTTCGTCCCTTACCACTTATGCACGTTCTCCAGCTTTATAATACGACATTGTCTGTGTCACACCTTCAAGGAAGATTCTACATTCTGTACGCATCATCACAGAGGTGTCTGAGTATACAATGTATTTGTCTTTTTGGTTCACACCGCTTTGTAGTCCTGCATGATGTAGCTGCCACTCCATCCGCAACCTGAAGACGGGGGAGAAATGGGTTTGAGGTGAGGAGATGCCAGCCTTCCTTGCATGAACACCATCTTCCCCCTCTTCCAGTGGCAGATGAAGTGGTAGCCATACACTGAAATGGGCCAGGATGACTTCGCGCATGTGTCCAATGCATACAGTAGTGGCTTCCAGGTGCATGGTGACTTGTCGTGGCATTGAACAGGTGGTGCAAGCTGTCCTGTCATCAGGCCAACAGCTTTCAGCAGAGGAAAAGAGCCGCAGCCCACTTATGTACCAGTGGCACGATTCCTTCTACCTTGGTGCTGCCCATGGTCTGGCAGGCATCTTCTACATGCTGCTGCAGGTAGGCTCTTCAGCCCACTCCAAGCTATTGCTCTCAGCTGCTACTGCAGGTGAAAACCATGTGCAATCTCTGTCTGCAGTACCAACTTTTGAAAATCTTTTACGATAAGATTTTGCTCAGGTAGATTTGAGTGTGCATTCTAATCGCTGCTGTTACAGTTGACACAAAAATAAGGTTCCTTAATCTGGTTGAATTGAAGCACTGCTTGGTCTCATTTGTGCCAGTATTCCGAACCGGTTCATTGTGGAGCTCTTGTGTCTCAGTAAGCAGTGCAAGTGCTTCTTTAATATGCCCTATTTAACTTTCTTCCGGGTACTGTATTCTTTTCATCTGTGTGATAGACTTAATAAGTTCTGTTCTGCCAGAATGCGAAACTTTGAGTGTATTGAAAGATATGTGCAAAACATGTGCAAGAATTAGACTTCTTGTGCCTTGTAGTTTTACTCTGTACAGGTTGCAGAAAGGTGCCAGGAGTAAGCGTTATGTCGTAATATCTCACCTCATCATGGGTGCTGGGTGAGAAGGAGTTGACAGTCTCTTGCATCTGCAGACTCTGTACTCTGCTGTCATATTTCCTAGTATTGGCATTGTGTGACCTAACATTTCTTGAGCCCATTTCCCTCAACTCAGTTGCTACTTCTTTTGCTTAAAGTATTGTGATTTCACACAGGCGTGCTAAACTTTATTCATGTTCAACTTCTACTCATCAGTCGTAGCTAAAGTATAAGCTACAAGCTTGGGCTCTTTAATCCGCTCTGCATTTTCTGTTATTTTGTCGTTATTTCACAGCTATGCCTTTTTGTTTCAGTCGCTCATTAAATGGCTCTTAGCTTGATTCCTTCAAAGTTGCAGGTTTGCTGGTTAGTAAACATTCAGTTAAGACTTTATCAAATAGCATGCTGATAAAATATGTTATTTTACACCTTATCGACCACGCGAATGTGTTTTCAGCTGCAGAACAGTTGCTTTAAATTGACCAGTGGACTTAGCCATTACCGGAGGACAGAGGGTGGTGTGCTGACAGTTTACGGGGAATTTTCTGGCTTGCAGGTGCAGTCCGTGCTTACCGACGCTGAGCTGACCAGGCTTGTGAAACCAAGCATTGACTGGCTGGCTGCACTTCAGTACCCATCTGGCAACTACCCCTCCTCGATTGGAAGCAGCACTGACAAGCTTGTGCACTGGTGCCATGGGGCTCCAGGCACTATCCACTTGCTGCTGCTAGCACACTTGGTATGTGTGGTCTTGTCCCTATCCCCCCCTTTTCTTTACTGTTGTTACACAAGTACTACAGCATCAACGTCTGGAAGCTCAGGGTGCTGCCACCTCTTCTCTGATGTGGATGCCTGATGTGGGTACCCTATGTATGTAGTTAATGTGGTTCTACGATGCTCTTCAGTGACTTCTGTGATGAATTCCTTCCTTTTCTATGCGACGTCCAATGTGCAGCATATGCGCGCATACTTCTTTCTTCTCTTGCACTCGTGCCCGCAGCCCACCACTACATAAAGGTGGGTATGCAGTACAAAAAGCGGGTATGTGCCAAACAGCTCTTAACATAGTATAGTATAGCAAGGTGGGTGGGGAAGGGAAGTGAGCAGGAGTGATGTTAGGGTGAGGGAGAAGGAAAGGAGGAGGGTAAGGGGTAGAGTATGGCATAGCCTTGTATGGTATAGTTTAGCAAGGGTATGAGAAAGGCGATTGAGAGTGAGAAGGACTGATGTAAGGGTGAGGAGGTGGTAAAGGAGGAGCTGAGAGGGTAAGCCATAGGCATAGCCATGTACAGTATAGCATAGCAAGAGGTGGGAAAACAAAGCAAGGGTGAGGAGGAAGGCAAAGTAGGGAGAATAATATAAATAGAGATAAAGATGACAGAGAGAAGAAAAAGATGTAGAAAGAGATAAAGAAAGAAAGATTAAAGAAAGAAGAAGAAGAAGCATGAAGAAAGAACTGAATCTGCATTCGCAAGGTGGTGGCATTTCCTTGCCAGCTCTGCTCTTTACTCAGATTGAATGGGCATGGAACTGGCTTAAATTTTTCTTTCCATGATTGTCAAATGGTGAGGGCGGCTGGTGATGGTGTTCTAATTACGAAATTCCAGAGGAGCATTGTATATTTATGTACAGTTCTTACTTCCACTTAAGGGCAGGAGTTACCTTGCAAGCTTATATCTAAATACATAGAAAGCTTAAAAAAAAAGCAAATTTCTTGGTGTCAAATGTGTAGATATTAATGGGCTTTCTTGCACTGCAGAAAAAAGTCAAAAGCTATCTTTTGTGGTAGCGGCATCTTGTGAGCCAAATTAATGCCTTTGTATTTGGACACTACCGTTCCTTTGCACTTATTGCAATAATAAGGAAGGACCAACTAATATGTCCTTCATGACTACTGTAATGTGAAATGTATGCATAGCTATAACAGTAGTCTGTGACTAGGACTCTGCAATACTTCTCACTGGCAAAGTAACAATTTCATGCAGCTGTGAGCCATCACATCACAATTGTCTGCCTTTGATGCTTTTACTACAGGTGTAGTTCACATATGTTTGACATCTGTCTTTGGTCCACCAGCATAATGCTTTGACTTTCTTTTTTTTTAGACGTTTACCATTTTTCACTAATTTAATGAGGCACTGAATAATGTCCCACTTTCTACAGTTAGTGACAGCTAGCTTACAAATGTACCAAATCAGAGCAGCTGTGGTCTGTGACATTCTTGGTGCATTTTACAACCGTTTTAATAAGAAAATTGAGATCGGCCCCATTGTACAGCCTTTATCGAAAGGGACACTAAAGGCAAACAACTGTTTTTTTGTTATGATGATCGGTAAGTGCTTGAGAACGTCTGAAACGACAGTATTATCTGCACCACTCCTTTGTTCACCAAGAAACTTAAGTAAACACACTACAAAGCTTGGGCCACCTGCAGAACATTCTGCGAACTTGGCGCGGTGATGTAGTCGAGGTGGCGGTATGCAGCGGGGCCGGCTACGACATCATAGAAAAGAGTTTCTCTGTGGCTGCAGAGTGCTTCAGTGTTCTCCTTGCCTGGCACCACAACAACAGCTAAACCCTCCTTCTTTCCTGCCTGCTTCTGCCTTCACACAGCTGTCTGGAGTGTCTGCCAGTAAAGGGAGAAAACATTGAATTACATTAATGGGGCTGGTTATGCAGGCAGTTTGAGTACTAGTTCTAATGAGATGTTGACCTCTTCAGTATGATTTTCATTCAAACTAGCTGTTTTCTTGGCAGAAACAAGCCCTAGGGCGTTTCTTGAATGGTACTTCAACAGTGCACATCAACTTATTATTTGCCAAGGTAGTCCTTGTATGAAGGAGTGCTGAATAATACGGAGGCTTGCCTTGATTGAAGGTAGAAAACCACAACACAGGCACTGAACTGTGTGAGTATGATGGTGTTAGCTAGTTCAGCATCTGAGAACGAGCTTAAAGAGTTTACTTGTATCAGGCACTGTACACAACAAAGCAGAACATTGGGCAAGCTAGTGTGTATTTGTACTAGAAGAGTGCGAACTTTGCATAAACATGGAAACCAGAAAGCTTGGAGTTGAATTCACACCAACTATCCCTAATTTCTGCTTTTTTATCTGCAGTTTCTTGTCAAGAAAACATTTTACCTCTGTTTCGACTCCTTACTAACCCCAGCTTTCTATTATCATCAAGTGGCTGTCTTGTGTCTATTTACCCTCTGTTCGCGCTCTTCTGCCAGCTTGTGTTGCTGATATCTGTATATATGTTAGGAGTCTGCTGCTAATGCGAGAGATTCATACTGGAAGAACGGGGACACATTCAAACAAAAGGTGTTTACTCAGGTCTATTTCTGTTCGTTCCCACATTCTCCACTCAAGCTATATATATGCCATCTAGGCACCAGATCACACAACAAAGGGCTTTCCTACCCTTTCATCTATGTCTCATTTTCAGCACCAAACTTTCTATACAAAATAATTAGTACCAGCCTTGTCAGTTCAAGCTTATTACTTCATTTTAGTAGGAGTTGGGTTCTTAGCTGGTCATCTTGATGTCAAAAGATTGTAATCGCTTTGCTAAGGCTAGATGATGCATAATAATTGATGCATAATTGCTTTGCCAAAAGAGGTCTGTACGAAACCTGACCTCTGCACTATTTCCCAAGCTTGGTGCCCTTTCCCAACTTTCTAAAATAGTATGTACTTACCGGAAAAAAAATTCATTAGTACTCACTGAGAACAGGTTAACAGACGTTTAAAAGTTGTCCTATGCAACAATCGGTGCATGTTAATTGAACTATTCCTTTTTTTTTTTAATGCCATAGTTGTATGTGTGGCTTATTTGCGTGGGTCTAGTATTATGCACTTACACTTATTCTTTCTTCTTGAGGGAAGAAATTTCTATTTCTTCTTGAAAAGCTCTCTACATTGCACCATTCCATTTGCATTCTACCTTTATTCACTCAGAACACTGTAATAAAAAGCACGAAGTTAAATTTTCTCTGCTTCTTGCACCAACATGTTCTAGTGAAATTTTGACATGTTTCCTTTGAGCCAGTGATGTGTTGCTGTGCCGTGAAGTGGACTTAAGGGCTGGTGCCCGGGGACATGGGATGCTCAACATAAATGTTTTTTTCTCACATATAGTAAAAAACACTCCTAGCAAACTTTCAGAAATTCATAAATAAATCTTCTTTGTATACCGTTCCAAATTTGTCTTTAGGCTTTGTATAATTTATAAAAAATTCTCAAAAATGACACAGGATTGCTGTCTTGTCAAAGCACATCATAACACAAAATACATAGCACCGTCCAATGAAAAATAATAAGGAAGCACTACTCCTTTTCTAGCACATATGTGATACTCAAGGTGTTCTGTGCACTATTATATTTTTGGGAGCATTTTTTTGCAACCTATGTTTCTCCCACTATGGCAAGATTCAAATCATTGTAACGGGCAGAAAAAATGTTTTCTAGCAAAAATACTTCACAATTGTAAATCGTGCACTTAAGTGACTGTCTACAATTATTTAGAATGTAATTGGAGAGGGTCGAGTACAATGTCTGGGACGTTTGGCGTGGAATGACTCACTTCTTTAGTCATGCCATCACTCTGACATCACAATTTCTACCTTATGTCTGGCATGTAAGCTTTTTTTAATTTTTTTGTGAATGCCATGCCATGTTTATTTCATCATCTTTTATTTCTTGTGACCAGCACATATTATCAGCAATGGGACTCCGTAGTGTCTCCACTTTGATGGTGATGCTATTCTTGCATGTTAATGCAAGTGTTTGCTTTGGGCATTGCATGTCCGTGCAGGTGTTCAAAGAGACCCGCTACTTGGAACAGGCCAAGAAATGCGCTGATGTCATCTGGCAGCGTGGCATCCTTAAGAAAGGTTACGGCATTTGCCATGGCACAGCAGGCAATGCTTATGCCTTCCTGCGCATGTACCAAGTCACTCGAGACTGCAAGTATTTGCACCGGGCAGCCAAGGTGAGATCGGGTGGTAGACGATTGCCGTGATTCGGCCACGAATTTCGTAGCGGAAGCTGGGTTTTCGTGCACTTACATTGACTTACATACACATGCCCACATTAAGATAAGACTTTAAAAAGATCTATCCTGTGGCATGTAGTGTAGTTCTGTTTCCTGTTGGGCTACCTACAGATGCAGACATTTCGCTGACAAGAAACTACAGCGACCATTGAGCTAGTTCACGATCACCGACCTATTCGTGTCCACTGATGCGCTGCTTTGCACCAGCAGACTCCATACCTTAGTCTTCCAAATTTCCTTTTTTATCACAACGTCTGATTCTCCACTCTATTAAACTACACTTCCCTCATCTTGGATCCCATTCGATGAGAGAAACCACTTAGTCACTTTATACATTACGTGACTTGCCTGGCCCTATTCTCTTTCCCCTCTTTGTCTGCTGGAATATAGGCCACCCTCCCACTACTGTCTTGCTGTATACAAACTCTTGGCTGTATTGATTTTTGCATGTTCCTTAACTTCTTCTGAGGCCTGTCCGTTAAATTCCATGTAAGTAGTTTACCCCCATAGGTTTGGATGCACTGATTGCTCACATTTGTTTTAATTATGCGGTAAGCTGCTGGCAGTATCTTGGTAATGCTTGTCATACGCCCTTCTGTAAGTGTTTCGTGATTGGGATATCCTTTGAATAACATGCCTGGATAAACGCAGCACAAATTTCAGGCCGTGCACATTAATAGTCATTTGATTGTAAGGTTGTTAAATACTATTGCCCCTTGGTATCCAATCTAACTTGTGCACTTTATTGGTTAAGGTCCTCGGTCATCGGTGCTATTTTAGCGGATTAAGGAAATGCAATTAACTAATTGTTGGATTGCATGTTATGGCATTGTAAGATGGAGCCGAAATCCTATACCAATCTCAAGCGATCCATATACAAAATATGTGGGATGCCTCAACCATGTCGTGATACAGTATAACCCTGCTGTTACGTTCCTGGCTGCTGCATTTTTCCGGCTGCTATGTCATTTTTGCCTGGTCCTGGCATAGCTCCCATAGGGTTCAATGCATAAGGAACCCCGCTGTTACGTTGCAAGTGTGGGAACGTTCCCACATGCTACATCATGACTCGGCACTCCAAGCAGCCAGTGCCGATGACCATATTGACTTTTCATGTAGCTTGACGGTAGGATTAGCTGCATAATGGGCAATACCCACTAAGTTTCCGGCACAGCAAACTCGGCACAGCGATGCAAACTGTTAGTGATGGAATCGCGTACTGTGATTACGTTTCCATCGATGACGCGGTTGTCACCTCCGAGGTTTTATCTGTGGACGAAATCATGGCCGAGTGTGCCGATGAGTGCAGCAGTAAAGATGAAGTTGAGGAGGAGGAGGAGAGGAAAGGGAGTAGCTGCCAGAGCCAACCTCCTCATCAGCCGTAACGGCACTAGATTTACTCAGAAGATACGTGAGCTGAAGCGACAATGTCAACTGCCACACGGCACTGCAGCTTCTCGAAAAACGCCTCATGCTGCTGGGGTGTGAGAAAATGCGCCAGACAACTTCACGATTTTTTCGAGCACTTGCACTGAAATAAATTTTGTGCCGAATTTTTCCCATTTCTCGGCTCTTACGGTTTCTTTTACGGTCCCATGAGAAACGCATCAGCGGGGTTCTACTGTATATATCGCGCTCTTGTGTTTTGTCATTGGTCACATTTCAGAGGGTGCTGCCATTCTGTTGCTGAGAAAGTTGTGTCTGGTATTGAACATATACACCATGAAATGCCACCTGTGTGAAACTTGAGCATGAGTGAGCCAGTGGATTCTGGGAAATGCTGTTTCTACCTGGTGATCTTATTTTCACAGTATTAAAGAGATCGGAAATGTTCTAAATTTTGTAGCTAATGCATGCTGAACTCACAAGCTCCTCCTCAGCTGCAGTCAAATGATAATATACTTTGACCTTATGAACTGTATTGTAGAAAAAAAAAAAATGCCTGTGTGATGCAGTTCTGCGAATGGTGCTTCGACTATGGGCAGCACCAGTGCCGCATCGCAGACAGACCATTCTCCCTCTTTGAAGGTGAGATGATGTCCCCGACGTGCCGCACAACTGACACTCACCCATGCTTTCATTTTTCCCACACAGGTATGGCAGGCACCATATACTTCATGGCCGACATGCTGGAGCCAGAAAAGGCGGCGTTCCCTGCTTTCCAGCTTTGCTGAAATCCCATTTGATTTGTGGTGTGCATTACTGCTGCCTTTGCAAGCTTTATTGTCTTGTAGTGCCGTTTCATGTGGAAATTCAGAGAATAAAGATTTCCATGGTGCATAAGTGCACGGCCACTAGCCATGTCATGCAGAATGCATGGGCTCTTGTCAAATCACTGAAACTGAGTAACATTGGGCAGTGCTTGGATGCACAGGCTCACTACAGCTCTAGACTTGAGTGTATGTAGTTAGGTAATACTGCTCCCGCTTTTTTGTCTTGTTGACGTCTGCAAAACAAAGAAGTACCACTGACAAAATATTCAGACTGAATTTTCCTTGTATCAAATGAACATTCAAACCTTTAATGTCTAGGAACGAATGCTAAAAAATATCAAATCAACAAGACTTGTTGCAATACTAGTATGCTTACAAAGCATCTTTTTGGGTGCAGAAGATGTGCTTCAATTTTATTTCGCACAGTGCACTAGCAACCACTGTCATCACAACATGCAAGCCCACCCAAAAAAATCCACCCATATCCACGGATTGAATGATGATGAGTGGGCGAAGCTCCGGATGTTCATCGGTAAAAACCGTGAATCTTCCGTGAATCTTGCCCAGTACATCATCAAAGACGTGACAAACACTGTGTCGCCATCTAGTGCTCTCCTATCACACTAGAGCACGCAGCGAGCGCCTCCGCGCCATCTATTGATCAATTTACATACTAGCTAAGCAGCACCGCAGCGCTCGGACGGACGGACAGACAGACTGACTGACTCCCATACTACGCGTTCCCATACATCTGAATGAAGCGAGCACTGCAGCGCCATCACGCCATCTAGCGAGCACTTCACGAACTAGAGGTGGCTACTACAAACGGAGGATGGACAGACCCACGGCATAAGGAGCTTCGCCCCTAAAAAATGTATGCAGCACTTGTTTCTTTCATCGTTCAACATCATCATACCTAGTCATACAGCTGCGTTTTTGATCTTGGTAAACTGCTGTGTCATGATGACGCCTAGTATGATGTCCGATCACCAGCTTTAATATTAGATTTTTCAGGTGTTGATTGTTACGGGGAAGACGGACACCCATAGCCCATGCAGCAGAAGCCATTCCTATCAAGGGCAAAATTTTTGGGTGCAAACATTTTCCGAATACTTCCGTTCTAAATTATGGAAAAGACATGTTGAACTGTAGTTCACAAAGGCCACACGCAAACGTGGTAACCTCACCTCCTTTTACATCAGTGGGTAGAGAGGAAAGTCCAGGCACGGCCGCTGGATGAAAGCGCACAGGTGCGGCCTGCTGCGTGGAGCTGCCGCGCATTGTCCAGGGAGGGAGAGCGACGTTGACAGTTTCGGCCGCACCTTTCGGCGAGGGCGCTAGTAGTAGGTGGCAGAAAACTAGAGAGAACGGACAAAAATAATTATAGGGAAAAATATGGAATTTCTGCCATAAGGGGCAGGGAACTGGGCTATGAAATTCCGTTTTTGATATGGTATGATCGATTTGATTGAAGTAAATTTAAAAGGCATGAGGAAAATTAAAGAGAGAAAAAAAAAAGTTCTTAAATCTTCTTACGAGCCTGGTGGCGCACATGTCACCGCCCCGTTACAAAGGGGAAGCTCATAGCATCCATCCATCCACTCCGAAGTCCGCGTGCTGTGGTGAGCGCGCCTTTTTTGTGTTGCGCGGAGTGCTAGTAGTTCCGAATTCCGTGTGTTCTCCCTCCTGACAACACAAACATAGCCTGAATAGGTTGTTAGAGCAGCAGTATGCCTAAGAACTGCTGCGTTCCACTGTGCACGTCGAACGCGAAGAAAAATCCCGGCTTGGGATACCATGAATTTCCCTCCAATGCTGACCTCTGATAAGCCTGGCTCACCAACATCGCCAGGCAAGGATATGGAGGAAAAGGGTGCCCAGCGACCTTTGTTCTGTTTGGTCGCTGCACTTCACTAAAAATGATTACAAGACCACTCCAAGGACAAGGAAGCGGCCTCGACGGGAAGTAGGAGATGACACTTCTTTAGCTTCAGCGAACAACAATGCACCAAGTGGCTCATGAGAGTCTGCATGAAGATCTCGATCCTGGCATCAGAGATCAAGAACAGGTCGCTACACCAGGCGAATATTCTGAGGCAACGTCGAATTGTGGGTTGCCTGCTGCGAGTATGCGCCACGGATAGATGAAATGTCTCAAACAGACCTTGATGTTAAGCGGGTAATAGAGGATTCGAAGAGAACAAATAACCGCCTACAGAAGAAAATATCTCGTCTCAAGCAATCATTACAGACATTGCAAAGCAAGTATGATACAGCGCGTGAACGGCTGACACCTTTCGAAAGCAGCAAAGAAATAGCGTCCTTTTTTAATTTGCCGAAATCAGCCGACGCAGGCAATAAAACTGGCCAGTTTGTCAAGAACCAAGTGTCAAATTTTTGTTTCAAAGAAGCCAGAGTACAGTGAATCAATTCTGAGGGAGTACGTGCTTTGGAAAGCTTGCTCCAACAAAGGTTACGAGCACGTGACGACGAGAGGCCTGCTTAAGTTGCCTTGTCGTGCCACAATTCAGAAGTATGTCGGGCACACAACAGGTGAAATAGGCGTCGCATCACTAATAACAGGAAGTCGGGAGGTACACAGACCAATTACCTCTCTTCAAGTATTGCATGGTGTTGCAGTAATTGTGTTACAGGAAGTTGAGTTGATAAAGTGCAGGTCGCTGTGTTGACTGAAGGTGATACGCCTAATATATAGATTTTTCAGTAACACACGCTAACGAGGTATGCGCCTCCCTGCTTTCCATGAGCCGCTTCTTAGTTGATAAACATTTCTTTGCTGGGACTCGAATTGAATTTTTTTTACTAGAGCCAGAACATATACGCTGCTCGTAATTATCGAATGGGTAATCACTGCGTGTAGCAGCCTAGATCATTACAATAGAACACATTATATGTAGCCGGCATGCTCTTCAGTACAATACAATAATAATTACTAATCTCTTCCCCGCATAAGAACTGCAATTTTTCACAATATTTGTCATAAGATTCGGAGTCAAAAACGCTACTTGTTCTAAACAACGACATCGGCGAAGACAAAATAATTTATCATGATTACCGCTTTAGCTCTTTTAGGGAATTTAGATGTTGAATTTGTTTGTCTGAGCGATGTAAGCCATTGAAATATTGATTGATTTGTGGGGTTTAACGTCCCAAAACCAGCTCTGATTATGAGAGACGCCGTAGTGGAGGTCTCCGGAAATTTCGACCACCTGGGGTTCTTTAACGTGCACTGACATCGCACAGCACACGGGCCTCAACATTTCGCCTCCATCGAAATGCAGCCGCCGCGGCCGGGATTCGATCCCGCGACCTTCGGATCTGCAGCCGAGTGCCATAACCACTAGACCACCGTGGCGGGGCGCCAGCCCACTCCTGTTACATAGGACTTTCGATTCATATTTTGCTTTGGCTTGATTTTATTATTTGCAGTTGACCTGTCATGCTTGCAAGGTTCTCCTGCAAGACCCAAATCCTTGCGATGGCATTTACGAGTTCACAGCAAAAAAATTTTATAAAGGAAAAATTCTATATGGACGAGATCGTACAAATTTGCAAGCTGACACGAAATTTTGTCAGTGAGGTGATGAAGCACGCAGAAGTTCGCGAAGAAGTGGAAACCTCTGCAAACTTCCTCATTCAGCCCTCCTCTCACATTCTGTAACCTGTCCAGCATTACGGTGGGGTTCAGCACCCTTGAGCACACGAGCCACCTCTGCGATGTCTTTTTGAAGAAGCTGTTGCGAACGTTGCTGGCTAACTGGACGGGAAATATAAATGCAACTGTGCAACGCCTGGTGAGCCTGTCACACAAGCCCCTCTCCCGAAAAGTTCTTCGCCTTCGAGGGCGATGAGCGCAAACACCTCTGATATTTGTTTACTGCACCAGTAAACACGTACTGGTAAAGAGCTTCGCTCAAGAAGTGTACTATTGATTTTTGAGGCACACCTAGTATTTTCATTTCTGTATGCGCAGACAAGACCACAATTTTTTTTCTCACCACCTTTCGAACAGAATTCACGAAAGACATTTTTTATGTAAGAATAACTGCAAAATAAACTAGAATTAACTAAAACCTTAAGTATTCACTGCCCTTCTAGTAGAGAAACGCAAAATCAAGTCACGGTAGCCATTCAAGCACGTTTTTAACGAGAAGCGAAGAAAAAAAAGAATCCCCCGAAAGCATGTGCCAGTACATTTGTGAAAGAACATAACAAAGGTGTAACCATAAAACTGGTCCTACAAAAGGGAAAAACCTTGTCATAAACGCTTTAAGTACAAGTGCAGAATTGTCTGTCACAGAGACGGGCATGCTTAGTCAAAGCCACTTTGACTCGTGCAGGAAAGGAAAACAGTTTGCCTTTATGAGAAGAATCGAATTCGGCCTGTGCGTATGCAGTATCGCGAGCGCCGCTGAAACATCATACGTTTTCGTGCATACACCGCTGTGCAGGCGCTCTCACTATCCTTGACTAGTCCTCTCCCGCAGTCTCTGGCGCACGCAGCTGGCCGTACCTGTGCGCTTTCATCCAGCGGCCGTGGTCCAGGGGCAAGCTGCTGGAGTTCCTCAAGCCTTCAATTTCATGAAATGTTGAGAACCACACTTTTTCTTTTTGTGGTGGTGTAAAAGCTCTTTATTGGTATATTTCCTTTTTTGCAAACGTAGTGTCCTTTTTCTTCAGTTTCAATCAAGACACATAATTGATATTGAAGCCAACCTTGCCACATTAGGTTGTTGTTACGTGGTGAAGCATGCAAAAAAAAAAAAGGTGGCAATGAGAGTTTATTCATCATGGGACATAACTAGGGATGCAAATATCCGAAATTTTGAATAATTTTCGAATAACGATTGCTATTTGATTTGCAGCTTAACATTTACTATTTTAAGTAGGTAATTAAGGGAAAGAATATGCTAAGTCTCAAGACAAGAGGCCCCTTCCTGCATGTATTCACCGCGTAATGCCTGTGTAATGCGGTCAAACTAACATGTGCACGGTGCCGAAGATAACCCCACGGGACATGCTATGGGTGCCACGAAGCGCAAGCCACGGGATGTCATGACCACCAAAGGGCCAGCCAACGGTATCGTCACGGCATCCGGCGGCATACACACAAGTCGCTGGCACACTATTACAAGGACTCTGCTATTACACAGGCTAGCACTGCCGAGGCTGGCGGCCTCGGTAGAGATATCGCGGCGCTATGTTGCTGTGGAGGGCTTGGCCGCACGAGCTGACATTGGAGGCACAGTCATCGCTAGCGTGCACTCCGCAGCTGATCGAGTTGAGGAGGAACAGCAGTGGTAAGGAGGAAGGCAACAGAAATAAGCCCATAGCTTCCTTAGTGCAAGGTGCTTCCCTTTATTTATGGCGTGAATGATTTCACAATTGCCCCGCCACGGTGGTCTAGTGGCTATGGTACTCGGCTGCTGATCCGAGGGTCGCGGGATCGAATCCCGGCTGCGGCGGCTGCATTTCGATGGAGGCGAAATGTTGAGGCCCGTGTGCTGTGCGATGTCAGTGCACGTTAAAGAACCCCAGGTGGTCGAAATTTCCGGAGACCTCCACTACGGCGTCTCTCATAATCAGAACTGGTTTTGGGACGTTAAACCCCACAAAACAACAACATTTCACAATTGTGTTGCCTAATCAGTGACACAATTGTTAAAAAAACGTTTCAGGGACCCTTTAACAATCGCGCACTACAGCAAAGTTAACACACTCATACTGCGGTGAAGTTAGCTCAGCTTTCTGTTGCACATTTCTCCATAATTTGACAAGGCATTAATATTCAATTTGCACTTTGACATAAATACCCAAAATCGCTTTGCACAGCTCTAGACTTAACACATTTTGTGCAATAATCTCAAACTTTGGATATGTCAAATATAGTAAATCTTATGTGTGAATTGAATCAGGAGGAAAACGCTACTAGAAAGGTATCCGAAAGTTATAATATTCCTCCATCAGTAAATGAGTATCGGTAGTACCCCCTGCACCCCCTCATTTAATTCCAAAGCATCATCAAAATTAATGTAACTTTTTTTTTTACCTTATATGCTTCATTAATACATCTGACGTGCACAAAATATCGTTATAGACATTGTATGACTAGGAAGATTCTTTACTACCGCAGCAAAAGCTTGTTAATTCGAACTGATGCCCTGATCTCGGCACAGCCCTAAGTATTTCAATGGGGGAAAACTTCCAATAGCTCCAACACATTCATATCCACAGCAGTTAATTTGAACTGGGAGCCCCTGGTTTAAATACATCACTTCTACAGAAGTAATCAGCTGGGATTGGCTACAATGCATTGCAAAGCCAAACCAAACAGTATTACCAACCCATATTATCGATTACATTGAATTTTGATTGCATTATCCCTGCCACGTACACAAATGTGTTTTGGAACTTGGCGTCGTATAATGTGACATCAAGCCTCGCTGCTCACATAAATGCATGTTGGTGCTTGCTTGAGGCATATTACTGACTGATCAATTAATTTCTTAGCTGTTCAAGCTCCATGAGTGTAATTTACAAAATTGCTTGCCACAAACATGTAGTAGCACCTAATTTGCGATGATGAGTCCACAGGTTGCTTCTTTGGATTCTCCTCTCGCAGTGTGGCTTGATGTCCGTTCATTCCAGTGCCCACTCACTAATTCAAACTCCACTTAATTCAAAGAATTTTATGGTCCTCCTTGAGTGTGAATTAATGAGACTTTACAGGTACTGAATGACTGTGCTATTATGAAGTGCCCACATTTTGGGATGTTGTAAGAAACATTTGGACTGTAGTTTTCGTCTGGCTGAGGTGCAAACCCGAACTGTGACATCACTTAAGACACAGGGCAATGACCTGCACCTTTACAGGCCACCTGTACCAGATCCTACCCTTTTTTCCCCCACTCATTTTGGTTGTAAGTGGCATCATTGGCTACAGTCTTGCGCAAAAACTTTATGCGTATCCCTGGCAGGCTCACAGCAACGGCCTGTGGACATGCCGCAATGCAGTGAAGCTGTTGTTCTGCGACATCCATCTTTTTCAATGGGCAAAGCTACAAAATATGTATTGGACTTAGATGCACTTTAGAGAACCTTATAACTGCAAAATTAATTTCATAAAATGGGCATAGAAATGCACCCATTTTCTCAGCACATGCATATATAGCCTAAGATGACATGTCTCGGACTAGCTTCAACCATGCACTGAGGTGAATGATGCAAAGTGCAGTCATGCATACAGGTTGCAGGACACAACTGATGCTGAATGTGAATTATCGTAGCTTTTTCAAGAAGCAAGGCCTTTTGCATCAGAATGCTGAAATGTCAGAAAGTTAAGGATACTGTAGTGCATTGGTTAGGAAGACTGAAGTCCTGCAGCTGGAGAACCGGTCGGCAGTCGCTGTGCTTCTATGCCAGCGCTTGTACCTTTCTGTAATTTTTTCCTGTGTATTTTGCTATAGCATCGGAGCTCTTAGTAACTGAGGCACTGCTAGGACTTACCATGTATTTCTTTTGCTTAGGAAAAGTAATCTATTTGTAACTGCTTTAAAGCACCAATATGACATCCTGTGACAACACAGCCTGCCCCCTGGAGTGCCAATGAAGGCAGTTGCAGCAGTATGTGTACTGCTACTTCAAAGGAAAAACGCTCTGGCATCAGAGTGTTCATTTTTTAATAAACATAAACTTTGTCTGTAAATGCAAAGACCCGAGATAAATTACACAGAAACAGAGGCAGGGCCAGGCAATTATTGAAAAACAAGGGCTGCATTCTAGTACAAAGTCTGTGTGTATAAATACATGTTGATGCATGAAGTGAGATCATGGGACATCATAATGCCTTCGGGAGGGTTGGGCTTCGCCACAATACACAATTTTCAATGAGCAAATAAATTCGGTCATTTCATGACAACAACCTAATCAACATGCACAAATCCTTAATTCACTTTTTTCTTTTGCACTGTGCTGCACTTCTCAGCACCTTGTTAACTTGTAATGCACAATTCAACACTGACCACGACGTCATGATTGGCTCCTGCCAATTTGTGACATGCTGAGTGGAGCTCGGCTGCTGCTCTTGGAACGCAGCCAGAGCCAGCAATGTGGTGAACCCAGCGATACTAGTGTACCACTGCATGCGGCTGGGCACAATGGTCATGATGTCAAAACACGCAGCAAATACAAAGTAACGAGAGGACAGGAAAATAACGGTCTTTCCAGTCTGATCGCTACTTTTATGTCGTGTCCTTTACACCGAAACACCTTTATGCCATTTATGCCACAATTCATTCCAGGAACAACCCCAATGGTAAAAAAAAAAAAAAAAAGATTGTTATCAAGCTTGGCTAGCTATCACACTAGTGCACACTATCCAAAATGTGTGTTGTGCCCTTGATGGAAAGTGGCAGTGTTCCTATGAACAGGCAGGCAATGAGAAAAATAAAATGGATGGCAGTGTTCACAGATGTGGTGAAGGGATGACAATTTGCACTAGGAGCATGTACGATGCCGCTGCAGCTATTTCCCGTGTGTGCTCGCATAAGGGCTCCTTCTTTGTTGTTTGTGTGGAGGCATTGCGTGTTTGCCTGAGCGTGGCAGCTTAACATTTTGAAAACTTTTACACCAGTCACATGCTTTTCTTTTTCATTTCAATATGTAGACAATCATAGAAATGAGCCTAGTGTGTGGCCTTTGGTACTATAGCCAATGACCACTGCAGTGGTTACTTGGTATGGCTTGTACATATGACACATTCCAGCGCACCTGCCTCACAATAAGATGACTATAGCTTCAGTTACCTCACACATACTTAAAAAGAGTCTGCATGTGGTACTAAAGCTTTTGGTTGAATTTTCACCCTCAAGTGAAATATCTTTTGTGCAGCCCTTACTCGAGCACTAGCGGTACTAGGGTGACCAGGACCACACGAAACAGGCAACCAACAAACTCGCTACACTCTGAACCTCGCTACAGTATGCTCTTCCTGGAGACTTAGATGTGGCACTTGCCACAGAAACATGCGGGCATGCCCCCATAAGAGGAGGTTCCAAAATGCATCTGTAAGCAACGGGTACTGCAAGAAACTGTAAGCGCTCTTGCCATCTACATTAGCGAAGCCAGTCTTGGTACATATGCTGACTGTGCTAGTGCCACAAGCCAACTTGTGCATTCCTTCAAAACCAGCAGAACTAACTTACCACCTTTGACGAGAATACGCTTTACACTCTTGCCATGCCTAGCTCAAAGCCAAAGCTTTCTTTTTTGCTTGACTGGTTCTGTAAGCAAGCTTTCACCTCTCTTTTAATGAGTGCTCCTAACAGAAACAAAACAAAGGTGTAGCATCCCCTTCCATCTTCAAGTCAAGGGTCACGCTAAGTATGAAGAAAGCGCAATGTCCACAGCAGCACAATGAACGACAGCAGTAATTGTCCCCTTTATGCCAGGTCTGCTATGTACACGTGCACGAACGACTTGGTGCTGCCGCTGCTGCTTTCGAGGTGCGGGTAGGACCTTGACGAGGTTGCAGGCTCTTCAGGCCAGCTGCTCGGGCCAATGCAGTGGCTGACTGGGTGACTGTTCCAGCAGTCAAGGTATGGTACATGGGCTGTCTGCTGACTGTCATGATGAGCTCGAAGGAGTTTGTGCCTGCATAACCAGAAAGTTAAGAGTCAGCTCGTTCACTTTTTATTAAATGGTTGCTGGGATGTTCCTGTTCACAGATGCAAATTTGTGCTGCACAGGAAGTTCTAAGAGGACACCAAAAACAAAAGCGCAATCGCACAAGTAACACGACAAACAATCATCAAATGCACAAAACTAATTGCAGAAGCACAGTATTTCTACTTTCCGGGGGTTCATGTGTGTGATATCGTTCAATCTAGCAGTTTTATATGCATGAACATAATGAACCAAGTAATCTGAGCTGCCCCAAGGTCTGCAGTTCAAGGAAGCAGGGTTTGTCAATCGGATTGTCACTGATGTATCACACTTCTTTGTGTTCTCTCACATAACATTATATTACACGGCACGTGTGCCACAAGAAGGAGAAGGATGAAACAAAGGTGAAAGTAGAGCTCTGCTAGTGTCTTTGTCCTACGCGGGTTTTCCCCCATCTAAGCCTTGCGAAATACAACCAGAAACCACTACTGCAGTCGTAGCAGTTTATCTGAATTTAATATTTCATGCTTCTTTTTCAGTTTTGTGCAAATCACCCTCGGATGGATGAAAATGATTCTGTTTTGTTTCACAACCGAGTAGCACTTGTGCTGTCTATTCACTATCAACTGGATGCACACACACACAAGTGTCCCAACTTTTTCCTGTGCCAAACTTTCAATGCGGCTAAGGCAACTAATGTCAGCTCTGTCCAATACTCCAGGGGACACATTTACACAATCATCCGAAGAATTGTTCGGATTGATGCAGAAGCTGCTAGCCATTACTGTGCCTTTTCATTATGAAGAGACGAAACAACTTTAAGATGCAGATCAAAAGCCACGTACAGGTTGCAGGGAGAAGTTGTCATAGACATCCATGAGGTCTTCTATTGAGTACTCTTCGAGCACGACGAATCCGTCGAGGCGGGGGTTGATACGACGGCTGCAGCTGAGGCAGTGAACGACATGCTTCTTGTCGACCTCCCTCACCAGAAGGATGTTGAACACCTCAAGCTGAAAGCAAGTGTCGGCTCATGAGTAGATGGGACAGACAAGAGAGCAACTTCAAACTGTCACCTGTCACTTTTATTCAACCGGAAATAGTGCTCATATATCACCTGGTTGCAATAATAGGAAATAAATCGTCAATCATCAACTCTTCCGTCTCATCAGAAAGTTTGTGAAACAAGTACAAGGTGTACTGCTGCTGTTATGCGCAAGCTGTCCGCTTTCAACCATGGTACAAATAAGTACATACCATGTGACAGCCTCATGAGAAGCCTGACATGGGAACATGCAAAACTAACTTAAAATGAAGATATCAATTAGACATCAATAAAACTTCAGTTGGGCCAAGCTGGTACAAATTCCCTTGCAATGAAATTCAGTGCAAATATCCAAGACAAACCACAGAAGAGAGACGTGACACACATTGGCGCAGTGCATGGTGCCTTCTGTTTGGTTTGGCTGGTGTGTGTACACTGAATTTCATCGTAAAGGAATCAGTGTGACAAAATGCTTAGACCTCGTACAAATGAAACAATTAACTACATCTAGAATTTTGTCAAATGGCTTTTCTGATGAGCCCCCAACCAGCATGCCAATCCCATACAGTGCCTGGCTCTATATATGGCATTGCTTTTTATGCCGGATGCTATATGTACACCACAGACATTTTTGCAAATGCGAAATGGAAGAAGAGCAAACAGTGCCTACCTCACAGTTAGCGCAGTAGTGGGCAATCTCATTCTTGGCCCGTCCGTGCCAGCGGATCTCCTTGCCAAGGCCCTTGACAAACTCGACCACTATCTGACAATGCCTCAGTGACCGGAGGAGGCAGTACCTGCACAAGGGTCACAACGTGCAAGAGTCCATGCATGAGAAAAGAATGGACACACCAGTCACACAACCACCACTGCCAATGAAGGCAAATGGAATTTTAGGACTTGTATAAGAAATGACTGCTTTTCAGAAAACTAGTACTGTGAAAATCAGAATATAGGTGTAGTATGTACATATATATAAAAAAAAGTGACAAAATGTCTACCCCTGTCTAATGTACCAGTCACTGGCATAAAATTTTCGGAGGTCTGGCAACTATGCGAGAGTGAACTATGCCAGAGTGAACCACCTTAATCGCCATCGGCATCGTGCTGTTCACACAGAAAATGTTACCTGTGGGCTGGCCGCATTTCGCGTTTTTGTAGCTGTCTTGTGAACCGATTAAGGCTACAGATAGCTCTTGGCCCATTTTAAACAAATGGAAGCTGATGATTACATGTCACCACAACATTCAAGAAAAAGGCGATTGAATTTGTTGAGTCATGTGAAAAATCTGACAGTGCAGTGTGTGTCTAGGGTGTTTCATACCAGGTGCGATCTGAATCAGTGTCTTGATTGTGATTAACAGTGGTTGCTGCTAGGAGGTCAAAACTGGGTAATCGGCAGTGAGCTTGGCACTGATGCCAGCCGAATCGCTATCTGGGAGCCACGTCATGATGTACAGATCACGGTTGCTTTGAACTTGACTGGGCATCACAATTAAAAATGACCTTGTAGCCGCTGTACTTAATCCGGACCACTGTTGATCGCTATTAAAAGTGCCTGTGAGAAAAGCATTTGCACCGGCAGGAGAAAAGCATTTGCTACTGGTGGACGCGGAACACTCACGTCATGACCAGCAGTAAGCAGAAGAAAACTTCATTTGAGTGCCACACTTGAGGCAAAGACTGTGGTGTTTATGTGGGACCGTGTTCAAAATTGCTGCTGTTCGCCTCCGAGTACGTCCGGATGAAAGCCGCCGATACGGTGCAAGCATTCGGACTTAGCAAGGTACAGTTCATAGCTTGCGATGTTTCACAAGATGCTTTTGCACATGAACTTTTTTTTTTTCTTTTTGGCCTTCTCACATATGGAACCAGGGTGTAAATTAAGATGGAAATACAGTGAAACCCCGATTATACAACATTCTCGGGACTGGGAAAAAGAGTTGTAAAATGCGAGTGTCGCACGTTCCGGACAGAAAATTTTATGCCTTTGAGTGCGCCGCGTTCCGCTGGTGTGATTCCCAACAGCCGTAGCGAAACATGGCACAACACTTAAGGGAGGAGCCTTTGGAAGTCGAAAAATCGCGAAAACATGCTTTTCGAAAAACTGCATACCGTATTTACCCGCATAATTTGCACCCTCGCATAATTTGCGCACCCCTGATATTTAGCCAGCTTTACAAAAAAAAAAAAAATCCTCGCATATTTTGCGCTCCCGCCCCGCCCGAGCCAGCTCGCCGGCGCGAGCGTACGGACAGACTTTGGACAGCCGCGCGGCCGCGCCCCTCGCTGCGCAGGCGAGCGCAGTCATACGCGGCTACGGGTGCGATGTCCGTTTTTCAGATTCTTTTCTCCGGAAGCGCCCAGAGCCCAAAGTACGGTTGCTAGAATAAAAGCATGCGAGTGGGGGCGACGAAAACGGCTGAAGCAGAGATCAAACGAGCCTGGCTCATCTCCATCGCTCGGAGGGTGCATGCGATAACACCACCCGATCGGACGCCGCCCGTCTTCGAAGCGGAGAGGAAACGCGCCGCCCGTGTTTAACTAGCGTGAAAAGACGCGTAGGAGGGGGGTGTCGCTCGTCTGCCGAGATAGCACTGGCACGCGCGCTATCTCGCGAGATCGTTACGTGAGATCGTATCCAAAAGAGTTACCATATAACGCGTGCGTTATTTTACACGTTATTTCGAATGTGTTCGCGAAATCTCCGCGTAATTTGCGCACCCCCCCTTTTCGGAGCTCTAAAATCCAGAAGAAAAGTGTGCAAATTACGTGAGTAAATATGGTATGGCACTGTATGTGTCATAAACTACCTCTCCTGTAATTTTCAGCGCATAATTCGTCCTAAAACTACTTTATATCAATGAGCAGCGACAGCCGCTGTGCCGCCCAAACATGCTCCAAAACAGGAAAACTTCAAGTGAGCGCTGTTCACGTGCCATTCAACCGACCGGCACCTTTTCGTTTTGTTCGTGAACTCCAGCGCTTTTTTCCACTGACGTCGGCTGGAACGGCGGTGGCGAGGTGGAAGCATGGTTCGCACATGATTGGGGGGCTCCCGGGGGCATTTGAGTATCCCGCACTTTGATGCGAAGCTGCAATTGGGTCAAGCGCATGCTCCTCGAGAGCGTGGGGGAACGTGCGGCCGCTACTGGCTGCTGCGCATGATGACGTGGTGGCCTTCTCCGGCAGCTGCTCCGTGCGTTGTCTGCTACGGTTAGGGTTAGCACCTGCTTAGTGGTTGTCGCCGTGACGCTTGCCTTTGTGTGCTGCTTCGCTTTTCGTTATCACAGGAGAGAGATGGTTGGTCGGAAAGGGTGAAAAGAATGGGGGAAGACCACAACCGCGTCACTCTATGATGCCACTCGCGGCACCGGCGGCCGCTGGGAGGGCCAGGGGAAGACTAACAAATGGTACCGCAAAGCCGAAACAAACCGGTTTACCAAGCGCTCGGGATGCGGAGGGGTGACGCTCCTGAAAGAGCCGGTGCGATGAAAGACGCCCGTGGCACTTCCCTTTTCTTCGCCGTCACCCCCGCTTTGTGTGGATTGTCGTGTAACGCGGGTTCGGCGTAAGATAGCATCATATAATTGAGGTTTTTAATGCACTGCGTCTATGGGGCTTTTACCCGGGACGACACTAATCCGTCGTAGAATGCGGGTCATCGTAAAACCGGGGGATGTAAAACTGGGGTTCCGCTGTAAATGGTATTGTCGCTGTACAGCATTTGAAGTCACATTTGTTTCAAGGTAAGGGTACTTGACTGTACTTTGGCCATTGCATGCACTTTTTTTATGGAAGGGGGGTTGGCAGGGCTAAACTGGGGAGGGGGAGGTCGATCCACATTCCAGTCTGACTTGTATATTCTGGTTTATATGGTACTTGTACAGTCCTTTTCTAGTAGTAGTTGCTCTTAGTGGCAGTGGCCGAAGAGCTTGGCCCTTAGCAAGGTACCTTAAGGGGGGACGTGGGTCTTAGAAAAGTAAAAAATGGCCAAAAAATCGATTTTGAGAAAAACGCATTTTAGGCATATATGTACCTTTGAGCAGCTGCCCTCAAATTATTAAGGCTGATTTCGATTGGGAAATAGTCTAAAATGTACTTTCGAGACGCCACGGGAGCCGAAAGTTGCACCAAAAAAGCGAAAATTTGTTCAAATTTCGCACGCGCACCGCGGGCGCGGCAGTTAGCCGGCCGCCGCCATCTTGGGCATGTTTTGAAGCTGTTTTCTTTGTGCACATTTTCCGCCGTTTCAAAATGGCGTCGCTCCGATAGAACGGCCGCTATCCATGCTTTTTTGAAGGGTGATTTCGAATCGCTCATTGGCCACAGCGCGCGCGCGCAGGCGAGCCCCTCATCTCGCGCCTCTGATTGGCTGGTGCGTCCGGGGCGGCCATTTTTTTTCTTCTATTTTTGTTTCGCGATCGCCGCGGTTGCTGCCGCTTCGTCAGTGTCGTCTGCACTCGTGTTTATGCCGCCAACGTGCAGTTTTCTAGCTTTCTGCTGGCATGTCCGAAGACGCACGGCTAGACAGGCCACGTTGGCGCCGTCAAGCGTACGAAAAAAACGAACGCGTTCATGGTGCGCACGGCTGAACGCGGACGGGGGCGCGCTGCCGAAACAGTGTGGAACGGCCCATTCTATGCTAACCCCCTCGCTGCGGTGCATCTTATCGTCAGATCATCTGCCAGTGCTTTCACCGGGACCCAAAACAGCATTTATACGGCATATTATTCAGTGGACGGGACCGCCGAGTGCGCGAGAGATGCGGCGAAGTTCGGTGGGTCTGGCATCGCAGTGCGCAACTAAGCAGAAGTTGAGCGATGGTAGTGGGCACCGACAAGAAAGTGGTGCTGAACTTATCGTTGCGATAAAAACGTTCTTTGGTTTGTGCTTTGCCTGGAGTTCGGCGGAATAAGTGACCTTGAAAGCGGCGGGCACGGGATCAGTTCAAAGCCTGCGTGCTTTGTCAAACGCGTGCGACTTGCGCGAAATGGGTTGCTAATCTCCGAAGATCGCTTGTGATAAGGTGCTAAGATAGCTTTAAGATAGGATTATACGATGTTGAAGTCAAAGTGCACGCAGCGAAGGCTATCGATAGTATCTACAAAGGAGCAACGGCAGCCGTTTATACATGACCTGACAAGGCAACGCGCAAACTGCCAGGAGACTGAGCTGCACTGCGGGTGAATTGGTTAGAGCCCTGCAGCTATGGAGAGTTTTAAACCTGGCATTAAGAGCTGAAAAATGAGTTCTAGGGCATTAGTGCTACTATGAGCAGGCTTTCAAAACTGCAGAAGACAGCAGTGGACCCTGAGTGCAGCCCTTGCTTTGCCTGCTGTTGACATTTCCGAGTCAAATTATAACAACAGTTTTGGATTTAATTAATAAATGTGGCGTGTGCTTTTTAGACATCAACTTTGTGCACTTTTATTTTTTTTTTATGACAAGGCCACACTATTATACTATTTTTATATTCGTTCAGCTTGCATGACACTGAAACAGACCTCCGACCAGCCAGATGTATAGTTTCTGATGCTAATTCTGGGCATGGTACCTGGCTTTATTACATGATTTTTCTAGTTTGTTATGAAAGTACGGTCTTGTATTTAGCATGGTCGTTCTCGTGAAGAATAAAGCTATGAGAACATATAATTGCTAGTCCTGTAGCTGCACTTTAGCCAAAGTTACATTTGTCTTAAACTTCAAATGCGTTTTTCTCAGTTTGATGTTTTTGCTGCCCACGCCCAGCCTTACGGGGTTTTTTACCAAGTTGTTCTTGAGTGAGAATAACAAAGTTGGTATCATTTTATTCGTACTGAAACGATCTGGGGGGTGATGCTATTTTTATTATCCTAAGGTGATTTTATAAATTACAATTAAGCATAATAATGAGGAAAGAATGTCAAAAATAATTGCAGTAAATGTTCCATCTGTTTTCTTACTTACAGAATGCCTTGAAATGAATAAAAATAGCATCACCCCCTAGAGCAAGTCTTGGGCAATGGGGTCATGCACTTTCTTTTTCGGTTTAACACAATTTAATTGCTAAAATACCCCGTAAGAACTGGCTATTAATTATTTTTGCAAAGCTCCATATCTTTTGAACCAGAGCAGATATTAAAAAACTGATTACAGATGTGGAATCGGCATGAAAAACTAGCCAAGACAGTAAAGTTTGGTTCACATTGACCCAAAAATAAAAAATTTTTTGTAAAGACCCACGTCCCCCCTTAATCAGGCTTTCCCAGCAAAGGAGGACATGCCAGTCACAAGTATGATATTATTTATATATTCATGAGCCCAAAACATACCAACACACTTCAGTCTTAGGGATTTCAAGAAGCAGCTTTGCTTTCAGCAAATCGAATAGTAAACAGTGTCCACCCATCAAAGGAACACACAAGAACACAGGACACCATCACAGATTCTAAAGTATGGGCCAAAAAACACAATCCACTTGCTATAAAAATTGTCGCAAGTAACTAAAGAAAGTAATGAACCATTGACCTCAACAGCTACACATGGCACGATGGCAGGAAGAAGGCAAGTTGCCTCATAAAATGTCGCATCTTTGTCCACTTGTGGAGGAGTGCTTGCAGCTTTCTCTTGATTCGAGAGTATCGTGGTTTCCACACTACTTGACACAACCAAGCAGGCAATGCCACACAAAAGCTTTTAAGGCAACGTCAACAATGCAGAAACACAAATGTGTTCAAAGGTTTCCCTAGAAGGTCACCATGGTTTCAGCACAACGTAACGCATGGCACAACTTCAACAGCTACAGTGAACCTGTCAGAGCTGCCTGCAGTGAGAATTGCCTATAAATGAATGTTGTCAAGTTGAGAAACGTGAACAACAGCCACCCGGCATAAGGATGTCTATCGGTTCTACATGTCTATATGTAGTATGCATTAACTCTTTAACAGTCAAAGTCTTGAATGAGCTACTTTTACAACCACGGTATATGCCACCTTGTGCAAAATGTTCACAAGAGGTCAGGCAAACAACGCACAGACAACAATAAGTGACTGGATCTAGTTCCCCGTTTCCGTCACTACTTCACACGAAAACGAAAACCTTCAAAGATCAATATGCTCTTCAGCAAAATTAATTAGCAGTGGAATTAAAATCTGTGTGAGTGAGATTGTGACAAGTGAATGAACATGGTGCAGAGGAAAGGTGGAAAACACAGAAAGAGCAGACTCACTTGATCAGCTCGAAGAGCTGCGGCTCGGAGACTTTGAGGTTGCGTGCCAGGTTCCAGGAGAGGTGGATCATGGGCACGATAGACTTGTAGGCCTGCAGCTTGTTCCACTCATACCGCTCGAGGCCCAGCCTAAACTGAGTGCTGTTGAGTGGGCCCACATTCCAGGCAATGTTGTTGCACCAGCCCACTGCCTGCACCCAGTGCACGGTGCCTGCGTTCACCCACACCAAGTCACCCGGACGCTGCAGAAACCGATAGACTGGGATGCGTGCTGCCATGAGGTCCTCCATTAGGGGCCACCACGACCCTGCATTTTCAAGAGCAATGACACAGTGTTACAAGAGGACATGGAATGCCTCCGAAAGCTGTGAATTTGCAGCGTCAAGATTCCTAGGCAAACAGAGATTCACAATGCTAAGCTGCAACCACCAATCAACTTCACCGTAACAGCACAAAAGATGCAGCTGGAGCAGTCAGTGGAGTGAAAGAGAATTTATCAAGGACAGCTGCATTACTGTCCATGCTGACTATGTCTGAACTCCCAGACCACTAGCACTCCTTTACACGAGGTTCATTAAATGCAGAGCGACTCCATATGACCATAAGAACTAGGATACCGGTTTCACAAAATAACATGCTGTGACGATGAAGCAGAGCATTATCAGCAAAATGTAGTATGTATTGAAATAGGAATTACAGTAGAACCCCGCTGTTACGTTCCCGGCTGCTGCGTTTTCCCGGCTGTTACATCGTTTTTGGCCGCTCCCGGCATAGCTCCCGTAGGATTCAATGCATTAGGAATCCCGCTGTTACGTCGCAATGTGGGAACGTTCCCGCATGTTACGTCGCGAATCGGCATTGCAAGCGGCCACTGCCGACGGAAATAATGACTTTTCACGTAGCTTGACTTGGCTTGACTGTAGGATTAGCTGCACAATGGGCGACGCCAATTACGTTTCCAGCTTCCGACATCTAAATTATGGCACAGCGAAGCAAACTGTTGGTGACGGAATCGCGTACAATGATTACGTTTCCATCGATGACGCCGTTGTCACCTCCAAGGTTTTCTCTGTCGACGAAATCTTAGCCGAGTGTGCCGATGCGTGCACTGAAAGCGCTAGCACTGAAATAAAATTGTGTGCCGATCACCACTTTTCTCATTTTTCAATGTTTCCCATTTCTTGGCTCTTACGTTTCCCAGCTCTTACGTTTATATTTCACGGTCCCGTGAAAAACGTATCAGCGGGGTTCTACTGTATTCTGCAAGACAATGTTAAGGGGGGACGTGACGTTGGAAACCAACTTTCTTATTTCTTTATGGATTTTGACGAAATTTGGTAGACTTATTAGCAATGATTCTGTGATACTACTATATAAATTTCATGAGCTTATCTTTAAAACTTTCTGATTTACAACAACGTCCTCCTTCTGACCTTGTTCCGAGCCTCAATCGCTTAAGAAATGTGATAGAAAGCTTTTTTAAAGTGCTGCGAGCTCTATGATGAATGGTCGAGGGCGAGACATTCTTAGATTTTTTTATTTGCAACACAATTTTTTTTAGTTGTTTTTTACAAGGTGACTGCACCACAAGAGCTCAGGCTGTGAGCAATTAGTCGTATTGTTAAATGTTGTGAAGGAAAACTGGAAAAGCAAGAATGTCACGCCCTGGGCAATTCTTCTAGGAATATAGGAAAAAAAACCGAACTGAAATAGACCTAGTAGTCGTGAAGAAATCAGCGGAACAAGCAAGGCAAGGAGCAAGAAAAGTCGTTTTGAGAAAACGGCTTTCAAAGTTGTACCTTGGATTTTTATTACAAAAGGGCACTGAATACGCAGTGGTTTGTGTCCTTTTCGGTGCACAGCTTCTTGAATGTCCTTTCTTTAGTTTGCTATGCCTTGCTGGCCTCTTTTTTCCTAAGGGACACCTTTCTTTGCTGCTCTGGGAAAGGCATGTTGTCCAGGCTACAGTCAGTGTTGCACAATACTCAGCACAAGCATGGTGGGCTCAATGACTGTACTTGAAATACTGCTTCATGGACAGATCTGCATGCCAGAAAGGCATTGGTACCAGGGTACACAAATACTGGCAGCAGCTGTCTCACTGGAAGGTCTGGACTAAGCCTTCAGATTTTTCTGAAATGTTTTATGGTGCAACCCTATGTGAGATGTTGGTTGCTGACCAGTATAATTAGAGCTCCTAGCCCCTTTTCAATACTTTTGACAGCCTGCACAGCTCTCCTATTCGCACAGAAAATCTTACGATATTCATTTCGCGGCAATTACTACCGCTAGAGTTACTGTATATGTTCCCCTACATATACAGTTACTCTAACCACCCCTTCGCGAGAGCGCTGCCAGGAGCGCGCACACGTCAGTATCATTTGCGATGCTGACCCATATCTAGTTCCCACTCAATTAAAAGTTATTAGGAGCGCTGCTGACTCCTACGACGCCAAGAAACGGGTTCTAGGCCGTGGTTTTAACAATCTGAAACTCGTTCGCTTTTTTGCGTACCGGCGCCTGTCATTCCGTTTTCAGCGCGGTCGCAGACACCCAACTTACTTGCACGTACGCGGCGACCTCGCGGAATGCGTTTGGTGATACACAATGCGGCTCTAGGGCCGCCTGAAGGGTATCGTCCGTACTTGCGGATGGCGTGGCTACGTGACGAGATTCGGGCACATCCGTGGCGCGATCGCTACATGCAGTCGGCAACGTCGGACGCCGCGCGACATGGGCAACAGTGCCACTGCCGCTCGCACATGATGCTTCGCCCGCGGATGAAATGCCGCAAAGCGACCCATCAAAGTAGACAAAAGCAAGAATACCGGCCGCGCGCAAGTGATCGGGAGCGGGCGCACCATCGGCACTCGCACGCACTACTTCCGAAACTACGCTCCGTACGGGCTGACGAACATGGCGACGCGATCGTCAAACGCGCGGCGCCACGAGCCGCGAGCGATAAGATATTAGCTTTGGAATCAGCTTCCGGTCTGTCTACACACCGCCCGATCGGCGGCACTGCAAATACTATCGGGGAAGGCACGCACAGACGAACATACAGCGCAGAGAGGCGCGGCGGCGCGGTAGCAGACGACGCGAACCGCCAAGGAGACCAATGGCGAGGCTCCGATTCGCCACGTGACGGGCGCGGCCAATTGGAGGCCTCGGCACGGCCTTGAATCTTTTGCTTTTTGTGCGCTTGCTTCTGTATGGAGGGGCTGGCTGAAGCGGCAGATTTGAAGACGGAGAATCGCGCTTTCCAACGAGGGCAAAATGGCGGCGCTCGGTTGCGGCGTTGCGGAGATATTGGGGCTTGAAAACTGCCGTTTTTTCACGATTTCTATCGAGTTTTTTCGCCACGTTGGCCTCTATTAACATTTTTTTTAGCACTTCTACACGCCGCTTCCCCCCTTAACATATGGTCATCATAAGCACTAACCAACATATCAAAGAGTGATTAAAGCATCATGGCCACATCACTGGATATTGATCAATATATTACATACAAGAAATGAATTTTATTTGATTTATCACATTAACACTCAACAGCATTTAAATAGCAGGATGTACGAATGTTCCCGAACACAGAAACTTGACCAGAACACACCGTGGAGGTAGTTGATGTTGTTCCTTTCACAGAGCCCATGAATGACGCCCCAGTACTCTTCCGGTGTAGCAAACCATTCGCAGTCTCCCGGTCCAATGTTTATGTTCACTGAACAGAAGTTGTTGTTCTCCTGGTGGCCAGGTGTACGACTGCCCGGCACCTGGAAATCAAGTTTATGCCTTAACAGACACAAATGGCAGGAACTCTAGTGCAAGCGAAGTTTATTTTAAGTACTTTGCACAAAAGTGTATTGTGTCTTAGAGATGGAAGACACGACTGCATGAGCCGATTCAGCGGTTTTACGTACATCTCTTTAGAAAAAGTAAGTGTTTGATCAATAAAGAATGAACATGTATGATTTTATATATCCACAGAGATGTCTTTATATTAGTATAGCTGCAGCTTCTCGTGCTGCAGCTTCTCGTGTACATGCACACATGCCTTTTCAAATTTTACACACACTGATCACTTGTTTCTTCTACCAAAGCTACTAGATCAATTCAATTCCCACTCCTGCCTACTATATCCATTCTGACAGTAGCCCCATGCAGAGTGGTCTGGGGACAACTTGCCTTCATGTACAGCTGCACAGTGTTCATGCCGAGAATGGTATGGCCAACGTGGCTGAGCATGTTGCCAGCAGAGACGACCCGTGCAAAGGCTGGCAGCTTGGAAAGCTCCTGCAGTTGGGGGCGCCACTTGCGCTCATCGGACAGGTCCACATTGGTGCCAAACTTGATGGTCTTGAAGTGGGCGCTGCGTCGCCACCGTTTGCCGCCTGCAGATGCCCGAGGCAGCGACGAGTTCGAGTCACTGTCCGACTCTCGCTGCACACCCTGCGCCTTCTCTTGCTCCTCCTGTGTGTGCGTAGCATAAGTGCATTTGTTTCAATGCCATTAAGGAGACGCAGAAGAGTGCACAGCCCTACTTACACAAGCCACAACAGCTCCAATCAAGAGTAAAGGGTAATCCTTAATTAAGTAATCCTTGACTCTATGTGCCATCAGTCTTCTTCTAGAACTGTTGTGTCAGAGAACAAAAATAAAATTCTGTTTTATTCATTATGCATTGAGAATGTCAGGAGTGCAAAGCTTCATTTCATATGTACACATACCCCAGCAATCTACCTTGCTACCCCTGGAACCTCGACCAGCGATACAATGAAATCATAGCGCCCCCCAAACCACGGTCATTTAGGCAGTCCAGCCAGTAGTCATGGCAAAGCTTCACCTGGCAAAGCTTCAAAAAAACAACTGAATTGCCTGTAAATCTTCATGTGAAGCTAGCCATTTAGAGGGAAGCTCAGGATAGAAAGGATTTGCTTGTCATCATTTTATTTCTAAATCAGTGAAGAGTGGGTAAATGGAAAGGAATACCTCAGCCTGAAATGCATAACAGTATGTTGACAAAAGATGGCTACAGACTGCAGACAAGTACGTACACAGTCATTTCACTAGCTGTAACAAAGAGCAACAGTGTTGCAGCTTTGCACATTTTTAGCCTAGTCACTGTTCAATCCAGACCAGTATTATAAATTATCTGCAGAAGTTTCCTCCAGGTATGGCTCAGCAAAACTAAGATAGGACTTCTCACTTTAGTTGACTGCATGACTACAGCTTACGCAACAAAACAGAGGCTTCAATGCGAAGCTAGAGGCCTGCCTACCTTAAGGGACTCCTGGAACGAAGATGCCTGGTACTGAGCATAACGTGCTATGCTCGTGTGTGATCGATGGCTCTCGCAGCGCCACACCATGTTCCGCCGTTCTGCATCCCAATTCTCATCCGGCGACTGCATAAGCTGCAAAAACAAGCCAGACAATACCACAATGTTAGGCACCTTGTTTTGGATCATCTAAAAGAAGTTTCAGAATTATTCACAAAATGTTTCTTTCCTTTTTGTTCAGCTAAGCCAATGATCTGAGTTAACGGCCACAGGAGCTGTGTGCAAACATTTGATAGCATGCTGTTAAGGCTTACCCTTGGGGTTGGCCTGGTACAAAACATGTCTGCCAGAAAACACATGATAGCTACCCTTAAACTGGCTCTCCGCAGTACAGGAACAAGAACAAGAGCCAAGGCACAAGCTAAATGAGCAACAGAAAACACCTCAAGAAACTTACCTGTGTGCGAACCTCTATCGTATGGTCCGGATTGGCTTCTACAAGCGTTTTCGTAGAGAAAAGGCCAAGATCTGGAAAACCACAGACAGGTTTAATCCAATAACCATCTCATGTTTCGCCAGGAAAGAAGAGAAAACGCCGCCTATTGTAACAGTTCACAAGGGGCAAGTGGGTTCGCTTTAGGTTTCACCAATGACAAACATGTACAGAATGAATGGAAGCACTACTTATCAGTACAGAGATACACCTTCCATGTTAACCTACATAAAATTAATATGCACAAGTATCAATGGTGAAAAACACTTGCAACTACACATGATGAGGCAAAGTCCATGTTACAGATTTCACTTTCAGCCAGCAACACATTGCTTCTTACCAACTGCAGAGCTTAAGGGGGGACACGGCTCTTAGAAACCGAAAATCGGCCGAAAAATCGGATTTTCAAGGTCTTCATTTTCGCGTTCCTACTACCATCCCGCATGTGTCTGCAAATTTTTACGAAAAAATACCGCCTATTTATGCAGTAATAGCGATTTAAAATTTGCTGCTGCAGCTGTGGCCCTTTAAACTTTAAAGTGCCCTCCATTTCAATTTCCTCTAGCTCGCGAACGGCTTGCCCGATCCCAGCCATTTTGGCATCATTCAAAAGCTCGCGTTTCTAGCTCTTTTTATGTTCTCAGTAAGCAACCCTGAGCGCGCCGCCTACTTCACAAAAAAAAAAAAAAAAAAAGCGCGGCGCGCGGTGAGGCGCCATCTTGTTTTTTTGAGCAACGGCGCGGTAAACGTGCCTGGCGAAGCGAAGAAGTTTCCTGCGGTGCATCGCTTCGGCAAATAAAAGATAAACGTGCGAAAAAACAAGAAACGCACTAACGCCGTGACATCGCGGGTCCATGAAAGGGATGAGCAAGCGGCCTGTGATCTCGCCTGATAACGGCGTCTGATAACGGCGGAGGGGTGTGGGTATCGGCAATCTGCTGGTTCGGGGGAGGCGCTAATTCCGATCGCTTATCACAAGCAGTGACATGGCTCAAGAAAGAACCCGCGAGATAGGGACGCTTGATCGGCTCTTTTCAAAGACCACGTGATCTTTCAAAGACCGTACGATCGTGAGCATACGTGATCGTCGATCTCGACATAGTGAATCTGCCCCTCGGTTACACGCAGTGCAAGATATGCAGCAGAGACGTCAAACTGACGAGGGGCGATAGTAACTATGGCTCCGCAACGAAACTAGCTTTTTTGAGCGAAAAGCGCAACAAAGTTGGTGCAGGCCGCAAGGCGGGGGGGGGGGGGGGGGGGGGTGCGTAGGATACCGACTTTGCTTTATAACTATTGAGCAAGTTGTAGCAGGAGATTTATCTTTGCGGTAACAGATTCCCGGACCTTCAGTTATCATTTCGGTGTGTTATTCTTTGAAATAAACCTCACAAATACTACTTGAAACGTTTTTTCTTGTTTTCTCAAAATGGCATTTTTGACCAATTTGTGATCTGGGAGGGGCCATATCTCTGGTTCTACTAGTCGAATTGCAATAAATCTTTTTTTTGTCGGAAAGGTGGGCAATAGCAGAGTGCAGTAGGCCTGAAGTATGACCATATAGCATTGCATAAAGTTTTTAAAACTTATAATTGGCTTTAGGTGCCAATCTCAGTTTTCACATACAAATGTTTGACATGCTGTAACTTGTGCTCAAGTTTGTCTAAACCATCCATTCTTGTATCACTGCACTCTCTGATCATAGTAGATCATTTTGATGGCCTATTTTTTCTTGTAACATCCAGTACCTTTGAAGCAGCACTCCTCCCAACCAGCCTCCACTGAGGATAGCTGGGAACATGAATTATTTTAGTTGTATGAAAACTACTCACTACAAATGAAAACCAAGTGCATATTTGAAATCAGCATGTTAAAATACATAAGTGGTGCAAGTTTGATCAGAATCTGAGCATAAATAAAAAAAATATTTTTAAGTGGGGTGTCCCCCCTTAAGTGACATACATATACACCACTTTTGGCAACTCTAGGTTTAACCCTTTCGCAGTCACTGACATACAGGTGCGTTTTTGCATTTCTCCTCCGCAGTGTTGCTGACGTACCGTATATTCTCCATTGTGTGTGAAAAAATTCGCACCAAAGCGCAGAAATTGTGTGCTTGGACTGGTTGTGCCATCTGCCAAACCATTTGCTGTGCTGGTATGTGTATTGAGGAGTACGAAACAACCGTTCCAACCCTTCTTTGCTGGGTGTTGTAGTAGCTCAGCATGCACTACTCTCTCGGGCCAAATCATCATGTGGTGTGCATGTCATCAGAGGTACGGAGGGTTGTTCTGCCATCTGCTGCAGTCTTGCAGGGTTTTTTTTGTATTATTATTCTGTTGGCATGTCTGCTACAGTGCATCAAGTTCAGGGGTGCGTGAAGTTGCCTCTCCAATCAACCGAAACATGACTCGATTGCCGCTTTCGCTCACTCGCTGCAGATATTTCGGACCGTCCTAATATTATATTGTTTCGTAATCATAAGCAAATGAATAGCTATGCTCGTCCCCTAATATTCTCGAAGCGAAGCTGACACCTGCGGTGCATGACGACCAGGAACACCCAACAGCGAAAGGGAAAGGGTAAAACATACTCAAGCTTTGCAACCTCATCGTAACATCCTTTCCCCGTTTGTCAGCTCTGTAAATGTGCACCCAGAGGGAGACATAACGATCCGAGTGAAAAGCTTTTCGCGACAGCCAGCTAAAAGCTAATGCCTACTGTGAGTGAATCAACCCCTCAGAACCATAGAGATTCCACAACACCGACAGTACCATAACAGCTAGAACAGCCAGTTTTGGTAGAGGTGGCCGAAATCCATGAAGCTGCCAGGAGGTAGTGCACCATTCAGAAAATTCTGCATTTTTAGCAATAACAGAAGGACAAGGAACATCTCATGGGCATGTCAACAAAATAATGAAAAATGCTCAACTCCACTCCGTCTTTCAAGCGGCGCACCTTTGGAAAGTAAACCTCCCTTTTGACAGCTTCTTCATACATATTGTGTATCCCCGGCTTTTATTAGGCACGTAATGAAGCTGTCTTCTGGGGCAACACACCATAAGTTGTCTTGCTTCATCACCAAACATCCCTTTAAAAGCTTTCCCATGACAGACTGGCAAACCACTTTGGCCCTTCTGACTCCGATGGATAACAGGTACAAACCAGTCATCCCATGATGACACAATGGACTTAGCTTTATCTTCATACCTGAATTTGCTTCAACTTCACACTAAAACCTTTTTACGTATATCTACACGACAAACAAAAAGCACAGACAAGACAAATATTCCAGTAAGCAAGGGAAGAATTGGTGCAGAAAATCCTGCACCTCCTTGCGAATGTGAAGGACAACCTGTGCCAGCACAGATCACAAGTTCAGCTAGGCATCTTAGAGAAACTCACCCAGTTTGAGGACATTGGCCATGTTCCGGATCACTGCAATGGGGTGCGCCACACAGAACTCTTGCAGCTGCGGTGAGAAGGCCTGCTTCTTGTTCTCGAGCTGTGAATTGACAGGACAACAAAAATTAGCCTAGATATATGAAAGCTAAAACTCTAATGTTGTATTAGGCTTCTACCACCACTAGACAAAGCTTTCATGCATCAACATTTCCGATTCTTAAAAAAGAAATTACATTTTCTGCATAAGTTATTACTTTTGCTCTATGTCACTGGCTTGCAAAACCAGTGACACAGGCCACTCACTGCTGTTGATGTGCAAATAAAAAAACTGTACAGTGCATTCTAATAAGGCTGCAAATTGGCCGACTTGGCAATGCTTGCTATTGTTTGCAGCAGTGTTATGAAAACTAGGATGGACACATAAAGGTGATTGTGGTGTGTGTTGGTTTGTCTACCATAACTTCTATGGATGCTGTTTTATAGGGGACATCCCAAATGAGATTTAGTGAAAAGCAAGCTGAAAGGACTTATAAAATCTAAGGCAGAACAACGACAAGGCCTCCCAGCCATCTTTGCCTCCACAATGAAACCATAAGTGTGCAACAGCACGCAAGAGAAATGCAGACAATGTGTCTTTGGTAATAAGTGCCAAGCCACTCACAAAGACACTGGGTGTCTGTGGTAGCAGCTGCTCCTTGGTGGGTGGTGGTGACGGGGGATCTGGCGGTCGCGGAGGCGTGGGGTCGTCCGAGAGCAAGCTCAGTGGGAAGGCGCCTCCCTGGCGTGCTATTTCTGCACAACCTTCCAGCACTTCTGCCGCCGACATGGCAATAGACAAGGCTGGCTTGGATTGCCCTGGCAGCAGCCGTTCTGCCAGCCCACTCTGCAAAAGACGCATTTTCTTCAGCAAGAAGAACCTAAGAACAACAAACATGAGAAGACACAACCATAATAACGAGGTATTGATGTATAGGAACATTAATGAAAGTTAGGGGTGTGCGAATATCTGAAGTTTTGATTAATTTTCAAATAGTGTTTGCTATTCGATTCAATTTACAATGAAATTTTACTGTTCAAACTATTCAAAGTTGATAATTAAGGGGGAGAAAATATGCTATGTCCCGTGACAAGTGGTCCATTCCTTTATGAAAATATTGCGCACACAGCACGAAAGCACAACGAAGAAGTACACCAGGACCAGCGCAGACTATCAATTGACCTTTATTCGATGAGAAAACACATATATACTCGCGATAAGCACTTCAAGGTCACTGCGTATGAGTAGAACGGCATAGTGTATATATATGTGTTTTCTTATTGAATAAAAGGTCAGTTGATAGTCTGCGCAGGCCCTGATGTACTTCTTCGTTGTGTTTTCATGTCAACATTTTCATAATGCAGCCAAACCAACTAGCCCACCTATCCGTTTTATTGCGGTCCATTCCTGCAAGTAGGGCGCTTTACCGCTTAACAAATGCACAATGCGGCGGAGCTAATGCGCGTGTACTGCGGCGAAGCTAACACTCGTGTACTGCGGGAAAGCTGACACTCTTACTGTGTGAAGTTAGCTCAGCTTTCTGTTGCACAGGTACCCGTTGGACTTTGGAATGACACTGTGGGAGTATACTAGTCATGCAATAAACTTTTTTGCCCATGTTTATTGCAAATTTCTCTATAATTTGACATGGTATTATTCACAAAATATACGAAAATTATTTTAAAAATATTCGATTTGCTTCACACCACAACATAAATATTCAAATTCGCTTTGCACTAAAAATTCTGCTATTTGCACAGCTCTAATGAAAGTGATAGGTACTAGAGAGCAAACTGAACAGCTAGGCAAGTTGGAGGCACGTACGTATAAGAAACCCCGATTCTTGGAACTGATATCATTTAGTTCAGTTATTTTAACAATTGAAGTATGTATCTGAAACCTTAGGAGCATGACAGGAAATTGGGTTAGCTCGTATGGATCCCAATTCTGCATTCTCAAGTTTCGTCTTTTTGCACAATATATCAAATGTTCAAAAAATTACAGCAACTTGAACGAGCTAACAAAGATGGAAATTCAGCAAACTGAGATGACTGCCTTTATGCAGATTTAATGGACGACCTATTTACTCTGTACATTGTGTACTTCAGGCATGCCGGTACCTTGAGAGTGTCCTTAGGCTCCTCAGCTGCGCTCTTTGACGCCGTGCCGTCATCAGATGGAGCACCTGGTAGCCCTGCCTCGGCAAGCCTAGGCGTGTCGAGGAGGTCCGGTCCTGCCAGATGGGCCAGAATGTTCTCGGCCAGGCTCGATGCAGTCTCTTTACTCTCTGACAAGAGCAGCTGCAGGTCCTGGTCACTCAGAGGTGCCACAGGAGGCTGGGGTCGGCCCTGTCAAGGCACGACGACCAAATAACATTGCAATGGCTCATACAACACGTGGAACCCACTAACAGCTTAATGTTTTTAACATACTCCAAACTATAGGTAATGCAAATATGAAGGCACATTCACAAAAGAGGGTATGCAGGACAAGTGCAGCACTGTACACACAGTATTTGGCCAGTATGCCCTCTCCTATGAATGTGCCAACTTATTTCTGCAGCCTATAGCTTTGTAGAATGTAGTCAAACGTGCATACATAATACACTTAGCCCCAACACAACTGACTGACTATCAACAAGTCTGACAGCTTAACATGCACAAAGAAAAGCACAGAAGCGTGGAAGTCAAAGGAAAATAACGGCCAAGCAGAGGTCAAGAAGCACATGGGCATAGTCCCACTGATGTGGCGGTTTGGGTGAGTCAAACGGAAAAGTTAGGGCAGCAGGATGGAAGACGCCATATTTTCTCTTCACAATTTCCCATTAGTACTGGAAATGTTTGCACATCCAGGGCAAGCAGGCAGCACAAGTGTGCCACAGCACAGTTTGCTTCAGCCAACAGGCACAACCGTCGCTGGTGCTTTACCTGCGGTTGCGGGAGCCGATACGCAGCTGAGGGGGCGCCCTGACTTCCCTGCTGTGGGGGTGCATAGCCGTTGGCCCTCTGGCCAGGAGCCATGGCGTACGAGGGCCCATAGGGCCGAGGGGGTGCAGCAAAGTTACCTCCTGCTACTTGCTGCTGTTGCTGTGCCTGCTGCCTCTGAAAAGGGCAGCAGAACACGGGTGTTCACCAACGTGTACGCACACAATGTGGCTATTTCCAGCTTTCTCCTTTAAGGGGCCATGAACCACCTTTCTTCAGTCTAAAAAAAAATGCCTTGGATTGAGTAAAGTGCCTAACAAGTAAAGCCATCAACAGTTGGCCCACCACTGGGACCAGGGGATCCATTTGAAAAGAGGGCACTCATGTGCAGCTTAACATTTCAGTCTTCAACACAATGCACCATACACCACTACAAAAATTTTCAACTGCAGAGGGTGATTCGATGCTAGGAAAAAAGGAGTTTGAGAATGCAATCTCCAGACATTCTGGCGCCCCAAAGAAAGAGTGTCAATGCTACTGCACATGCAAACAGCATTTGAGTTTTATGTCACAACCTATTTCTTGGACTAGGTAACAAGCCCCAAAACCTGCCCCAAAAGTTTACATCAACAAACATGCTGGCACCTATCAATGTGACAGCCATTGTCTTCGAATTAAACTGGCATGACTTCTGAGTAACTAATAGCATTAATAACCATATGCTGGCACAGGTTGTCATTTTCACGATCCTCATGTGTACAGCAAACACTGATTGATTGGTTGTCGATTTGAGAGCTCGCAGGCCTAATATGGCTCGTGTACGCAAAGCTGGATTTCTTTGACCAATGATGGGAAGCCAGACATGCCACAATCTATAGCGATTACTAATGATGTCATTCTTACCGAATTTTTGAACTAAGATTATGGAAGCATACACATGTGTAGAAAGCAACTTTTTCATAAGCTTCAGATTATTATTCAAAGGAGCTTGCTTCCCTAGCTGCCTCTGTGCTACCAGCACAAGATGCAAACAGTGAGCACTGAGAGCCTAACTTAAAAAACTCTTACTCCTGTGTGACCACAAACATTTACCGTACCTATTCCAAGGCCCCATCATCATCTTCATCTTTTGCAGGGTCTAAATGTTTAGAACATTCATTTAACAAGAAACAGAGAGGTAAAAAAAGTAAATATCAATAGGTAAAAAAAGTAAATATCAATTCACTATATGCATAACAGCCCACCAGCACGATGCATTGCAAGCTTTGGTGCCACACTAAGCTAGGAACCATGCACTAAAATGCCCTCTCAAATTGGTTTCTTTACTGGAGGGATTAGAAGGGACTGAACTGTTTCCCCATCAGTTCCTATCCCCCAAAGCTTTTGCCTCAGCTGCCACCTGTAAATGATGCAATTCTCTTTTCGTTTGTACCACACCCAAGGGAACACATTGCGATCAAGTGAGGAAATCGAAGGGTGGCCTCAAAATTTCGATCGGTTTTGCACCATGCAGCTATTTCATAATTTACAAACATGCTGCTAGTGAGTGGCCTACGGGCTATACTCATCTAGCCAAATCTGCACCCAAGCCTAGTGAGGGCACTTTAGCTGATAAAGGCCAAAGGTTTGCAAGCTTCCTGGCCTTTGGACACCACTAGCTTTTCTGGAGTGCTGAGAGACCCATAAACCTAGCTACCATAGGGCCCATGAAACACAGTTTGAGAACCATTATAACATGACCTCGGGTAAGACTTGGGAGTGCCTACCTGCATGAGCACCTGCTGCCTGTGCTGCTGCATGAGCCTGTGCTGCTGTTGCAGCTGCTGCAGCAGAGTGCGCTGCTGAGGACTCAGTGTCTCCTGGTTCTGCTGCAGGTAGGCCATCACCTGCAAACGCATGATGCATGTCACCAATAGCTGCTATCTGGCACAATCTATCGCAGATTGTGCCTCTTATGGGCATCACGAAGAACTGAAGGACCTGTAATTTGTAACGGAGAAATCAGAGAATACCCCTATTCTGTAGACAAGGATGAAAGAAAAATCCATGCATATCCACGGAGTGAATGACGATGAGTGGGCGAAGCTCCGGACACACGGGCCACCGTGTGTGCACCCTTACCTTCTTTCTTATTTTTTTAGCATGTTTCTATAACTGGTTTTTCTACAACGTTCGCGATGGCTGATACACATTTGGCCACAGTAAAGAGCCTTTCCATATGTCCAAAGAAGGCCTAACCAAACTGAAAAAAATGCAAACATCTTGAAGGTATAAACTACCCTTTCCAGACACAAGAGGCGCGACCTTGTTCTGGCACGTCGCATAAATGATGTGGGACAAAAGAACATCGGTGACAGAAGGCTGAGAGTACGCATAAAAAGAACGGCCCAATGCAGAAGACATGTACTCTAGAAGTAATTAATTGTTGGGCTAGTTGATCTTGCTGAGATAATTTAGAGCGAAGAACGAAAAGACAAATCCCAGAAGGAAGACAAAGCCAAGCACTACACCCTTTACAATGTACAAGTGTTACTTTTATTTCTGGTGGTGCATGCATGACAAAACAAATCAATGTATATGACGAAACGCTGCCCTGCTAATAAACAGTTATGAGTAGCTTATCAACTTACAGCGTTAACAGCTTGTTAGCTTATAAACCTAAACAGTCACAATAATGATGCTATGGTTAGGTCAAGCTACACTGCCTTTGTTATGGCAATCAATGAATAAAAATGCTACAGTGAGCCATGTGAAATTCATGCAATTCTGAAGTGGATGGTATGTCGATTATGAAATGAAAAAGTTGGCAAATATGGCCATTACAGTGATTAACAGACAATTACACTCTCAGCTATACTGCCCTCCAGCACATGCAAGACTTACCAAACGCACCTGGCAAACAGTAGAATCACTATGAAAATCCTTCTTCAGCACAGGTAACATACCTCACACACAACAGCCAAGCCGAATTTGAATGCGTACAAGTGCTAAAGAGCAGCCCAGAAATGTATTTAGCTTGTTAACAATACTCCCTTTATTAACAGCATGCAAAAGCATTCCTCACTTTCCTTCACTAATGGGCACACCCACGGAACACAGTCTGATCAGGCAACAGAATCATTAACGGAGTGACCAGTTTCATTTAACAACATTCATTAACAACATTCGCTTACAAAACGACGTAGCTCGCACACTGGTGGCCTGCTCACCTGCAGTTGCTGGGAGCTCAGGTAGAATGCTGGAGTTTGGCCAGCAGGGACAGCTGCCCTGTGGTCAGGTCCCACATCGCCAGCCCCAGGAGTCACGGCACGAGGCGAGCCTGAGGCCACCTTGAGCTTCTTGGCGCTGTTCCCATCCACCTGGTCAGGGGTGGGATAGCCAGTGCGCTGCTGGGGCGCAGAGCCTGCTGGGCTCCGGTTTTGCTGATTGTTTTGCCTGCAAAAGAAAGGAAGAGAGATAAAGGCCTTGCACAAGGGTCTTAGGAGTTGATTTTGTTAGGAAACTTGCCACAACATACAGTAAGGAAAATTAGTCAAGGGAATAAAATGCCAAATGAAATTATGTGCAGGCTACCAAGATGTTTCAGAACAGGCCATAAATATGGATATGACGAAGTAATTAGTTATAACAAAGTGAATGAGTAAGCTATCTTCAATTTGATGTTTGGCATGTACAGGGTCGTCCACTCTTAGGGTGAACACGACGCAACGGGGCTTCCTTTTTGGGACGCGAGTGCTTGCGACGTGGGCACACATCGAAGCTAATAATGTGCAGGCACACAGAGTGATCCAAGCCCCTCTATGCCTGCACTAGATTAGCGTCGATGCACAGTCCCATCGCGAGCGCTGGCATTCTAAACAAGGCAGCCACGCTGTGCCGTGTTCACCCTAAGAGTGGACGACCCTGTACATTTGTAATGAATTTTTGCATATAACAAAGCCCCTTTTGTATGAGCTGTGACCTCGCTATAACAGGTTAAACGGTACAGAGTAAGTCTATATGGATATCTCAGAAAGAAGGCCTCCCAGTGAAAAAATTCAAGCTGGTCAAGGTATCTCAAACAAATAGGATGTTTTCGTTTTGACAAATGTGTATCAACACCCTTCGCAGCTTTCTGCTAGGACTGGGTGAATGAGAATGTTCGTCCGCCTTTAAGTTCTATGTATGAAATTTATGTTAATGCTCCACATGCAACTAGCATTAAGGGGGGACATGGGTCTTAAGACCAAAAATATTGTCAAAAAATCAATCATTGGAAAAAAGCATTTTTGCGATCTACATCAATCACTCTCCATATATACCAAGTTTCCTATCTGTTAAGGCCATATTTAAGCCAAATCATCAATTCAAAGGCATATAAAGCACCCAATTTTTTATTGTGTCAACGCTAAAATGAGACATATCCAATGACACCATCCTCACATTCTAGTACCTTGAGCATATACTAATGGTAACCTACCAAATTTTTGTAAGTGTGTAACCTAACCTAACCTAACCTAACCTAACCTCTCCGATATTTAAGTGGCCATCACAGATAGAATAATAATTCTTTTTGCATCATGAAGCTGAATGTTTGGAGCACACAACATAGGAAAGAAATTTTTAATATTACTTGCTTAAGTTTATCAAATTTGCTTTTTGTGAGACATTTGCATGGCCATTTTTGAAATGATACAGTTATGACTTAATCACAAAATGACCTAATCACAAAAGTGCTTCCATTGTTGTGATCATTATTCCTTCTGCTAACAATTAATGTACCATTTGTATATTTTGGTGTGGTGGGAGTCTGTCTATTAAGTAAGAACAAAAGAGGTTGTATTGTTAATTATGTAATTAAATAATGAACTTAGGGGAAAAATAAAAGCATTTTTAGAATCAGAAAAAGAGAGCAAACAGGCATGCAAACATTAATGAAATTTGGTTCATAAATAAATAAGGACACCTTTAAGACCCACGTCCTCCCTTAAAAACAAACTGCACCCAATTTTGAACAGTATCAGTGTGGAGAAGTCACTGTAAAGGATTCTACATCTGAAGTTAGACGAGACATAAAAGGCTCACATGAAATGCTATTGTAAAACTGTAACTTGAACACACACACACACACACACACACACACACACAAAGACAGAGCCACCGACACCTTCGGGAACTGAAGCAAAACCTGAAGTATTAATAAAGAGTATGTTTCGTTAATGTGACCTTCAGGACCTTAGGAGTTGCCCACATTGCACTGCAGTATCTTGCAACACAATGATAATTAAAATGTGATGAGTCTCCTGCTTGGCACAATGCTATTTAAAGGATATTTATATAAACATTAGGAAGCTGCCAATCTTACAGCTCTACCAAGGTTGATACACTAGCTACACACTTCTCATACGTAACTTACTCAGCCAAAGCAAAAGGTCGTGGCAAGTGACCTTCAAATGATATGGTGCTGCTAACCTGGAGGCCATCTCCTGGGAGATTGGAATGTTCCAGGCATCCTCAATGCATGGCAGCTGCCGCGGCTTCTGCACACTCGCCGGGGGCGCGGCGCTCAGCTGCGTCTGCAGGAACTTGACCCGGCCTGCCAGGTTGCTGGAGGACGACGAGCTTCCATGCATGGCGTTAAGGTAGCACTTGAGTGCATCCTGTGGTTGGCTGCAGTTCTCGTACAGTACACCCAGGTTTGTCCAGGCGGGGCTGTGTGCCTTGTCCAACTGCACGGCGCAAATGTACGCCTGCAGAGCGTCCATCGGCTGGCTCTGCTGCTGGTAGAGTACTCTGCACAAGGGAAGCAAGTGCAATGATGGCCATTCAACAGCAGCTGTGGCACCGTTGCAAACCTTTTCCGCGAGATAAACAAGCTAGGCTCATGCATTTCTAGCCAAAGCAGCCAATGACAAGCTCAACTTGTTGAATGTACTCTTTCTTTTCCTAAGTAGAAGACTGACACATCAATAGTCTATAAGCTTTCTCATGGTACCTTTTGCATAAGTGAGAAACCTACCATCAAAAGTTTAACAACTGCCGAGTAGATGCCGCAACAAGAGCAATGACGTTTCATTTTACTAAACTATCCCACTAATACTAAGGAGGGCACATAAGCAGCACAGCAGTGTACTTTGACAAAGTGACAAAAGACCTTAAGTGTGCCTAAATATAGGTATGCAAATGCTTTTTAGCATTTTTTTTCTCTAACCCACTGTCCGTGCAGCTTGGAGCGATTTCCATAACCAGTGAGTCACCGTGGCAACTAACCTCAGCTTGCTCAGGAAAATAAAGATGAAGACAGAACCCACACTGCTTTTCCCAAATAGAAACACCATAAAGATAAACTGAGCTACATACCCTATGGAGCACCAGGTGTCTGCGTTGGCCTCCGCCTTGTCCACAGAGTTGCGATAAGAAATGAATGCATCGTGGACCTTGCCAATGCTAGCGAAGCAGCGCCCGAGAAAGTACAGCGACTGGCCACTCGTCGGGTCAGCCTCGATGGATTTTTGTAGGCAGTGCAAAGCGTATGTTTGGCGTTGTGGTTTTTCCCCCAGGACCTCCAAGGTGTGGTGCATCCAACCTAAAGGGAACCATATTGGAGAGAAGCACCCCAGGATTCCTACAGCACTTTTGCCTAAACCAATAAGGATACTTTTGCCACTATGAAAGAAGGCAAACCTGCAGCAAAAAGCTCAGCATGATTCATCCTTTAAAGGAATCAAATGAATGCACCATCAACGCCATTGCCATTACTAAGACTTCAGTGCCCTTGTACTTTGTGAAGACGGAGGACAAGTGAAGCTCTGGTGGTGGTGGAATCAACCCACCACTGTAAAATTTCCTGTCCCTGCAACTTCACAGATGGATGCACTTTTGATGAGAACCTAGCCACATACAGTTTAATTAAATGCATTATACTCTTGGCTCATTTAGCCTCTGAATTACTTTGATTAACATTTCATCTGCTTAATTCACATTTGCTTAACATCGTCACCTTCAGTTCAGTTAATGCACCTTTGATTTTTTATTTCTCACTTGATTCATCTAGCTCACATTTTATTTTGCAGGTGAGCCGCTGCCACGTGCCTTGCACAGGTCCCAAGATCGGCTTGCCGTAGAAAACTGTTCTGGCCAATAGGTCAGAACCTAACCATATGCAACTTCACTGAAAAATAGCAGCATCGAAACTGCCACACAAGGTGCTTCTTTCAGTAGTATTTTCTACCTAGTGCTATATCTGGGCATTCCTACCTGCAAGGATCGTGTGTTTTGAAGTTATTGCCATAAGAAAAATGAGCCTGGCGTTGGCTAGGCTTGTACTGAAGATACGTACCCAGCTGCCGCAGTGTTTCAGCCCGCACCGTGCGACTAATGTCCTTCAGAGCGAGGAGCTGCTCGTACGCTTCTTTCGCCTGCTTGTATTTCCCCTGGAAAGCATAGGTGCATGGCAAACTTGTCAACAAAGGTGACCGACGGCACTGGGAGAAAGCTTTACCTTGAGAGCTCCTATTCAAATATGTACACAGAAACTGTGAAATGGTTTTGCTCAATTTTAAATACTCAAGGTATCTTGATGAGGTTTGTTGCATGTTAAGCAAAAGTTAAACTCAACAGACTGTAGGGGAAAAAGAAAGTCATATCAATCTCCAAATTTTCTACAAATAGTACTGCCAAAGTGTAACTTTGGAAAACAGGCACCGCAAACTGCATCAGTTAAGACATCCAGAGCAAATGAACTATCACATAAACCACTAAACAGTGAACAGGCCTCCAAAGAAACAGATGCAATCTACACGACAATACATATGCCTAACCCTCACAATTACAGAAATGCAATACTATCTGTTAATGGTACAAAATAGCAAAGTTGTAGATCTGTGCCTCAGTTCCTTCTTTTCTTTAATTTTAAAGCAATTTTATAAAGATCCGGCACCCTTACTCAAATTTCTTCTTCATAGCTGCTGAAGCTCGACTATGTTAACTACATCTAATCAAAGTTAGTGCTTATCAGCAGATTGCTCAGAGAATCGCAGCTACTCGAGGAGGACATGTGTGCTTTTCATGCGTTCCAGAGTATCTGTATTGCAGTTATTGTCTGCTTGATTTTTACCAGTTTAACTGCTTTGTTTAATAACTGAAGTATCGTTTCTTTTATATTCTTGCTTTATTTTTCTCTACTGAATGCCACTTTTGTAGTGGTTTACCTGCTTTGTACAAATTTTGTAACTTCTGCACGTTTATTATTCTTTGCCATTATGTCATATTTTCCATGTATTGTACCCTATCCTGCTAAAACGCAGGTAACAGTGGTTGTAGTAATAAAGATATATATTATAGTATAAACACACGTACAGTCTCTTGTGGATAAATAGAGTGACATCAGCATACAGGGTGAAACAAAAAAGAAATAGATACCATATTATGATGTGCATCAGTATAATGATTTTGTATTTTACCAGATACTAAGACATTTCTGTACACAAGTAAACCGGCAAGTTACTGTGTTACTGCTTGCGTTACTGCTTTTGAACTGGGACTCACAAATTTGTCCAAGTCTTTGCAACTATGGTAAATTACCTGTTTATTACTAGTAGATGTCCAAGGCCTTGACAATGGTTTTGTACCTTATAGCAATCCGCATTTGTACAATGCCACATGCATTCAAGCACTGCACAGAACTAAGAGAATCTGCTAAATTTATGAACATATTAAGGAATTTATATTAAGGGCATAGACAGCTGTGTATATAGGCCTTAAATGCTTTAAACAAAATTTTGATTTATCATTAACAAAGATAAAATGATAAGCCACCATCACACACTGATATAAAATAAGAAAGACAAATAAAACTAGCACTAACAAATCCAGGCAATGTGCTTACCTGCACTTCCAAAACGTGGGCAATATGAAAACGCACTGCAACAAGCACAAACAGATGTAATTACAAATCTGCTGCAGTGAAAATTTCAAAACATGGCGTGAATACAAATTTATTCTGGCAAATTTTCTGAAAGATTGGTGAAAACAAATAATGTAGAACGTCCAGCTTCCTTTAAGTTTTACAGGAAATGACAATAATCAATACACTGAAGTTGCAAGCTATGAGAATTGAGAATTTGCTTGTAGTGAAGCCGTGTACACAGGTATGGGAAAGGCAAGGAAAATGTGCTTTGAAGATGACTGTAGTATTGTCATCGAAATGGAAGACATGTTTTCTAGCATGACAGGGAGCCTATTTCTTCCACCTTGCAATACCTAACTCAAACATGCATCAACATGCCTCAAGAAAATTAGACAAAAAGGGCACATGCTAAAGTGCTGCACACAACCTTAGTGAGTTACAAAGAACTGATGACGTTGTCCCTTGTATGTACGTGTGCCCCTACACTGCTGCATTGCAAGTTATTAAACATGGCTGAAAAATATTAAAAACAAGAAATGTTGCTACTGCTAACGTTTCTACAATTTACGAAACAGTGGCGTTAGTACCATTCCTGTTTTTCATCGTTTTCAACAATCTTCTCCACAACTTCAAGCCTCCACTCCGTCTTTCTCTAACTTCTATTCTCGAAGATATTTAATCATGCATGATCAAACAGACTACAGGTACAGGCCACCTTGCTTACCTTCAGGTTTTGTAAAGGTGCTTGGCCTTGAGTCACTCTGAGCTAACTGAAGATGCTGCAAGACAAACGGGTAAAAGAAGGTCACATGGAAGTTGCCCACCTACAGTTCCATGCAAAATCTTTGTGCGTGCATCAAATCCCAAATACTATTTTTGTACTGATGCTTGAAAACCTTGGGCACCTTGTCCTTGCACACCAAAAACGATGTGATAAAGATGTTATGCTGGGAGGCTGTTTATGAACTGCACCTGTCTTCTATTGAAAATGAAGCCTCCGCAAATGTGTGCTTTTTACCTTGTACTAGCATTATCTGAATGAACACAGATAAGAATCTGCAGAAAGGCAAGGTTAACTTCCAAGCTCACTTTTACTTAGAAATATAATCGACCTACTACGCCGCAGATTAACACTGGCATCAGCCAACATTACATGGCATGCAGTTGGTTCAAATCAAAGGAATATGAGGCAACAGTGCATGTAGGAAGGCCTATTATGTCGATACGCATGAGAGAGAGGGGATGGTAGCACAAGCACATACCTTGAGAGCAGACTCATAGTCGGCGATGACCTTGAACATCAACCCAAGACGCAGGTGGATTTCATTGGCTCGCGAGAAGCCAGGGTCGATGTAAAGCACTTGGCGGAATGCTTTGATAGACCTGCACACAGCAAAAAACATGCATAAAACATGTTACGATTCCATCTAGAATATAAAGCATAAAATTCTTAGAGCTAGTGTTATAGCAACTGTAGACATACACAAGTTTTAGCCATACGAAAAAACAAATGCAAAAATCTAAGACAATGCAGCAAGGCTGCAGTGAGATCTTGGGCACTGAACTCAGTTACCATTTCCAGCATAAGTCAAAGCAACACTCATCCAACACTCAGCCTTTTGCTGAACTCTGATACAAACGGCATCAATTTCAGATTGTGAAAGCACGCACTGCCCTTGTATATGCTCAGTTCTTCTGACTGCATTATAAGGGCACAAACTCCCTCGTGTGTATCCGGTAGCAGAAGGGTAAGCAAAGCTTACTGCAGACATATGCCAGAAGGTGGCAGTACAGCATGCCAAGGCAGCCAGCCAGGGGCTCTAAAATTCTCAATAGTGGCTGACCTATGGAAAGCTGTGGCACAGCAGTGCCAACGCAGTAATGCCATACAAATAACTTATTTCAGGCCGAGCAATAGACGCCCTGTTACAGAAGGGGGCATATAAAGTTGAACAGAAAAAAGCAAGAATTTAAAACTCCGAAGAACGGTCTTCCGTCAGGTCACAACAGGAGAAAGAATCGGCACGAAACGCAGCTGGGAAAGGTGCAAAGGGAAAGATGAAGAGCAAATTAATGAAAGATCGAATGGCCACTGTAGCAATGAACTGGCCTGCGACTTGCAGGGAATAAACGTGATCTGAATAACGTCTCGAGAGTGCGTGAAGAAGAAAAAGAAAGAAAAGGGAAGGAAAAGCGCGGCAGTCCGCTACGAGTAAAGCTCGCCTGCCGCTAATGACCACCGAAAGGTGCCCGTAGTCGCGCTTCGCCGCACAGCCTCCCTGCGAGCGGGCGAATGCAGGACTCCGGGGGCGATCCGGTCGGGGCGGTTTCGACGCTTCTGTTCAACACACACACACTCACATAAACTACCTCGCACAGAGTGTTCACTGCCGCGTGGGTAACCACGTGTGCTCCGGTGGAACGGTCGGTTTCTTCGTCAACTTCGAACGGCGGCCATCCCCGGCACGTGGTGTTTACATACGAGCTCTGCACTCAGCCTGTGGCTTGCCCGGCCGACGACAGTGAGACGCCGAGGAAAAAGGCCGGAAACTCGAGAGCAAGAAAAGTTTGCCCAAGAACACGCCAGTTTTATCGGTCGATCTGTCTCACACGACGGAAACGATCCTGCACTCTGTGCTCTCGCGAGTTAATAATGAAACAGCTTTTGAAACATGGATCCCGCCGGCGCAGAAACGCTACCCACGCGAAGTTAAAAGAAAAGACGACGTTGTCCGCGTGCTTCGTGCGCCCACGAAACTCATCCGTCTGCACGTCTGCCGATACCGCGTGAAAAGATGACGAGCGATATCACAAACACGAGCGAGCATCGGACGCAGAAGACGCTGTTCTAAGATGTATCGCGGATTCGTCTTTCCCACGCCTACGGTGCATGCTGCTAAAAGCGGAAGCGATAAAAAGGAACTCCCGAGTGCTTCTCGATGTCATTTGTCTCATCACTGGTTTTTTTTTTTTTTCCTCCCGACGTTATATATCTACAGTCCAAGGGTTGTTCCACACTATAAGGTTCCGTATTTGCATTGTCGTGTGCAAAAGTCAGATCACCACAAAGCTTCCGCAGCGCCGCTTTTCTTGCTCTTTTACCCTCACAACAACGCGCATCTACAACACGAACAGGGGGCGAGAAGGAAAAAGAAAAACCCTTCCCCGACCGGGAAAATGGGGGAAAGAGAAGCTTGTCCAGTGCGGCTAAGATATGTTGTCCTTTTCGTTTACCAAGTGCGCACGTGCTAACGGGCACGCGCACTGCCTTCACGGTGACGATTTTCGCGTACGGACACCCGACGCCGACACTCGTGAAGCAATACAAGCTTCGCTTGCGAACAAAACTTCCTTTGCGATCTGCCTTATCTCTTTTCACGTTTGTGTGATGCACGTATGCACATAGCAGCCACAGCGGCAATCCGCATGTGCAAGCGCTGTGTTGGCATGAGAGAGAGAAGGAGGAAAAGACTACATTTCTCGCGTTTGTGCATTTATACTTCAATACTGAGATGAAATGATCCACTGAATGATAGCGGAACAACATTACTCCCGATAACATCAAGTGGGGAGCCAATAAGATCGCTCGCCTTCGGCTGTCTGCCGTCTGTCCTATGGCGTGTATTTTTTTCCGCATCTTATGGAGACTGTTTCGCGCGGTGGATTAACATAGCCTCGCTCACCCACGGATCGAGTGACAAGCACTGCGCAGACGCGGCTGAAAAGAAGCGGGGAGAGTCACCGCTGTATTAAATTAGCGATGCAAATGCTTAAACCCTGATAAACAAATCACACGTACAGTTTACACAACTCTCTCTCTCTCTCCCCACATTTCGAATTTCACTCCCTGTGATAAATTTAGGGGTCAATCCAACTAAATCAATCCCAACTCATGAAAAACTCGTCTAAGTCTCTTCGTTTGTAAACAAGGATTGCTCCTTCAAAAACCCGCAACGAATCTTTCCAGGCCTGTTGCCTCACTGCCGCGCTGAGCCAACTACTAGAAGTACGCAGGGCAACGTTCACACGTCCCACGTCAAGAGACATTCCGCGGGTCAAGGTCAGTGTTTGGAGCCGTGCTACATAGTTCTCCAGCTTTCCACCGAAGTTCCGCGGCCATGGAACGCACGCGCTCGGGACGCGCGTACTGACCCACGATAAATTCTCACAGCAACGCGCCACGCGATCTACGGTCAAAGCCGCACTCGTGCACGAAGAGTGCGAGTGACCACGCAGGGCCGACCCCGGCTTCGCCCGAGGACACAGTTATCCAAAAAAAAAAAACTGCAAGCTCTCGGAGGTCAACAGCCCTGCGAGTTGGGGGAACAAACGGACAACTCGTAATTGCCGAAAGAGGCTGCGAGAGGGCGCTAACGGCGCACCCCTAGAGGGGCTTTAACCCCTAGGCCGTCCCCGTTCAGCTGCGTGCAAGGCAGAAAAGCGTCCCGCAATATCATATGCACGAACGACAAAACCAGGTGTATCGCTCGCGTCCGCATTAACTGCACACGTTACACCACACGCTGCTGCTGCTGCTGCTGCTGCTGCAGCAGCGTTCAAGACGTCAGCCACGCAGAAACACGGGCGACGCGGGAACCGCCGGACGAAACAGATGTCCGATTCGCCAAAGGAAGGGCGAGAACACCCTCCTCTCCGAGGGTTCCCGGCGGAAATCCATCATTGCTCACAACCCCCCCACACACGATGCCCCGTTGAAGCAAAGCGATCGCGAGTCGCGCAGTCGTAACACGCAACTCCGCTATAATACGAGGGCCCTCGACGTCTTCCGGCCCACGGGAAAGAAGATAACCGGAGAGAAGCTACACAATAACAACCAAGGCAAAAAAAAAAAAAAAAAAAGAACGGGAGGCGATGTTTCTCATGCCGGCCACGTACGATGGTGCACACACCCCTCTTCTTCCTCCAGATGGCAGAGCGCACCAAACAGGAGCTGCAGCTGCTGCTGTTATTCGTGAGCGCACCGGCACCGCCGAGGGAAAGTTTGGGGGACGCAGGAAGGCCCTTTAAATGCACCTCACGCGCAGCCTCCTTTCGTTTTACTCTATGCATCCACCAGAGAAAGTTTGCAATTTCGCGTACAACGCCCATGGACTGCATATGTAAGTGACATCTGGAATCGATTTTTGCGGAGGCGAACCGTGCGACACGCAAAAACCCACTCGACTTTCTCGCAATGGTTTTTAAGCAGCGATTTCGAGCAGTGCCGTCTGTCTTTCATCTAGACATTACTGATGGTCGAGGGAAGCTTTCGGGTAGTGGATTCCTCCGGGTTTGAATACCCGAGAGCAATCTTAAATGAACAGACAGTATGGCAACTATAGTCAGCGGGCCATTCGTGACAGTGCAGAAAGAATACATGTAAAGATAAAAATCGCTACGGCCAGGGATTTACAAATCCCCCCCGCCCCCGCCCGCGCTCTTTCCTAATCGAAAGTCTGGCTATGCTATCCTTCCGGAGCGGGGAACAGGTGACCGCGAAACAAACAAATGACAATAAATGAGCTCGCACTTCATGGATCGCGACCACAAAACACCGAGCAACTCCACGAAATGGCCTCGGACATTACGGGTGTCAGGGCCGAAGATTGAAAGAAGTGCCGCACTCAGATCAAAGAACCCGAAGACAATATTTTCCTAGCTTTAGAAACTGTGCTGATCGCCAACAGGCAAAACACAAGCGCCAACGGTGCCATCCAACCACACATAATGAGACTCTACCTGTTCCACACTTTTTGGGTCGTCCATATCAAGCAGTCCAGACTAGTGGATTAAAAATGATGAGCGGGAACTCAGCTCGACTCCTGACTGCCATGTGTGCTTATGTTTACCTTTCGTGTTTCTCTTTCAAAAGAATCTTGTTTGTGCTACTACGACGGAATTGCTTAAGGTTCAAAGAAGCACCAGGTGTTCACAGCGTCGAGGTTGTGGCGAGTGGTACTCGGGGACTGCAGAAAGTGCCAAGAGGTGCAAGGTACAAACTATAATCGGTCTTTGCAGCCTTTCCGGGGACTTAGGTGCTCACGAGAAAGAAGAACGGTTGCAGATTCGGAGCTCTAGCGCATCGTAAGCATAACACGAAAACGCTACGCCGTCTGCGGCTGCAGGCCTTTTGGCAACTTTTGTAATACCGTGTGTGCACGCTAAGACGGTCCCGAAAACAGGCGTACGAGAGGGAAAAATTGTTTGATTCCTCCGGTGAAGGGCAAAAAGGGAACGGCTTGCAGAACGACCTCCTACGAAAACACCAAGGATTTAATGCCGTTCGGGAGCAATGACAATATACCGTCAATTCATTCATTGCTGCAAACACCGATCGGCAAACTTACATCCACCTTCACGAGTACGAAGAACAAATAATTCGGCGCTTCATGCAAGATCTGTTTCACCGTGCCCTTTTATACGAATCGCGCAACACTGCACACGTACAGCAGAATCACGCCAGCGGTACATGCAATTTCAATGCGAGTCGCGGACTGACTTCGATTTGCTTTTCACTCCTTTTTGGTTACCGATAAACGCGACACAATTACGGCGATCGATACACAACTCCTGTCCTTTACAACCGCTATACACTTTGTGCGCACGCCGAAAGCAAATTCGATTCTCGTATAGTTACATCCGCCCTCCCGCCGTCCTCTCGGAAAACAACCGAAGCGCGAAAGCCCTAAATAACGGCATACAGCGCGCGGTGAAACAGTTTTATGCGAGGACAGCGAACAACCGCTTTCCCTTTCCACATCGCGAGGAGCCAACAGCAGTGCGTGCGTACTATCCAATGATGTTATATATATATAACACCATAGACACACTCTCCGGCCCTATTTTCATCCGATTTGGCGCATAATACAGGCCGAGCGGGGTGCGCGCGTCCCTGCGTCGAGCCGCGCGCTAAAGGAGCTCGTGAGCAGCGCCGCAGAGTGAACGGAGCCCGAAAGGTGCTTTCTCTTCTAGCTGGTGGAGGACGTAATAATAAAGACGCTGTAATCGCGTTGTCTGTCTAGCCCCTGTGACGTACACCATGCGCGACGAACTCGATGAGGCAAAAATAAAAAGGAAACAAAAGACGCGGGGTCGGGAAGGCCGGAAGAGGAAGCCTTTCATGGGCACTCAAGCTTGTACGAGGACCCCCCTCCTCCCCCCCCCCCCCCCCCTTCTTCCTCCCGGACGGCGCGCAGTAGTGAGTCACGGCTCAGTCGCAGCGATGAGGGCCACTGTGTGACAGAGCGGGTTTGTGCCGATGATTCTCTTCCGAAAGGAAAGAAGAAATCAAATTGCGAATGAGAACAACCCCCCAGTTCAGCTTCGAGAAGGAGTGAGAGTAGAGTGCGCACATGCTACCCGGAGCTTTTGTAGCCACGCGCTTTGCCAGGTGAAATTATGACCGAATCTACAAGATCAGTGGCTGTATATGTATGTCGATCATCAGTCAACCAGTGCTGCTCTGCTGCCAGTGAACAAGGTCTTTGGTTCGATTACGCGTATCAGCTCCGGTAACAGCTGATTGATTGATTGAATTGTGGGGTTTAACGTCCCAAAACCAGCTCTGATTATGAGAGACGCCGCTGTGGAGGTCTGCGGAAATTTCGACCACCTGGGGTTCTTTAACGTGCACCGACATCGCACAGCACACGGGCCTCAACATTTCGCCTCCATCGAAACGCAGCCGCCGCGGCCGCGTTTCGATCCCCCGACCTTCGGGTCCCGGTAACAGCTGCGCTTCATTTGCGCAGTGGTCCGAACACAAGCTGGAATAACGAATAACGTCATACATGGGTCGATTCATATCCTAACAGCGGCCCTTTGGGCAAAGTGTCACTATACTATATAATACGTAATCCGTGGCTTCCGAGATGGGGCCAGCCGCGCAGACAGAACGCCGTGCCATCTCCGAGGCCGTGCGCGAAAGCCGCCTACAACACAAGCAGGCTGGCGTGCGGTTGTTGACCGGTTCGCGCTCGCACGCACGTCTCCGTAATGCGCCGCAGTGAAGGTGCACGGCCACAATTATAATTTACGTGGTCGCACGTCGTGTGCAAGCTACAGTCATAATGAACGCGCGATGCACGCAATTACGTCGGCGTCGAGCGCGCGCGAACAATGCCGGCAGACGCGCTTACAACGAGAAGACGATTTGTTACACCATGTCGACCGCGCCGTTCACCACACGTACGCGACGCTTCCGTGCATCGTTCTGAACTTCCGGACGTTCCCTGGCTGCTCTCAGCCGCTGTGAAGTGGCAGCGAGTAAGCGCCTACAAGGGCGAGAAAAAGCGTCTCGTTTACACGAGGTGCATCATCCCAATGCATATTTCTCTCGGTTTTCTCGCGGGATCCCAGTACGCAAGAACCTTGTCGTCGTGTCTCAAAAAATGTTGCTACAGAAACAGCTCCATAACAAGTACAAGTACTCGCAAATATTCAGCAGAAAATCTATATATATATATATATTCTGCGGTGTGAATTTTTATAAATTGTTACGACTGCAATTTTTCACTGAATATGTAATAAAGTTTCTCTGTGCTTGTATTTACTGCTATAAAACTTATCTACTTTTCACTACTGCTCGTATGTAATTAGTGTTGTTTACAAGCACTGCTCTTTGTATTAAATGTGTGTCTGCATCAAAATTCTCATTTATGTCCTTATTATGTGCGACTGAATGTGTATATGGTGCTAGCAGCCCAGTCAGGTGACGTTTTTTAACGCCCGTAGCACCATAACAATCCCTCAATGTTAAACAAATAAATAAAAAACAAGCATGCGAAATGCTAGTCAGCAAGCAAACGCAGCGTAGCGATCAAGGAAGTGTGCCATTGGCGGCACGCTTGCAATTAAAGTCGAAGAAACCTTCGCTCTAACAGCGCAACAATATGACAAGTGGTGAGGTTTTGCGTGCCAAAACGTAAGTGTTACGGTACGAAAATTTCGACCACTCGGTGTTCTTTAATGTGCACCGATAATGCACGCAACAAACGAACGAATTGATTGATTGATTGATTGATTGATTTATGGGGTTTAACGTCCCAAAATCAGCTCTGATTATGAGAGACGCCGTAGTGGAGGGCTCCGGAAATTTCGACCACCTGCGGTTCTTTAACGTGCACTGACATCGCACAGCCCACGGACCTCAACACTTCGCCTCCACCGAAATGCAGCCGCCGCGGCCGGGATTCGATCCCGCGACCTTCGGATCAGCAGCCGAGTGCCATAACCACTAGCCCACCGTGGCGGGGCAACGACCGAAGTGAAGGGACATTTACATATAGCTGATATAGAAGCTTCGGTCGCTATCAGGCTGCATCTCAGATATGCATGCGCTACACCGCACATGAAAAAAAGAAAAATCCACGCATATCCACGGAATGAATGACGATGAGTGGGCGAAGCTCCGGAGGTTCATCGGTAAAAACCGTGAATCTTGCCCAGTACATCATCAAAGACGTGACAAACACTGTGTGTCGCCATCTAGCGCTCTCCTATCACACTAGAGCACGCAGCGAGCGCCTCCGAGCCATCTATTGATCAATTCACGTACTAGCTAAGCAGCACCGCAGCGCTCGGACGGACGGACGGACAGACAGACAGACTCCCATGCTACACGTTCCCATACATCTGAATGAAGCGATCACCGCGGCGCCATCACGCCATCTAGTGAGCACTTCATAAAACTACAGGTGGCTACATACTACATGGAAGGGCAGACCCACGCCCTAAGGAGCTTCGCCCCTAAAAAACTGACAGTGTATTACAGTTCTCCCACGACACAGACCTATAGTTTCGCTTTTCGATTATCGTAACTGCGCGTAAATGGCGCAAGCTGCTAAGTTACTGTCACATGCCAAATCAAAAGGTTCGCCACAGCATTTAAACATATAGCGATGGCGGACCACTTGACGGGAAAGTTACCGTTAATTCCCGTTCAAGGCACAACACAGTCACGCGCTTGGACACCAGCAAGAGAGAAACAATGGAACATTTTCTGTCTCTTTCGAAAATTGCAGTTATAACCACGAACTCTTGCTAACGAAAGCACGTCACGACGGCAGTCAGCGTGCCGACGTGTAGGTGTACGCACCGTTGTGCAGGTACAGGCAATGAAGATTACGGTATACACTTGGCGAACAATAATACGGGACACAAACTTGGGGATTAACAGAGGGACCCGAGGAGACGCCAGGCAACACGCAGCGCGCGTTGGAAGGATGACTGGACGCCAGAATATGGGAAATGTAGAGACGAGGACCGTAAGAGGGGCAGCGTGAGATGAAAATTAAAGGAAAAAAAAAAAAAACGCCAGCATTCGTCCTAGTCACGGAACGGCATTGCCTCGGGGCGGTCTATAGTTGTAGGTGCACGATATCCCCGCACGTGCGACGTTAGAAGCGCCTCGACCGCTCCAAAGAAGTCAGAAGCGCTCGGTCCTCTCTGAAGAAAACAAGGAGGAGATCGCTTTCTGAACTGGGAAACACCGACTTGATGCTTTCCCACGCGAGCCCCCGGCGTGATTCTTGAAATACCGAGACGTGCTGCTTCGGGTCAGCAATGCAGATGCAGTCAGTGGGGGCACCGTTTCGCGGGCACTGGCCACGTGCGGACAGTACGTTAATGTGTTGTCGTCGGCCCCTCGGCGCCGAAGTGGACGACTAATGCCTATCTTTGTTGCAGGGACCCCCCGCGTCTCGGACGATAACAACCTGTCAATCAGGCGAGATGAAGGAAGATACAGACTCGGCGGCCACGAGAAAGGGTTTGGCCATCGCTCTCTCCAGTGCATTAATTGCGAGAGGGATATTTTTGGGCGGAGCAAGAAATGCAATGCCGGAGCAATTGTCACTATAAACACGCCCCGATTCCGCAGACAGCGAATCAGGGGAAACATGAGAGTATTTAAGCGAGGAGTATTGAGGGGCACAGGGTTCTAGTCGTTTGCCTGACATGGTGTAAAGCCGATCATCGTATCCCTTCCAGAAGCTGTTAGCGTGGCTTTGTACCGGTTGGCCACCTAACCTTAGCCGTTTCGTCTAGCTGAGACGCGCGCTTACCGTCTGCAACATAGGGAATCGGGACTTTTGTCTCGAGTTAGCTCAACCTGCTCGAGATTGCCTTCAAGCACAAGCTCCCCGGAAACATCAGCGCTGCAACTCCGTCGACCTCAACGCTGTGCCAGAACTACGGACTTCTCACACCAGACCGTCGTGGAGCCTTCAACACTACCGGTCATCACCACGTATGCCATCACCTGTTCATACCCCTGAACTTTCTTCCTGAACTTTCATTAGCTTTTGTAAATTAGATTCCTGTGTAATATTCACATTGCCCTACTGGATGTTTGTTAGCTGTTTAGTTTCGTTAGTTGCTTGTTATTTTCGCATGCTACTATTTTGTAAAGCTCTTTCATCGCTATTAATTGCTTAATTGTTAGTTTTATTGAAGTGTGCTTTCCTTGTATTCTTTGTGTGATTCTATCGATATAGAGTAAACTTTGTTGTTTTGTTTTTCAAACCACGACTCCGACCATTTCACTGTGTTTGCTTGCGTACGTAACGACCGAAATTGCTGTCATTCCCTTCACCGACTTCGCGCCGGTGACGCTTGAACGACGGCCCTGTAACAGACCTGCAGTTTACATACAACAGGCTGATCACGAAGCTTATTCGTTCATCCAGCAAAGGAGACTCGCCATACATGCATGCGTGGAGTGCCAGGAGGTGACAATAAAAGGACACGCAAGGAGCCCGAATATAAGCGAACAAAAAAATTGACGGCAGATCCACGAGGTGAATGATGATGAGATTGGGCGAAGCTCCTGGAAGTAATCATCGGTTAAACCGTGAAATTTCTTCCGTTAATTCGCCCGATAAAAATGACGTGAAACGATTGATTAAATGTTTTATCAAACTTTTATTGCTGGTTTCCGTTGTCCTTTCATTATGACCGCTTTGTGGTCGGTGAAATGTAAGCTAAGTGGTTCTTGCACTGCTTACACCATTGCTTTACCTGGCGTCTTTCGTTAAGCAGCTGGCGTCTTTTCGTTTTGCTTTAGAAACATCTGGCGTCTTTCGTTAAGCAGCTGGCGTCTTTTCGTTTTGCTTTAGAAACATCTGGCGTCTTTTCGTTTTGCTTTTAGAAAACATCTGGCGTCTTTCGTTGGTTTATTTCATCAATCAACGGCGTTTTGAACAAAATTTTTATTGTTTAATCACGCACAGGAGAAATCTCACCAGGCACTACCTTGGAGGTAAACAATGGCTGCTACTGGGAATGAGAGACAGCAGAAGTCGGCTTTTAACACTTCTACTTCTACTAACGTTTCCTACTGGAACATGCCAATGGCTGCTAATGGGGAATGAGAGACAGAAGAATTCGGCTTTTAGTTAACGCGCACGCTGCGAATTTTTTTATTGTTCAACAACGCACAGGAGAAATCTCCCACCGGCACCACCTTGGAGGTCAAAGCGTAAGACTGGTTACGCACTACGACTACGAGGGACGAACGGGTGCCGCTTTAAGGAGCTTCGCCCCTAAAAAGAAGGAACGTGAAGTATTCCGCAAAAAAATGCGAAGACGTTTCAGAGGGCCCGTACTTCAAGCACCATCCATTTTAGATGCGAAGCAGCTTATGGTCGGGGCTATGTCACTCCCTCCCTCCCTCTATCCTTCCGCTGTGCGGCGTCCACATCCGCACTGCGCATCCTCCTCCCCCTCCTCTCCTTGTCTCATCTCTCCTCTCGGCATTCCTCCTCTCCGACGCTCCTCTCCTATCCGGATTGCGCAATGAATGGCAACACCTGCAGCTCCGCGCGCGATAATGCGAAGCAGCTTTTAGGTTAGAGGCGCGACGATAGACCACCGCGTTCTCCCTCTTCTCTTATACATTCTCATTCGTCCTCTCAATAAAATTACACCATCTCCTGCTCAAGCTAACCATCTCCCCGCTGCTTCGCATCCACACATGGTTCCCTTTAGCGGAAGATGGAGTAATATTATTTTCTTTCATTTTTTAAAGAGCCGACTTGGAAAAAGCTCGACCACCACGCTGCACAAACGGCCTGCAGCAAACAATATCAGTGAACTTTGAACAGCGACGTTACAGCGTTGACACAACGATAAGGCGACCGTCGACCGATGAACCTCTGCACGGCGAAACGTTATCGCATCCACTGGGCGACAAAGGGTTTTTCACTGTGTTCGCTTCCGCAGTGAGGGTAGGTCACAGCGACATATGTTGTTGTTTTGTGGGGTTTTACGTCCCAAAACCAGTTCTGATTATGAGAGACGCCGTAGTGGAGGGCTCCGGAAATTTCGACCACCTGGGGTTCTTTAACGTGCACTGACATCGCACAGCACACGGGCCTCAACATTTCGCCTCCATCGAAATGCAGCCGCCGCGGCCGGGATTCGATCCCGCGACCCTCGGATCAGCAGCCGAGTACCTTAGCCACTAGACCACCGTGGCGGGGCCACAGCGACATACGCTATATACGCATATATAGGGCTGCTGGGCATCGGAGCACCGCGATAACGTATCAAATTTGTTCCGAGCTCGCCAGCGATAACATTTAAACTGACTGCAATCATCGACAATATGGACGGCGTCACAAAGGACAGCGTTGCGCCGCACGCAAGGTCGTCTCTTCTGCGAATTGTTTCACGTTGCGACAAGCCACCCTACTCCACTCGCGTGGGTTTACTGCTTCTAGTCGGTGAATTATCGTTTCTGATAGGTGCCATCTGCAGTAACTGCTCGGGCGATAAGACAGCTGAGGAATATGTTCGCTGTGGTAAAAGGCGCGTGCACGCGAAGGTGTGCTTATCAAACGAGCGAACAATGGTGTGCAAAGGCCGATGTGCCTTCCAGGGAGGAAACAAAAAAATCAGACATTTGCACGAGGTGGTTGGTCGAGCGACGAGGAGCCTTCCTGGAGGCAGAGACAGGAAACGGAGCACACTGACCCTCAAGGACGCAAAAACCTATCTCAGGACTGTCTCGACTAAGGGCAGTGAAATGCGCACAAGGAAAACACCCAGCTGGGCTAGGGATGTCACCTCGGTGGTGATGGACCGAACGGGAATATCCATTTTTCGATAAGGCAGGCAGGCAGACTACGAGCACACGTGTCTGTTTTTCTTAGGGCATAGGACATCCCCCGGAAAAAGGGGAAAAAATATAAAATGCACAAGCTAATCTTAACAGGCAGGTCCATACAAATTAAGAAAATCCTCGCAGACTGCGAACGCTGTGACCACATTCTCGGAAGGCCACGACCCTCAACTCCAGACAAAAGCAATAGACGAAGACTCCAGCCATTTTTTTTTTTTTCGGACTGTGGGACAGTTCAGCAACATCATTCCAAGAGGTTTCAAATGCGTAACCATATCCAACCGATAGCGAGGGCTGTTCTCTATACAACACTACGGAACGTTCTGTGGTACCCCTGCCAACGAACTATTCTTTAGTCGAGCTAAGTCACGCAAGGTTCGAGACAGGTTAGAGACGCGTCATTACACAGGGTCAACTTATAGCCGCGACGATTTCGGTGCTAATTTCAATGGAATGTGCTGTAAATAAAGTCTATATGAGGCACTGCGCACTGCATGAATGATAAACTCTTGTTAATGTAATTTCATTACTTTTAAAAACTAATGGTAATGTAATTTAATTGCTTACAGCCAGCTGTATCTTATGTAATTTACCTACATTTAAGGAAATTCTAGGACAGTAATTAGCAATTTTCCCGCTGTGAATGGGAAAAACTCCCAGGTAAAAGTAAAACGACAATGTCCCTCCCTCTCTCTCTCTCTCTCTCTTTTCTTCTTTTTTTTTTTTCCTCCGCAACTCACGAACTCACGAGTAATGTTTTTACTCCGGCTGGTCCGACTGAGTGGTGCAGGAAGAAGGCCACCGCCAAGACAAACCACGTGTGCGATCACAGTGTCAGGACTGGGGGGATTATACTCTAACGAAAAGGGACCCTCCAACGGGGACGTTGCAGAATAACTTGGCCCACCCGTGGCACTTATATGGCTTACACGAATCCACTGTGCACGGCGCGTCGTCCCCGAGATCAAAGAAAAAGCCGCGCACCACCAAATTTACTGCACTGCGCGACGCCGGTGGGACGGCAATACGCCACGAGAACCAGAGCAATTACCACGTCGTCTAACAGGAAGCGCGGCCAAGGTGCAGCACTACTCTTTTTTCTCTCTCTCTCTCTCTCTTACTGCGCAGTGAACGGGGCGGCGCTTTCGAGAGCGCAGCTCCTGCAGATTGCCCGCGGCCTTCGCTTCGAGTGCTTATACAGAAAAACGCCAGATTGAGGACGCCGGTACCGTAATCACCCTGCCACTAAGAACGATCAGCAACCCCCCCCCTCCCCCTCTTCACACTGTAAGGGGCACGCATAACCCTTTTCCTCAATCACCGCAGACGCACAGCAAACAAACAGCAGGTGTGACCGGTGTCCCCGACGCGTTCGGCAAACAGGACGCCCTTACGCCGCTGCATGATCGCAGCAGTGCTCCTTGCACCGCGGGGCGCGAGTGCGGGGCGCACAAGCAACTGCGGGCGCGCCAAACTGGCAGCAGCACAGGCAAACCCGATCGATGGAGACGAGGCTTCGGGCGAGTCCCGGGCGCGTCCGCTGACTTCACGTGAAGGGCCACCGGGTGTTCCGGCGCGCCGGGCGAATCTCAAGTCGATTTTGTGATTCGGTTTGATTCCAGTTGTAGTTGAAAAGTCGACCTCGTTCGGGACGCTTTGTAGAAGTGCGCCCGGCGAAGATGTCGGTGAGATTTTTCTATAGCGGCAACCAATGCTGCGACACCACAATCTTTTTAGCGTGCGATACATCACGGGTTTCACCATTCGAGAACACTGCATACTATACTTGCGCCCCCTTCATAGCACATGACGTTCATAACCCGAAGTTCCTTGTAAGTTCAGTAGTAGCCAAATGAGCATATATTAAAAAGTGTGAACACGTTATGTCCACGGCATGCCATGTTAGTAAAATTTACGGCATGCAAACGACGATGTTTACCCGAGATAGAGCATATCTGTAACGCCGTGAGAATGCGAGTAAGCCTACAAGTTGCTTTTTTTCCCGCAATACGCACTTGACGTGCAGCGAAGCGCCGCGTGGGTGCTGTAGGACAAAGACGTAGCAGACCCTCATTGCTTCACGTACGAGGCTAATAAATGACGGTTGGTGGGTGGCGGGGACAGAAGGGATAATAACATAAGCCACGTTCTTACGTTCGCTCAAATTAATCCATCACTTAAGACAGCGATCGAAACGGTTCTGACGACTACACGAAGAATGCGTCGACACGGCCGAGGCAACGGGGCACCACTACAACCATGGGAGACAGCCTAGCCAAATAGCTTTTAATTTGATTCAAACAAACTTCCTCGATCCCCGGAATGCACCCCACGCCACCGCCAGCACCTGAGCGCAAATACCTTAAAGACGTCCTGCCTACTCTGCTGCCCCATCGAACATACACAACGATTATTACCGCGCATTGCAATCATCGCATTCCAAACGTCACCTCGATACATATCGATGGGGCACGTACACAAGGTTATCTCGGCAATTAGAATATGTACTTCGTGTTCTTCCCCCCGCGGCACGCTGTAAGTCATTTACGTACGAACTCCCCCTCCACATTACATAGGTTTGGCTTCAGAGATTGGACGCCACTAGTCAGCGAACGCTATCCAGCGCACCCCACCGTCAGCGGCGAGAAAGAAAGAAACGACGTGTAAAAAAGAGAGTCCTCAAAGAGCACGGAGAGACAGATGCGGGCCGCGGCGCCGGCACCCGGAAAGCCCACCGCTGACGAGGCGGCGGCAAAGGCGCACGTGCAGGACGGACGCCCCGCAATGGCGGTGCCATGACGTCACCGCCACTGACTCCCCCCTTTCTCCAGCGGCGTTGCACCTAGCGGGAGGAGTAAAAACGCGAGAACACTCTCCCCTCCGCTGTGGGCGGGGGTCAAAGAAGGAGGGGAGAAGGGGGAGAAAAATTGCTCCCTTCTCCGCGAGCGATGCGCTTTTCCTCCCCCGGTGAGGAGGAGGAAAAAGCCCGGAACGAGAGATTCCGTACGGCTCTTTCGCAGAGCGAAAGACCGCGCGGCCGCCAGGGCTACTTTTCCATATGCATGCGCGCTCGTTCCTTTCATCTGGGAGAGAAGCTTCGCATTTCTCTCTTTACGTCCTTATAGCGAATATCTTGTTTTTCTGCGGAGAACCCGTCCTCCCCGGTTCAGCGTGGGTTGCACGCGCTAGAAGAGGAATGGCATGTCCACGCTTACTTTTTTTTTTTTAATGTGATGCAAGGCCCGAGAGAGCAAACGGCGTTTTTCACCCCAGTGTATCGGTGACGAAGATCGTGCGAACCCGTTCAGGCGACGCACGCTTCAACCCGCATGGCACAGGGTAAAAAAAAAAAAGGGAACTGTCGGGCGGATGAATACAGCCTCTTATCAGGGAGGTTTTCGGGAACGTATACGCGCCATAAATTACAATCATCATTTGTTTCACCTTAACGACCGTAATTTGTATTGTACGAGAAAAGGGTGAGCAATCTATGAAAGTAAACAAAACCAACTGTGCTATAACAGGTACACGGCGCAATAAACTATCCCATATACCAAACATACCGCAGTGTTTTGAGAGTTGCTTCACAAGCAGAAGGTGAAGCACGGCACGATGGATATAACGAAACGCAACGTAAGAAGTTACGCGATACTTCGATCCTCAATTGCCGCACCATCGCGTGATGGGCGATCACTCGTTTCTTTGAAGATTATCCGTCGTCCTCCAAAGTCCTTTTTAGCAGTGCGATTTACTATACTCCGTTTCATACATCAGGTACAACGCTGCCAAAGCTAGTGCACTTGTTTGCGTTGTGTACATCCGCGACCAAAAAGTAGTCTGTTGCTTGCGGTGAGCACAAACAATGAGCAAGAAACAACAAGTGCAAGCTGTCAAGCTCGCAGCACTTGTCACCAGCTTGACAAAATAAGCACGTATTGCTGGAGAAACAATCGAAATATTTTCAGACATACTGCCAATCCCAACGGGGATTTTTGCAGGAAGGGCATACACAGAATAAGAATATACAAGTGTGTACATTTCAGAGATAACAATTTGTAACAATTATAGACAAGTTATACGTAAAGTCATTTAACAAGCACACATGGTAGACATAAAGAATGCGTTCATACAGTTACAAGAAACGCGTCATGGGAAAAAAACAAAACAAAACAATAATGATAACTGTAGTGTATACCTAAAGAAAAAACCATGTAATGCGTACATATGTCGTTAAAGGATGAAAATAATGTCATTACACAAAGCAAAAACGGCAAAGTTAGTACTATACAAAGAATTCAATATTGGGAAACACATAGGTGTTTTTCAAGAAGTGACAGGAAGTTATTTTCATTTTTACAGGTAGTTATATGTGCAGGCAGACCACCCTAATGGCTTGTGGAAAAAAAGAGAACTTAAAACAGTCAGTTTTGTATCGGTATTCCTGAAGAAATTGGGGGTGCTTATGACGCGAGGGCCTAGTTTTTGGGTAGAATAGGTATTTGTTTTTATCAATGCGAAGCATATTGTGAAAAAGTTGAAATAGCATTTTCTGGCGAGCAAGTTCGGCACGGTTACGGAGGCTCGGTATTCCTGCTTCTTGCATTAATTCGGAGGGGGAGTCAGATGTGCGGTATTTATTAAAGATAAACCTGACTGCTTTCCTCTGCACGTTTTCTAGTTTATTAAGTTTTTTGTAGATGGGAACCAGACGACGTTTGCGTACTCAAGTACTGGTCTGACGAATGTGTTGTAGGCAAGTAGCTTCGTTGAATGCGGTGCTGAATGGAGGCGCCTTTTTAGAAAAAAAAATGCCTTTTTATTGCAGATGACGTTACGTGGTTTATGTGTGCCTCCCATCTGAGGTCATCAGATATGATTAGTCCTAGACACCTGTGTTCCTTAACTGGAGTTGAGTGTTTCCGATAGTGTAGGAAAATTCAGATGTAATGTTTTTTTCTGGTTATTCTAAGTAAGGCTGATTTACCTAAATTTAATGACATCTGCCACTGTACACACCATTGACATACGGACTTTAGATCGTTTTCGAGGGCTAGGTGGTCATTGCGACAATTAATTTCTTTGTATACTATACAATCATCGGCAAAAAGCCTTATGTTAGTCTTGATAGATGCAGGTAGATCATTTATAAAAATGAGGAATAAAATGGGAGCCAGAACACTGCCCTGAGGTACGTCTGATGTAACTTGGGTTATTTCAGATTTTTGGTGATTAATTTCGACAAACTGTTCTGTTTGATAGGTAAGCGCTAATCCAGTCGCTAACTGGACCTTTACCTAATACTGCTTCGATTTTTATGGTTAGTTTTTTATGTGACACCCGATCGAATGCTTTGGAGAAGTCAAGTAGTATAAGATCTATCTGTTTTTGATTGTCGATTGCTTGTGATATTTCGTGTACTAATTCGGTTAATTGGGTCACTGTAGAAAGGCCTTTGCAAAAACCATGCTGGAGTGGTGATAGGATGAGTTTTTCTTCGACATACGTAGTAATGTCTTTAAGGATGATGTGTTCAAGCAACTTGCATGTTGTACTGGTTAATGAAATAGGACGGAAATTAGAAGCATCAGTTTTGTTACCTCCTTTATGAATTGGTATTACTTTAGCCATTTTCCATTCGCTTGGTAGAGAACACGTTGTTAATGATTTGTTAAATATTAGGAATAAATATTTTGCCATCCATTCCGCATACCGCCTTAAAAATTCGTTAGGTATGTCATCAGGTCCGGCTTTCTTTTTGCAGTCTAATTTTAAGAGTAAATTAAAGATTCCTGCCTCATTTAAGGATATATCATCTATTCTATCAGAACTGTGGGAGTGAATATGGCATGGGATCCCATCATCATTTGTGAAAATAGACTTAAAGTAATTGTTCATTAAGTTCGCTCTTTCTTTACTTTCTTCTTGTGACATAGTGTCAGAATTTTGGCTTTTAGGGCTAAGATAATTCCAAAATTTCTGTGGTGAATTTTTTAGAAAGTTAGTTAACGTATTAGAGAGGTAGAAGGATTTTGCGGTCTTTATTTTTGATTTCATAGAAGTGATTGCTGAAGTGAGGGATAGGCGAGTTTCGCCGTTTGGTCTCTTTTTTAGCAATTTTCTGAGTCGTTTTACTTTGCGTTTGGCGTGTATAATTTCCCGATTTATCCAAGGGTTGTGCCTTTTTGTTCGTTTTATTTTGCTAGGGATGTAACTTTCAATACAAAAGAATATAATAGTTTTAAATCTATGCCATAGCAATTCTACGTTTAATCCAGGATTATTAGCAAGTTCTTCAAAAGGACAATATTCACAGGAAAGATAAGCGACTACGCTAGAATCATCGGCATTCTTAAAATCAAGATAAGTGACGGTCGACTTAGAAGGTATTGTGAGGCCATGGAGAATGATCGAACAGGCCACTACGTGGTGGTCTGATATACCGTCGAGTAGTTGAACATCGACTTTATCTGAAGGAAAATGATCGGTCAAGAAAACTAGGTCGAGTATGTTTGCAGAATTTCCTTGTTCACGAGTAGGTTGTTTCGCAATTTCATAGATATTTAAGTTTAACATAATGTCAAAAATTATATCAGAGGAGGCGGAGTGATGTTGCAATGTGTCCCAGTTGATATCTGGGAGATTAAAATCGCCTAGTAGTATTAGTCTGTTCCCAATGGCGTATCGACAAAGGTAGGTGTGCAAGGATATTAAAACTTCGCTGTTTGATGAAGGACTTCGATACACGTAGCCGACAACGACATGGCAGGAGACAAAGTGTATTTTGCAAAAGATAGCTTCAACCCCTTCGACGTCCGGAAGGGGCGTGAAAGGAATATTTTTGTTTATTAAGATAGCAACGCCTCCTCCTCGTGTTTTTCTATCTTTGCGCAGGATTGCGTAATTGGGCGGTGTTATCTCGAAATCCTTAACATCATCCGTTAGCCATGTTTCTGTTAAGGCGACAAAGTCTGGTTCAAAACTGAGTAAAACTGTAGCGAGTATGTACTTTATGTTTGTGTCATTCGTTTGTCGGGGCGATACACCTCCTCCGTCTCTTTTTCGTTACGGACTACTTGCGCAGCCTTCATAGCATTGCGCTTGTTGTGGTAATGGCCAACATATATATAAGTAGGGAAAAAGGGGCACTCGTAAAGCGCTGATAACGATATAACGTCACCCCAGGCCCGGAGACCGTATTCTCGGGAAGGTTGCAGCGTGACAATCGATGGTGTACGTTATACAAGCAAAATACAAACACAGAAAGACAAGCGTCTACACCAAGGAAAGTCCGCGGACAGTGAAAAAAAAAATATCTACAAAATAAAGCAAACGTACTTCGTGGGCAACAGGAAGGAAAAGCTACCCGGCGAAGGGCGTCTACCGACCGTTGCGTGATTGATTAAACGCGCTTACTGTCGCTATTCGGACGGGGTCATTTTCACCGTGCAAGATTGCTTTCATTACGCGCCGCTGAGGTTCCGTGACGAGGGGCCCCCACAAATCCATCTCGTGTCGTTGTTCTGCGCCTAAGTTTTCAAATCACAAATTCGTACACCAATTTGCCGTCTGTGCAGTTTCCAACGAAGAGGTGGCACATGAGTGTAAGTGAAAGCAGAGTTTTAAAGACATCCACCCCCCGGTAAAAAATAAATAAATAAAGACTTTCCAAACTTGGCATTATGAAGCCAGAAACGCGACAAAACGATGTGAAAGGTCGAAACTAAGACGAAATTAAGTCGGAGAACCAAGCAGATGAACTAGAAGGCATTTTCCTCCCCCAAATGCTTAGGAAAAACAGACGGTTCTGCGATCGCGACAACAGTAGCAAGCACACGACCTTAAGAACTTTCCGGTTGCGTTAAGTGTTGGTTTACTACACCAGAACTAAAGACGTGTTTAAGACGTGTTTCCTGTAGGTTGCTGAAATGTAAGAATTATCTTTTTTTTTTTTATTGTACCTCAAGAGTAATAGGCATGTTTTGCTTAGAACTTATCGCGACGCTTACTTTTAAAAGCTATGGATGTGCACGTGAAAAGATATTGAAATATCTGCGGGTTCCTGTTTCACCGCGCTCCTTATACTTGCCATTTTGTCTTTTATGGCTTCAGTGAGAGCAACACGAACCTATTCAGGCTGTATTTTCGCAAACAGTGCAGGGGTAGCGACAACGGTATCAATCGTTACAAATATACTTGAAAAACGGTGCAATAGTTTCCAGTCAATATATAGCTAGCAATTGGTAGCGTACAGCGTGTGAAAAAACGAGTTGACAGTATAGATTCGATTGCAAAGCCAAAACTTTTTTTATCGAACAGTTCATGGTGAGATAGACAGCATAGGACCTGCGAAATGTACAGCAGAAAGTATGCGTCATACGCTGGCGTCCCGAAAGTGCTCGCAGCACTATTTGCGAAAGCCACTGTTTGACGTGCATAACAAGTAATACTTTCTTTTTCTGCTTCCACGCTCGAAACTGTACCATTTTATAAGAAAAAAAAATGGAAAGGTTATTTAACTTGCATATATGGTGCTGACAAGGGACCTATTTAAGGCCGTGAATATGTAGCCCACAATCGTCTCACAACTTATATCACTCAAGCGATGGCAATACAAGTGACGCGTCTGCTCCTTTGCGTCACGCGAACACTTAAAATAGCGAATGACAAGACGGCACACCGAAGAAACGCAAGAACAGAAACAAAGAATACGCTTGCCTTATATACAGTCCATCGTGAGGAGCAAATGAAGGACGGAGAGAAACAGAATTAGCAACGAACGCCGAAGCCTTACGCCTAAACGTCGATAAAAGGTCGGCGACACACGAGGTCAAATGCATGCCCTAGGCGACCGGTCGATGATGCGATTGCGTGCGGGTGCAGACGCATACAAGGCAACTAATTAAGGCTTCGTTGCGAAAGCGTATGTGTGACTGAACGCAAAGCCTACAACCAATTAACATCAAATCGGTGGGAAAGGCGGCTTCGTCAACGAGAACTCAATGCAATGGTGGGTCGCGGGTCCAAAGTCGAGCTGACCGCGGTCCGAACCCGTTCCCCGCTCGCGCGGATTTTAGCGATCGCTTTGGTCGAGTCAGACCACCTCTTTCAGGTACGGTTGACCGAACCAGACGCGGACCCGGCACGACAGAACATATCGAACAACACGATTCGACGCGATGTTCAAGAGGTTCGAGTCAATTCGATTTGTAATTTTATGTGCGAAAAACACAATACAATTACGAACTACGCTGCAGCTCCAGACGCCTGGTTAATTTTGGCCACGTGGGTTTCTTAAGCGTGCACCTAAATCTAAGTATGCCGGTCTTTTTTTTTTTTTTTTTTCGCATTTCTCCTTAACTCCTTAAATGCACGTGCCGCGGTCGGAAGTCGAACCCGCGACTCCCCGAGCTTGTCAGCGCAACGCCTTACCTGCTAAAGGGTGGCAAACGTCGGACAATCCGTTCACAGACGACCCCGCCCACACGGAGCCCGCCGCGAGTCTGTGGCGATGTGCACCGTTCGCTGCCTCAGCTTTCCGAAGTGAACTAACCTCGCGCACGCGCTAAACGTGTCGAGCGACCACGTAAAAATAACGTACTCGTGGTTACGCAGCACAACCACCACCAAGAACAGCAGCAGCAACGAAAGAAAGAAAGAAAGAAAGAAAGAAAGAAAGAAAGAAAGAAAGAAAGAAAGAAAGAAAGAAAGAAAGAAAGAAAGCGAGCGATAATGCGCGCGCGAAATAACCATTGGCTTTTGTCAAAGTATTATATACCGCGATTGGCCATGCCCTTCGGCTGCTCCGTCACAGCAAATGAAGCGGCAATTATTTGGACGCATTAAACACGAAAGAGCATATAATCGGGAAGCAATCGTTGCTGTCGGTGAAGTGCGACACGAAAAAAAAACACATGCATGGCAGCTCAGCAGTGTTGTGACCGAAACGCCAGAGACGAGGCGGCGCCACCAGATGCTCGTTTGTCGCGGCAGAAAAACCGGAGATGAGACGACGGACGCCTCGCAAGCCGGAAACGAGCCGGGCTCTGGTAATCACTTCAACGTTACCTCAGCAGGGGGTGACGACTGATTTCACCCGAAGGAATCCTGCTGGCTTCACGTGGCCCGGCTGGGATAAGGACTGCCTCGGTGAACTAAGGGCGGTCCAACACGGTTCTCCCCCTCCGAACCTTCGACATGGCATTAGAGAGAAACCCTAGGCGCTTAACCGTGTCCCCAATATGGGAGACAGAAAGAAGCGTCTACTTTCCCCTTCTTTAAGAATCACTACCATCAGAAACCCCAACTAAGCCCTCCCTGGAACACGTCATAGACGACACGGACTGTTTAATCAATTGGAGAACGCAGCAGAGAGAGCATTCGGCAATAAGCTACCGACATGTAAATATTTGTCACTCCCAACTCTCCTCGTATTGTTTCCCTCCTGCCGTGTGGACTCCTGGCCTGAAGGCGACACGAGTCCACGAGAGCAGAAGAGCAAAAAGAGCCGTGTTGCATACTTATATTTAGGTGCACGATGAAGAGCCCCAGGCGGTGAAAGTTATAACCCGCGGACATCCACTACAGCGTGCCGCGTAATGACATCGCGGTTCTGGCACGTTAAAAATCTGGCGCATCAAAGCCCAGCGATTATTACCAAGCACGCCGTGCGCGCACTGTTTTTCGACGGTGGTCCTTCGATGGATGTTGAAATCCAGCGAAAACAGCCGGCACAGTTTAACTAATCGCGCGAAATGACAAGGATGCGACGAAAATAAACAGCGTCACCGCTTCCCTAGAGTAGAGTTCATGTCGACTAAATGAGAATGATGGCCAAGGAATGACGAGAACGAGATCGGAACCAAGGAGGTGTCGCATCTTTGTAGTCGAATCGATGAGGATATCGTTAAAGACGATGGAGAACAGGGAACGTCGCTGCAACTGTCCTGACGAAGACAAGTCCACTTGTCGAAACGTTGGCTCCTGCGACATTCCCGATTCCCTGTCGTCTTTAACGATCCGTTCATCGATTGAAGCCTCCATCTTCCCCTGAGATTCTGCTCTAGTTTGGATCTTAGTAGTTCGTAGCACATGCACGTTCGCTGCTCAGCACACGCGCCACTCCGCGCGCTTCCGAGCGGGAAAATGGCAGAGGAGGACAACACGACCTCCGGGGAGAAACAAAACAAGTCACCCAACCGATCCGCTAAACCATTTTTAACAGCCCCCATAACTCACGCCGGCAAAAAAATAAGAAATAAAATAATAAATGAATGGTCATTGCTCAGGTTCCGCCTTGATTCACTAGTAGTTAATAATATTATTTCACGGTGTTTTACGCTCCTAAAGCAGCCATGATTATGAGGCACGGCTTGTAGTGGAGGGCTCGATGCGCAGCAATTTCAGCCACATGCGGTTGTCTAACGTGCGCCTTTTTTTTTTTTTTTAATTTCTCCCTCATTGAAATGCGGCCTCCGTGGCCGGTTGGCAGTGTCGCGAACTGCTCTCGAACGCGCTGCAGCAATTTGCACAATATACCTCCCGAGATAGCCACTGGTACCCACAGATTCCCCCCCAATTGTGTACACTTTTATAACCCCTTCCCATCCACTCCGCTTTCTCTCCCTGCAGGAGGTAAGTCTCCCATCACTTCCACCAGCCCACATAAGCGGTCACTGAGACTTCCACGGCCGACTGAGAACCACTGGCTTGGAATATCCGCCATACTCATCCGAGCATAAGAGAACGCGTTATCCGGACTCGGCTTTCGTCCCCCCGAAACCAGGCGATTTTCTTTACCTTCTATTTTGGTCCGCCCATCTCCCGTCTCTTATCACTGAGCTTTCACTTTTTATCTCCCGCTAGGCAACGCACTCGTTGCGCCAGCACGGCTTATCAGCAAAAGCGAGCAGAGAGAGAGAGAGAGCGAAGGCGTCAAGGAGCCACGCGCACGCTCGACCGAACGACGCAATGCGCGGCGTCCTTCCGGCGATAGCCGGCGTGCCACGGCACCGCCAGCAAGCAGCACCAACCACGCACCAGTGGAGGCACTCTCCTTCTCCGGTGGGCCGTTGACCTTCCGGTCACACTCCGGCGACGCGACACCATGATAGCGCCCCAACGGAAGACGTGCCCGGAAGGAGCGAAAGCCCTGCAAGAGCGATGGTTACGTGTCCCCCGTCTCTTCTCGCCCGCTGCGTGTGACCGCGCCTCACGACCGACAACGTGGTGGTGCAAAGGAAGGAAGAAACTCCGTGCTCGCCACCCTCGACACGGACTCTCGCTACAGTAATCGTCGTAACACTCGAGGGAGGAAACACTTAGCGGTGGCCCCAGGGGATTAGCGTCGCTTCAGAGAGGAGCAACTACATGACGGCACACTTAAGGAAGCGGCTTCCTCAGAGACCGTGTTTGTCGACCTTCGCTGCGTCCGGTGTTATACGTTTTACGGATTAGCCGCATCACACAGACAAACGAATGAATAAACAAGTTAATTAATTGTGGGTTTAGTGCCGAAACACATGCGTAGTGGGTCGAGGTCGAGGCTCACGATAAAATCATGGTGCGCTTAAGTATATATGGCAGAAGACTCCGCACTAATGTTGACAGCTTGGGATTAACTAGAGTGGCACCGTGAAGTGAAACGGATGCTCGGACATTAAAAATTAACTCCACGCTTTGTCACACCACGCGGTAGAAGTGATAATGAAAGAGATGCCGACGTTTTACGTGCCAAAGCCCCGACACGATTATGATGCATGCCGTACAGTAAAGGCCTCCGGAAATTTCGACCACTGACATCGTGCACAGTGCACACGGACCTATACAGATCTATAACGTGTCGCGCACCCATCGAAATGCGACCGCTGCGGCGAGGATCGAACCCGTGTCCTTCGGGAAAGCCCGGCACTGCATATACTCTATACCGCAGCGGCAGAAGGCTAAAGTAATGATGCAGTTCACTATTTATACCAAGTTCACTAGTTGACGACACACGCGGTGTATGCCCGGTCGTTAGTGCATCAGAGACCAAAAGAAAAAAAAAAGTAAGCGCGCTGGTGTGCCGGGGCGAAAAGGACGCCTCCGAACAACAACGACAGCAACAACAACAATAACAAAAATATATCCACGCATCTCCACGAAGTGAATCATTACGAGTGGGCTAAGCACTGGGGGGATCGTTCTTACCGTAAATCACCCGTGACATTGACCCTTCACGCATGTAAATGAGTGACAACGGGTGTGCGCAGTATATACAATGTTTTATTTGTCATAACTCGTATGTCGTGTTGAGTTCTCGATTCCGTTTTCTCTTCATTATCACAGCTTTGTTGTCCGTGAGATGCAGAGCCAATCGTTTTTCGATCGGATCTAGCCTGAAGTTGGCAAAGACAAGGTCTATGCAAGTTCCGCTGGTGGATGTCGGTTGTTTCCAATCATACGAAATGCGTCGTAGAGCGTATCGAGACGTCATATACTGCACAAGCCAGTCGTTGACCGTGATGTCTACGTTGAAGTCTCCGACAAGTACGAAGGAGTTGTCCTTGAACATTGTTTCGTGATCGTGCATGGCTAAATCGATGTACTTTTTTACATCGTCTCGGGAGAGATTCGGGGCCAAGTACACTGTCGCGACGACGGTTCCGTCGTATAGTTTTATTGCAGCGTGTTCGCCGTTATGAGATTGGCGCGTTATTGGCCAGGTAGAGATTCACCGCAATCTGTAGCAATTTCACCTACATTCCAACACCACCCGCCGATCGCTCTGCTTCTCTGCAGACGACGCGGAAGAATCCATTGAAGTGCGGTCTTTCCGCGTTCTGCGTTTCGGTAAGGCGAAAGGACAACTGCTTTCGTTAGTATGGGATTTCGTTCGACGTCGTCTGCGCGGGCATTGAGGGAACGAGCGTTCAGCAAGAACAAGGTAAACTCTGCCGTGGGATCTTCAAAGGCTGTGAGGCTCCGGTCGAGGAAATCACGCTTCAACCGCGCATCGGCGCCTCCCATCTCCGGTGGGCAACGCTTCTGGCGTTTACCCGCCGCTTCCCGAGCTCTCGCCTCCGGGGTAGCAGCTTGTTGTTGACGTGTATTTTCACTGCAGCGTACACTGCATTGTCATGTCGCTTAAATGTCGGTTTCGGTTTCGATTTTACACGATGTGCCTGGGTATCGTGCGGCTGGGCACTGGGTTCCTCTACATATACCTTACATATACACTGTCTGCACGCACTGTCTCCACGATGAGCCCACATGGGCCCACACACCCACACACTTTATGTTGTTACCCACACACTTTATGTTGTCCTGTATTGCAGTATCGCTAAGGACCCAGGTGCCGTGACGGACAGACAACGTGGACGAAGAAGCCTCGCCCCTAAAAGTGTACACTAAATAAACCATTTACCAAACCAACCATTCTGCTTTTGGGCAAGAGAGAGAGAGAGAGAGAGAGAGAAGGGCACAGGTGAGTCAAACGTCTAAAGCCTCTCGTTACAGCAAGCTAATATCTTGCAAAAAAAAGAAAAGGAAAGAAAAGGAATAATCCGGAGTGTTCGCCCTATTTGCCGTTCTATCGCTGAATGCAATTACACTGGCTCTCTCAAAAGAGCAAGAAAAATAAAAATTAAAAGAAATCATGCCAAGGATCGAACCCGAGACCTTCCGCTTGTTAGGCGGATGTGACAACCGACTACACCACAAGAACAGCTAGCCGAGCAGGCGGCTTCAGACGCACACAAGCCCAGGGATATGCTAAAAAACACAAAAGGCAGCTTTTCGGTTTAGCTGCTGATAAGACACTGCTTCACTGGAATTTAAAAAAAAAATGTTCTAAGGACCGCCGGATTCGCTGCGATTTACATCCGTCCGTAAGTATGGCTGTTCCTGAACACGAGCGGAAACCAGAATGGAAGTGTGCAGGCAGCCTGGCAGAAATCTGATGGAGGATCAAAATGCTTCCCTTTAATTGCTGAGGGACTCAATTATCATCAATACGGGTGGCAACACCAACTCAAAATTTAGACAGTAAGTTTGGTGAATTCACGCTTTAAATTAGCAGCGTCTGCTCGCGACGGGGTTATCGACAAACAAGGATTGCATTTTACAATCGAAAGCAACCAAACGCTTTGGCCAGGGAAAGTTCCTTGGAATGCAAAACGTCTAGAATAATTGATCGCCGCTGCACTTCGGGAGCTCATTCCAGGTAACTACACTTCTTGTCTATCCCTGTTAACAAACGGCCAATAAACCAGAGAGGCACCGAAGGCCTCCGGAGGTTTCGATCGACTCCAGTCGATCGAAATCTCCTGAGCCCTCCACTACCGCGTCTCTCATAATCGCATCGTGGTTTTGGGACGTAAAAGCCAAGAATTTATTATTCCTACTTAGGCCTCCTTCGACAATCGGATGGTAACACACGGCATATCTTGGTGTGAAGAGTATATCGACGTTCATGGCCCGTGACAATACCACAAGTCGTCACGCACGACGTCGGGTGGTGATATCATCGTCACATCATCATGACGTTATCACATGTCGTGTAATGACGGCATAGCTCGGTCACATGACTCGGTCCCATCAGCCGTGGATGACGACCGGTTTTTCGACTGATCGTGCATCAATACTTTCGTATTAATAACTGAAAATCGAGCCTCGAATCAATGCTTTGTTGTTGCTATTTGGCGCCCACAACAACACTCGACACGCGTACAATGGCAAACGGATCGGCGATAGAATGCAACGTGCGCGGATTCGGTACACAAGGCGTCTTCTGCTTCGCGTAGTGTGTCCTATTCGATCCCGGAGTTAGTACAGTGGCGAGCGGAGGCGATTTGCCAGAAGCGGGTTGTTTTCCCGCTACGAGAGAGATATTTCTATACGGCACACACACTCACTATGCTCGTCAATGGGTTTCCGTCGAGAAGGGTGACGTCATACGCTCGGCCACGCGAGGCCGCCCGAGACCGGCATACGCACGCTACGGCGAGTAGAAAATAGACATTCCGCCAAGGGCGAGGTGCAGAGGGGACGCTCCTCTCTCTCCCATTCGCAGGAAGGTCGCGCTCCTCCCGCCCTTCTGATGCGAGCGCCGACGAGATACTCGCGCTCATTTCAGCTCGCTGAGCAAGCCCTTCGCTAGCGGGAACTGGCCCTGCCGCGGCTTCCTGATACACCACGTAGGTACGATGCGCCGAGTTGAAAGGGCCGCACGCGGATCGTAAACGTACGTCAGGCAGAGTGGCCGCTCCACCAACAGGATTATCCTGCTTTAGAGAAGAAATTTACAGGACGATAGTCAACTGCGGAAAAACAACCCTACCAGCGGTGACTGACTGGCTGAAAACGCCGAGCGGCGCGCCACGGCGGTCTACAGGTTATGGCACTAGGCTGCCGATTCGAAGGTCGTGGGATCGAATCCCAGACTCGGCGGCTGCGTTTCGATGAAGGCGCAACGTTGAGGCCCGCTCACGACTGTGCCATATAGTGCACCGTTCCACAGCACCAGAAAGGTCCCGTTTTCGCGGCTTCCAGAGCCGCCACAGGGTGGTTACAACGCCAGCTCCGATGAAGGATGGCTGCCGCGCGATCCACTGCATCTAGGAGCAGCCCACATAGGCTGGTCATTTTTTTTTTTTTTTTACCAACGGGAATGGTGCGGTCCGGTTAGTCAAATTTGTACTTCAATGTGGATCTACTACACAAGACTCCCACACTCTGTGAGGGTGCCAGAGTTCCGCTCCCTCACAAATCGCTATTGCCAGCTTCTTCTAAAGTGGCCTGGTAGGAACTCATCATAGCCTCAGAACAGCAGGGGAAGCAGCCATATTTACCTGGGCCGAAATGGTCGCTTCCAGAGTGACGTCACAATAAGGCAGAGGAGCAGAATTTTTTTTTTTTTTCGTTTCTGCAAATAAAGATGTTACCACCAGGGACAACGCGCGGCAATCTAACGCCAAATGCAACGTCGCGGTCACGGCGACTCTCCTTCGGCCAATGGCCACGCAGTGCAGGGTCACCACCGCATGCTACAGTATAACCGGGCGAGCGAGCACGAAAAAATAAAAATAAAAATAAAATGCCAGACGCCGGATGGTGCCGGTCCGAGGTGGCCAAGAGGGACCGCGGCGGCCATTCACATCGTCTCCGCCGAAGGCAGGAAGCGGTGACGTCGAGGAGCTCGCTCACGGCGCGGCCTGCGCGGGGTGACGCAGCCACGAGGACCCGACGGCGCCTGATTCAGCGGCCGGCCATTGAGGACGTTGCGCAGCTCACGCGCGTGTCCCGGTCCGGCCAGTGCATCCGCGTCACGATTGACGAGTTTCAGGAACTGAGAAGAAGAGCTATACCGAGAAGAGCGGCACATCCAGAGCTTCTCAACGGGAGAGAGAGAGAGAGAGAGAACGTTACGCTCGCCTTGAAACTGTAATTCCTTTCGCTCAGCTAATGTGGTTTCCTTTCCTGCCGTGCGAGACTCGGGTACAACTGCGGCACTGTTTCAGCGTGCATGGATGAATTGACCGGTTACAGCAGAGACGATCAGAATATTGGGGGAAAGAAATATATGGATCAAACGTGCAGAATTCGTTACAGGCGTAGGTAACTGTACAATATGAAGAACAGAAGCTTATACGAAGAAAAAAAAAGTGATTGTGATGATACGTGATTGTGACGAACAGGCCACGTGAGTACTCGCCGCCACTATGTTTCAAAGCTGACTAAGTTATTCGCACAAGTTATATAGGGGTCGACTAGCGGACTAACGGTAGTACATGTAAGCATATGACAGGCGGTCCGTAATCGGAAGCTAGTTTAACCGGTTCGGTTTATCAGTCCACCTCCAAAGACAGCCACTCAACCACGCTGCAAGTCACACCTCTCCGCCTACTTATACAGAAAGCACCTGTGCAGGAGGACCGTCAGATTCTACAAGTCGCTTTCACCTGTTCCAAGCGATGCATACGAAAACTCTGTACTCAAGACCTTCAGGCGTATGTATGCGTTCGACTGGACGCTACAGTGCTACATCATGGCAGTTAGGACGCCGACATCCCCGCACCCACCCACAGCTGGCATCAGCGCTGTTTTGGTATATAGCGAGAGACCAAACGGCAGAGTGAAACACGCTAAGGACAAGCTCTGGCGGAAACGAAAGCAGAGCAGACGAAAGCCCCCACCACAACAAGAACAGACGATAGCGGAAGGACGCTGAGCGCGAATGATGGAAGGGCGGGGGGAGCCGGAGAAATACATCAAACGCGTTCCGGCAGGCAGAGGAGGAAAAGTGAGGGGGGGGGGAGGGGCAGCAATCGCTTCCTGCAGCCTCGTCGCCTTCTTTCAACAGATTCTGAGCGCAGCACCCCTCCCTTCCCACTACTCTCACGAGTAGTAGGCGACGCAGCGAACCAAGCTTTCCCACGGACGACGAAAAGAGAGGCGGCGATCACGTCGCTTCGCTGGGGCGACTGCTGCCGCGCGGTCGCTAGAATGTAAACACAAGAAACGCGTTTCCGACTTTTCTGACGTCGTGCTCCCGGCCCCTTCCGCATGAAGCGGTAATCGTTCTTGCTACATACTGCAGGGCAGATGAAATACGCGACACGCGGTTTCGGCTTTACAGAAGCCTTATACGCCGCAGCATTGAATACAATTACGCCTGCTGTACTCCAGCGGTGCAGAATGAACTTCGGTGAACAATGACTGGAATGCTTAACACCTCCCCCCCCCACTTCCCAAACACGCACACACACAATTATTAGTGAGAGTCTGGCCTTAAGGTTGCTAACACTGGCAAGGGAACGGCAGATAAGTATGCGCAATTACTACTGTCAGGACGACACTGCTGGAATGATTAGCGTAGCCCATTCGCAATGCACCAAACTATAGAATTATCTTGGTGCGTTCAGAAAACGACGAATGCGTAGAGACCCGAAAATATGGAGCGTGCTAGAAACGCAACAAAAGCGTTTGAAGCCACAAGCAGCAGGAACATCAGGCTCTAATCCACGTCGTAACAATCGCAGCTTTTGACAGTTCTTGCATGCGAAACTACGCGCCTGTACACCAGCCGCTTCAGCGGGTGCGCGCGCCGCGTCACGACACAACGGACGACCGACGAGGTCGTCGGAAATAATTCCACCGGGTCGCCACCGCATAACGGGAGCAGGAATGAATGCGAGCAACGCGCGTGATTCACGACTCCAGCGCGGGAAGATTTACTGGTCGTCGTCGGTCGTCGTAGGTTTCTTTGATCGTCGGCGCTTAGCAACACGCTTCCCTCAAACTTTTCCTTGGGACCGCCCTCTCACGCTATGCCTACCATATTCCTGTTTCGGTACTCCCTGCGCAGCACTTTAACCGAAATGAGCGCAGTGGTGACTACCAAAGAAATCTCCATAATACCAACTTTTCTTCTTTCTTTTCTATTTCCTTTCTTCTTCTCGCGTGTAAGAGCAACGCTTTCTTTGATTCTCTTTTCGGTACTCTGCTGCGGCTCCTGCCGCTTTAGATGAGCCGTTGGGCAACACCCGAAGAACAGTAACTACCTTTACTACCTGCAGAGGTGTGCTGGCTTTGCTTCCTACGGTATCACTCGGTTGCTACCGAAACATTTTCAAAGCGCAACAAGTTCCTTATTAACCCACAGCAAAGACTGTGGTTGCGGTTTGTATATTGCCACGCACTGTTCCTCTACCTCCGTGACGAAAAAATGTGCGCAGGGAGCGGACAACCTCGTCTTGCCCACCACGGCAATCAGTACAATGCAATCCTCGAAAACGTGCTCTACCCATGAATAAGGTCAAGGATGCTCTCGTCGCAAGCAGGAAGTTAAATTTCGCAGCTACACTTCCAACGTCCATGCACGCCACCGACGACGATGTAGGCCGTATATGACTTCGCGCTAGAACCGACGCACGACGATTTCGGAAGCGTGTAGTCTGCAGGACCCTACACTGAAAGTGTGCAGTTTGTATGGGTGTACGGATAGTGACTTCTGAGACCGAATCCAATACGAATATAGCACTGGAAGGAGCAAGTGGAATACCGAACACTCCACGAACAAGTCTCGAAAATTGAACAGCTGTTCACAAGACTAACGCTACTCACTGCTCGCAAGCTTAGCTGGAACACACACACACACACACACACACACACACACACACACACGCGCGCGCGCGCAGTTACAACACCAAGAGAAGGTGCTGTAACCTTCTCTTTTGTAACCACAGCGAATGCGTAGCTGGAGAGTCACACTCACCGAGCGAAGTGCACTGCACTCTACGTGAACTCTCGCATATGCCCGTGGGGATGAAACTTACCGTACTCTGACGCCACTTTGACGCTGATTTTGGTGCACTTTGCATCTGGAAATATTCGTGACCTAAGTATTCGGAAAATGTTCGCGTTCACGAGCGACGGCTATTCGATTAGCAAATCGAATCGAATAGACTATTCGACTAGGACACCCGAAATTATCGGAAAATCACACACCCTTAGTTATACAGTTATGAGCGACGCCGTATAGCAAAGGGCCCGGAGTCATAATCCTGACCATCCGGGTGGTCTCTTCACCTTGCACCTAAACCCAAGAACGAGACGCTTGCCGGATCTCGCCACCACCGAAATGCGGCCGAGAATCGATCTCGCGACCTCATGTCCAGAGAAGCGGAACGCATTTTATTTAGTGTCTTTTTTTTTTTTCCTCTCCCACGCGCGACACGGAGCCGTGTAGGGTGCACACATATAGGAGGAGGAGAAGGAGGAAGCGTCGGGGCGGAATATGACCTCGATATGGTCGTGTAAGCGCGTCGCCGGACAGAACAATGCCATGGGGCAACCGGCAGCGTGGCCAGCGTTAAGCCGAGACGCGGTCGTCTCCCGCCGCTGCCTAGCTGTGCCGCTCGATACCATCTCCTGCCGGAACGGGAGCACGTAGTACACATGACCGAGGAGGTGGCCCTGGCTAGGAGCAAGCGCCTGTTGTACTACGCGTCCCGTGCGTAACGGCACGTACACGGGAGCGAATTAAGCCGACGCTCTGAGAACAGGCAAGGGCGTTTCACTTCCGTGCCTTGAGAAAGTCGCGCTCAGCACATTATACAACTTCCTTCTCTAGAGGGTTGTCTGTGTATACATGAGAGTGAGTCCGTAAGGCCAGTGTGGCGAATTAGGCATTGCAGGTGCTGTGCGTTCTTTGTACGTGAGCATATAAGTAGGTAAAAAACTGCCTTATCAATGTATTCAATGTCACCGTTAGCGCACCTTGTGAATACGTCAACCTGCCAACTCCCTCCCGTTCCACCAAATTCACATCCGCTCTATCTCACGACTCACCCGTACCACTGTCCGTGCACCCCAGGGTTCTCGCCCAGGAATTAAGGGGTGTGTTTAATCAAGACAAAATAAAAGAAAGAAAAGGGGGAGGGGTGAAACGGCCGGTATTTTGAATCTGTTCCAATTTTTTTTTTTTGAAGTTATAGGGGTACTTTTTGAAAAACAAGTAGCCCATGCCAACTTCTCTTTTCTAATTGATATAACAATATCAGATGCTCCTGCCTGTTTCCTTACCCGTATCGCACGCTTCCGGTCTCTTATATAGCGTTTCACCGATCATTTCTCGTTCGACTGCACGCTGTGCGCTCCTTAATTTCATCTCGACTTTTCTCGTTGTCCTCCAGGTTTCTGCACCGTACGGAAGTAGGGTTAGTAGACTCCCCTGTGAGTAATTGCCCTAGATATACGTATTAGTTTACGCATTCTAAAGGCTGACTGCTAATTTTAAATTCTTGTCTTTTGGCTAGGCTGCTGAGCATAATTTTCTCTTTTTTATTTCCCCCCATTCCTTTTTACCCCTTTTTTAGCACTTTCCCTGTTTAGGTCATCAATAACGTTTTGAAGTTCGGTACAGTCATTGCTGAAGAGCAAAATGTCTTCTGCAAACCTTATAAATTGCCCAGATATTCTCCGTCAATCCTTGTTCCGTTTTCTTCCATGCCTAGACGCTTGAACACATCCTCTAAACATGCAGTGAATAACATCGGGGAGATCCGTAACACCTTGTGCGACTCCTCTCTTGATCGGAATTTTCATGCTCCTGCCATGTAGGAGTAGGGTGGCTGTGCAATCCTTGTAAATTTAACTTACAGTTTGCACGTATATCTCACGTACCCCTTGTAGACGTAAAACCTCTAGAACTGCTTGCATTTGTATGGAATCAAATGTTTTCTCGTAGTCTATAAAAGCCACATGAAGTCGTTTGTTACACACAGATTTCTCAATTATTAAAGACTGATGGCATAGCTGCGGTCCACTATTGAGTATCCTTTCCCGAAACCAGCTTCCTCTCTAGGTTGGTTAAGGTCTAGTGTTTCTCTTATCCCAGGACGGCTTGCTTTCGGAAATAATTCGTACATTACCGGGAGGGAGCAGGCTAATTGATCTGCAATTCCTTAACTTGACAGCAATGAATTACATCTATATATATACACACAGCGAACAGGCAAATGATTTCTAATTCTATACCCGTTCTGATGATATCAGCAAAATATCAACGTTAGGCAATCGCGCACCGCACACACGAATCATCAAGTGTAACAAAGTCTGTCACAGAGCCAGCCGATGCGTCACCACAGAAAACCGGGCGAAAGAGTATGTACACAGCAGCCTTACATGCATAACTACAGAAGGACGAACGACCTTAGGCAGGTTGGGCAACGGACGCACAGTCGAGGCGGCACTTTACTTTTTTCTTGGGTGCATTCGGCAGACGCCAGTCACGACGACTGCCAAGACCGCACCTCCTTCTTCTCCTCCTCCTCATCCTCCTCCCCCCCCCCCCCCCCCCCCCCCCCTCCGTCGAACAAGCCGTGTAGCGGCGCTTGACGAAGAACGATTGACTGCTCGCTTCGTGCTCGACCGCGCGTTGCATTGCGAAGCCACTTCCCGCATAACGCCATCGCCTATGTAAGCTGCGTGCCAGCTAGCGCCGTGTAACGCCCGACGAAACGAAGGTCACCGGAAACGCACGCAGCAGTGTCTCTCTAACCGTGCCGCGCTCTCGAGAACGTCCCGTACTACGTATGGGCATCGTGCAGGAAAACAACGACACCAAACGCAGATAGGCACAACCTTTTCTTTAAGAAAGGCGATCGCGTCTCCCTATACCATGCAAAGGTTGAAAAGCGAACAAACAATAATACCGATAAGGTTGCTCTACTTCGGGCAACGGTTACTGGTCGGGAAGTGGAAAGTGGTGCGTGCAATCAGCTCGCGCGATGGGACGGGGTACAGGATGGAGGTCGTTCGGAGAAGCCTTTGTACTGCAATGGACATAGGATTGGTTGACGATAACAAAGCTCAGCGGAGTTAGAACAATGGAGGAGTTTAAAGGTATTACGTCATTGTGTCATCCAACCGGCATTCCACTCAATCTTGCACTTCCCTGTGCTAAATGCATTAATACGATCGCGTAGCACGACGGCCCAGTGGGGGTAGGGCCTGTTATTTTGCTTCTTTGGTGTCTGAGAAGGCTCCGCAAAGCATCGTTTGCTCCACGGGCCATGCAAAAAGCTTCAAAACGAGCACTCATAACTAATTTAGTGCGACAAAAAAATGTATGTACTGTCCTAGCGCGCGTACTGAGAGGTTCGGAACAGACCCTATAGTAAGGCTCCACAAGGCTCCACGCAGGAGTGCAATTAGATAAGCCCTTAAGTTTTGCGACTTGCTTCGGGAAAAAGAAAAATATATCTAGGGAGTTTATAGATAAGGAGCGGTCAAGGACGAACGGCGCTACACCGAAACCGTATATTCAGTACACGTACCAACGACCCGTAGCTTTGTCAACAGAAAGATGTTAGATATGCGCCCCACCTGTCAAAATAACACGGTACACCGAGCACTTCTGCCCGTGAACGATTGTCGAAACAAAGGTCGAGGCTATCGCCTTTCGATCGGCTCTACCGCTAAACTATTACCAATTTCATGCACTGACGTATGCAACCAATCACTGAATACTCCTATCTATTCTTTTTCTGCGATATTACATACGGACACGACCACACGAAGGCAGCAGATAACGAAGTCGAGAAAAGGATACGGGACGTTATTTGTTGCTTCCAATCAAACGGTAACAATTAAGAGATAAGGGGTAATGGAGTTCGCCAACACATCCTATGTATGACTGCCGGTAACAACGGAACCCACGACGTCTGCGTCAAGCTGCCTAACAAAACGGTCCTTCGATCACGTACCAATTAAGAGACAGAGAGAGAGAGAGAGCGAATGAAGCTACCGTGGCACAGCTAAGTCACCATCAGCAGCAGCAGCCTATCTTCAAGTCCACTGCAGGTCGAAGGCCTCTCCTAATGATTTCCGATTCGTTGCCATTTGCAAGTTGATCCCACGCCTGCGAAATGTCTTCGTTTTATCATCCCGTATAACCTATCGCATGCATCTGCCGCGTTTTCCATCTCGTGACATCCATCCTGCTGTTCGCACCGTCCAACGGTTACTTTGTATAAACAGATAAAAACAAATTTAAAAAAAGGAAAAGCTACCAATGGAAGCCGCACAATTCATACGGACCGCTAACACGGACAAGCCTGCACGAGTTAGTTCTTCAAATGCCCCGACAACCCAACTTGCTTTCGCTCGGAAAACACACGTCGGCCAAAACAGCGGCCCTGTCGGCGGCGGCGTCGAAGGCCGGCCCTCTGCCCCAGCCAAGGTCACACCGCAAAGCAGGTCAAGCAGCCGGCGAGAGCGAGCGAGTGACGCAACAGCGCTGGCGAAGGAGCACACCCCACTTTCGCCCGTCGCGCCGCCAGCGCCGCCACCACCGCGTCCGTCAAAGTCGCCTCTCTCTCTCTCCCGCAAGCGCAGCGGGGGGGCGGGAATATTTTTGCTGTCCTAGTTGTCGGGTGCATGACGGCTCGTGCGGCCCGTCACATAACTCGCACGGAACCAAAACAAAACATTCCCGTAGTCGTCTTGCGAGTGAAAGTTGTTACTGAAGGCGCCGACGCCTTTCTGGACCACTTCCACCCACAATATTATACCGCGATTGAGTTCTGCGGAAACCCGCAAGGACGAATAACGTTTATGAAAGGGAAAATTAGCGTCCACCGTTTTGTAGCACAAGGCTATACAAGGAAATCCGTACGGATTTCGCGGAAATGAACGCTTCCTAGTTGCCGGAAAATTCGTACTGGCCCGCGGGGTTCGAACCCGGGACCAACGGCTGTCCGGAGCGCTCGCTCCGCTAACGGAGATAACCAGGAGGCTAGCGAACCTCGGACCAGGACGAATTTTTCGGCAACTAGGAAGCTTTCATTTCTCTAGCAGCATTGTGCTACAAAACGGGTGGATGCTAATTTTCCTTACCACAATGTTATACCGAATTCGGTTGCCGCATTTACTGAGATTTGAGTAATGAGACTGAGCCGAGGAAAAGATCGCTTATTTCTGAAGCCCTCTACATTTGGAAAACCCGCGCACCACCAAGCACCAGGTCCCAGTTAGAGGTGGCTACGTCACAAAAGTCATGCAACCAAACTTACACAAGGCCGCGAAACCAGCAAGCACTCATTCCGTTCAACAGCAGTTTGGCTAGCACACAGAAAAAAGAAAAAGAAAACAGGATAACGAATGAGAAGCTATGTACTACACACTTTCAAATGACATGTACACACTTTCGTTTTGGACTGAGAAATAATGTTATTACTGAGCACGAGGAGGGGCCGTATGATCCAGGGACACGATACACAAACGTAAGCTAAGGAATTCTCCAGTGGGACGGGGTCCATTATAGTTTCGTTCTCGCTCTACTACGCCTTTGATGCCGCAGACAGATAGGGACAACGGCGTCGTCGGCTTGCAGTGCTTTAGCCGCGGCGCGGCAAGTCAATGGGCGCTTCAGCCGACTGGTGCACTTACTCCTTAAAAAAAAAAGAAAAAAAAATCACGGCGGATATCCGCCATTGTGCGATTGAAGCAAAGTGACGGAGGCGAGATTACGAGGAAAAGGTCGCCGTATAACGTGCCGATAAGATAAGCGGTGTTTGAGTAGGAGGGCGGGGCCGCTGAGACCTATGGATTACGTATTGGAGCAGCTAGATTATATCATTCGAGAGCAGAAGTCCTATGTTACGGGAGATTCTAGAGCCAGGCGCGACACGCCTCACGAAAAGGCTTAAATTAATGTTTAAGCTTATGCCGAAAGCTAAGCTACGCGCGACTGACGACACACGCCGTAACTACAGAGTGACCGCGGATGAGTGATAGGTGTCGGCATTGAGAGAACATTGGAAGGTTAAATAACGCAAGCCTAATCGGCCTTGCTATTTAGTCACGGCCTTGCAGGAAAGCCGACAACAGCAGCAAACATTTGGCAATCGTTGCCCCCCCCCCCCTTCCTCCTCCTTTTTTTCCCCTTTAGTAAACAATGTGGCTGCAGGCTACGAACTGGTATTGCGTAATCGTAAATTTAAATGTAACAGGTTATATAAAGTACACGCCCGCTAATTTTCTCTAACGACACATCCACCAATTATCCACCACGTTCTTTCACAGCACGAGTGTATCTTTAAGAAAGAAACCTAATCACACAAACGGTGTCCCTTTTTGCAACGGACTCTGCACGACATATCGGCGACTCCCACGAAGCGGAAACAAGCAACACCGAAGGATCGCACCGCTCTCGCTTCCAAACTGTATACATACGTCAAGCATTCCATCCGCAGAACACGCAAGCACAACGCAGGCGTCACCTTGTACCCGTTAAAACTGCCTTACGCGCGCCTTCCTACAAACGACACCACATCGCGGCCTCCTCATCCATTCAAATTTCGCCTATGTACTTTCACGAGAACTGCGACCTCGATCAGCATGGCCAGCGTCTTGCGTACGGCGTATGAAAAAACAAACGGATGGAGGCAAAAGCCCGTAAGAACGCGCCGTTCACGGCGACGCGGCCTTGCCGCGAACCTCGGTTTGATTGAGGCACAGTTCTCTCCGAGCGCACCGCAACCTCCTTCGACGCGAGCCGAGTCGCACCGCGGCCCCGCGCAACATATATATTTTTATTTATTTTTTTCGGTGAGCACAGAGAGAGATAATCGACGTTCCTCGAGAAAAGCGGACCTGCATCAAGGTGTAACGAAAGAAAAGAAAAAGAACGCGAGGCCAGGGGCTTGCACGCTGCTCGGAAATGGACGCGTGCCCGACCGACAACAACACAAGGAGGAAGCGTCACTCTCGTCGGCATACAGGCGACAGCGGCTCCCCCGAAAGCTGGCAGCGCGTCAAAGAGAGAAACTCGCGAGCCGAGCGTGCAGGAGGATGTGGACGGACGCGTTTGTTGCTCGCGTAACGAGCGAGCAACGCACGCGCGCGCGCTTTCCTTTTACCGCAACAAGGTCGAAGGAGTCCGCGACGACCGGTGAACAACGGTGCCGAGCTTCTACACTCGTGGTACGGCACGAAGCGTCCTTGGCATGCAGGCTGCTGCTTGGGCGTGATTTAAAAATGAGCGGCAGCAACATCTAGGGTCACGCTCTCGCACGAGGAATTAATTAGCTGAGGGTGTCGTCGCGTGGATATTCATCGCGGGGGCGATGCGAAACATGTTTCGCGAAATTTCATGACCCCCACAGCGCTAGAACCCGCCCTTGCTTAGATCACTGGTCCAACCGAGTCATTAAGTTTGACGGTGTCATTCTCCCTCCGATGGATCGCCACGGTGGTCTACAGTGGTCAGGGTGCTTGACCTCCGACCCCAAATACACGGGTTCGACCCCGCCCGCCGCGGTCGCATTTTCGATGGAGGCGAAAATGGTGAGGCCCGTGAACTGGCCGGAGCCCTCCCCTACGGTGGTGCGCTTCTGGCACGCGAAACCACCTCAATTATTACATTATCATTATTATCATCTCTCTCTGACGAGAGGAGCTTCTGGCACAGACGGAAAATAAAAGGCGGCAGGCAGCTCGTGAGATCGCCCGCCTATCAATTCCACCACTCCATCACCGCTTAATAGCGTCGGATACGAGTTGAAACCGATCGAGCAAATAGGCGGAAGTTTGCCGACGGCACAAATCGACGGACGGGCGAAGAGTGGCTTCGTAGCGAAGGAACGCGGATTCGTTTTGCTTACGCCATTTGGTGTTTCGTACAGCGTGCGACACCCGCAGTACTGGGCACGACCGCCTTGGCCAACGTTCGGTTGAACGTCCTGATCGTCAGAACAGGCAACTGAATTCTCGCGAGCAAGTGCATCGGCACGAGGCGATGTGCCGAAGTAATCAAGCTCGACTCGCCACCCTTCTCGATGTTGTTTCTCGGCTTTTCACGGCAAGTTCGCGTGACAGGTCCCCTCAGCAGCCCGTAAAGTCCAGACATCACAAAAGAGACTAACAGATGGCTGCGAATGAACCCCCAATGTCGGTGTGTGAATCGCGCAAACAAATTGAATTCCGTTTATAGAAATGACGCGGTATTCATTTTAAAAAGCGCACGGGAACAATAAGAAGAATGCGCACCACGCCAAAGCACGCAGACGGAACGAAGGTGCAACACGCAGTGCCGCGACCTCGCACTTGACCTTGGAGGTGAACGACACGCCGAAATCAAGTTCGGCTCGCGCGCTAAAGAAACAAACATGGACTGGTTGGGTGAATTCAAAGAAAAAATAAAGGAGAAAGGGGAAACGGAGAAAAACGAAATTAAAACACCGGCAACAGCGTGTAGCGAAACGTCGGGGCCGTGAATGTTAGACGCATCAGAAGGTCAGGAAGACGAAGAGGCGTGGGAGCCACTCCGCGCAGGCAAGGGATGAGGAGTCGACACGGTGAATTGGGAAAGCACTCATTGGGGGGTTTATTTAGCTAAGACATCTTGAAGTTGTAAAACACACAGGGCAAAAATTATAAAACACAGAAAATGGTATCATACCCCGTCGGCCTGCCGGACTGCTCCCTGGTGATGCCGAGCGTCATGGTCCCCGAGTTCGCTCTCTCCCAAAAAAGGGCCAGTGTCGCCGCTTAAATAACACTTTTTCAGCATCCACGGCGACGCGGACGGCTCGAACCACCACCGCCTCCCACCAATAGGAAACCGCCTTACACGGACAAGTCAGGCAGGTCGACGGTAACGATGTTATACGAGCTTCTACGATCGCGTGCATCCGGCCTCGCCACAAAACCAACACAAACAACGCTTTCCAGAAACTGGCCGCGGCGCGCACAAATGCTCTTCGTTCTCGGTGTCCCGTCTCCCGGAAGGCCCCCTGCGGTGTGCGGGCTCGTTTACTAGAGCACCCTTGTACAAAAGTAGCCGGAAAAGAAGAAAATAACAAGAAAACATTCTACGCGACGCGGTTCTCGCGACACCTCCCCCCTACGAAAAAGAGTGACCCACTCGTTTTACTTGCAACCCACGAAAAAAGAAGTACAAAAAAAAAAAACAATTTTACATACAACAGTTATGGGAGGTACTCGTTTCAGAAAAGTTATACATCTAAAAGGTGGAAAACTTAAAACAACAAATGGAGAATCGCGAGACTGAAAATCACCAAAGTTCACTCGCTGGCACTGTAATACAAGTCAGTATCAGTGTCGTAAGCGGCGGCATTTCGTTGTCCGTTGTTGCCGCTTGAAAAGGTCTTCCAGTCGCTGTAAAGTTCAGTTTCAGAGTCTGAGCTTTCGCGCTGTCTCACTTTATCACTGGTCCCTGATTCGCACACACCATGACGCAAACGAAGTTCTCGGTCCGCTCGCGAACCACACTCGCGCACATCACCATTGACGTCGCACTCGCGCACAACACTGGGGTGTAATTCGTGGACATCACTCCCGGCACTGCGCTCGCGCACTTCACCCTGATGGAATTCGCGGTCATCACTGCACTCGCGCACATCACCACCTGGATCTCGCACCTCGTGATCGGCACCGGACTCATCGTCTGCGTCGTCGGCATCGTAGCTGCGCTTGTTCCTTTCTTGCTGGCGCTTTTCCCGTTCCTTCACTAATTTTCGAGCCTGCCGCAGCCGGCGAGCCACTTTCATCGCATCCAGGGTGTAGTCGAATCCAGGCTGTGCGCCTGACCCGACATTAACCGGTAGCGTTTGCTGAAACGGTCGACCTACAGGCGGGATTGGTTGGAGGAAACCGGCCGGCTTCCCCGGCGGTTGCTTTTGCGTCTGGCAGTCAGGGCAGGAGAGAACGTACTTGCTGACGTATGCGAACATCTTCGGCCAGAAATATCGGTAACGCAACTTCTCCCATGTACGCTTGACACCCAAGTGGCCTGCCGTACAGTCGTCATGGCAGTGCCTTAATATCTCAGACCTCAAGCACTTGGGGACAACGAGAGCCGCGCGATCTTTCTCAAAGCCCTTCGCCCTCCGATACAGTACACCGTCGACTAACCGAAAACTCCGTGCCGTTCTTTTGATATTCCTGACAACGGGCGCACTCGGTTCTTCGAGGTGCTGTACAACGGCTCTAATCCATGGGTCTGCCCTCTGCTTCTTTCCAACATCCGCCTGACCCAAAACCAGCAACGGTAAAAGGGTTTCTTCGCTTACTGGTACGGGGTCGTGAGGAAGGTGGGAAAGCGTGTCGGCATTTCCATTCTTAAGGTCAGGGCGGTGTCGCAACGTTATTCTACCATTGGCTCGTGTGGGGACTGCGTGAAGCTGGCTTTCCGACAATGTGCCGATGGGACGGCCGGGCTGGCCCCTTAGGCCCGGCCGTTCTCGTTTCCCGAAGGGTTACGCTGACTATCGTGATTGCCAAGAGACTCCGCATGATCATTTCTGTCGTCCCGGAAGCGCTGCCAGCACTGTCGTGCTTCGTGGCCGATGCGGCTGCAAATCTGGCATCGGGGACGCCCGTCGTTGGCACGGGATGTTCTCGGTGGCCAAGGCACTGGGGGGCGACGCATCTCGTCTTCAATGTTTCTTAGCCGGTCCGATAACAAGGCGATGGAGTCTGCAATCGCCTTTAAGTCTCCCTCGCGGTCGGCAGCCTGCCGCGGGCAACGCAGTTCTGCTGCGGCGCAGGTGGCGACACACGTAGGAGTAGGCTGTACTGCCGCGGCGGCGGATGCCATCCCTACCGGAGGCTCGATGTTTTTCATCCACGACTGCAATCCATTAGGACAGTGGGTGTCGATCGGCCGTGACCAAGAAGCAGGGCTCATCAAAGCTGCGTAATTTATGCGCTGTAAAATTTGGAGGAATGCGGCGCAGGTTTCCGGGTTTGCGATGATCATTTTTTCCTGCACATCCGGACGCAAACCGCGCATAAGGTGCCGCAACCGATCATCTTCTGCCATAGATGGGTTGACCCTTGCGCAAAGCTGCACGACGTCATAGTAGTACTGCTCCGGGCTTTCGGACGGCAGCTGAGTTCTGTTTTGTAGTCGCAAATGGGCGATCTCGACTGAGTGACGGCTAGTAAATGACGTTTTCAATGACGTCGCCCATTGTTCCCATGAATTAGGTGCACCCGTGAGAATTTGAGTGGTGTGCCATTTTTTTGCATCACCGTCTAGAGCCAGATATAAAAATTTAACTTTCGTGGCTTGGTCCCAGTTGTTCAGCGACGCGACATGTTCGTAGCAAAGTAGCCACTCGGAAACAGATTCCTCTGGCGCGCCTCTGAAGACTGGCGGTCCGACGAAAGGTTTTGCTTGGGGGGTAGCCATAGCAGAGAGAAAGGAAGGGGGTTCCGTCATAGTGGAGCAGTCCGAAGTAGTTTCCTGATGCTTATTGACTCGGGGCATAATTTCAGAGCGGGAATATCGCTACCGAGCAACCTCCACCACTTTGTAGCGAAACGTCGGGGCCGTGAATGTTAGACGCATCAGAAGGTCAGGAAGACGAAGAGGCGTGGGAGCCACTCCGCGCAGGCAAGGGATGAGGAGTCGACACGGTGAATTGGGAAAGCACTCATTGGGGGGTTTATTTAGCTAAGACATCTTGAAGTTGTAAAACACACAGGGCAAAAATTATAAAACACAGAAAATGGTATCATACCCCGTCGGCCTGCCGGACTGCTCCCTGGTGATGCCGAGCGTCATGGTCCCCGAGTTCGCTCTCTCCCAAAAAAGGGCCAGTGTCGCCGCTTAAATAACACTTTTTCAGCATCCACGGCGACGCGGACGGCTCGAACCACCACCGCCTCCCACCAATAGGAAACCGCCTTACACGGACAAGTCAGGCAGGTCGACGGTAACGATGTTATACGAGCTTCTACGATCGCGTGCATCCGGCCTCGCCACAAAACCAACACAAACAACGCTTTCCAGAAACTGGCCGCGGCGCGCACAAATGCTCTTCGTTCTCGGTGTCCCGTCTCCCGGAAGGCCCCCTGCGGTGTGCGGGCTCGTTTACTAGAGCACCCTTGTACAAAAGTAGCCGGAAAAGAAGAAAATAACAAGAAAACATTCTACGCGACGCGGTTCTCGCGACAAGCGCTTGAAACAGTTCCAAGGCCTACCCGGCTTCTGCGCAAAGGACATGCATCCACAAACACGTCCGTGTCAAGCGTGTTGAAGCCCCGTAGGTGTGTGTGTACACACACGACGCAAACAAGAGCGCCCAACACAATGCAACGCACGACAATCGCGGCCGCTTGCGCGACAGAGACAATAGGTGGCCGTGAAAACACGGTGGCTATATGTAAAGATCGCAAAAAAAAAAAAAAAAACGCTGCGTCGAACGGGAGGGAACAGGAAGGAGCGGGAAGATGTCGTTACAAATGTACCGTTATGTGTTTCTCGCCGGAGATGAAATGCGAGGCGCGACGGCGGTTGCAGGAACCCGGCCCGCAGAGGCGAGCGAGGATTGCACGTCGTATCGTCAAGCAAGTCGAAACCCGCCTTCCAGAATCGTTACGAAAGTCGCCGGCACGAAAACAACACACATACGCCGCAGGCGCGTGCGAACCGAAATTGTGTAACGATTTTATTCTACGCACCAGCTACACAGGTAATCGAAACAACGCTATTCGTATCACGGTCAAGGCAGATGCTAGCGGCGAATGACGAGAAAATCCTCACTTACACGACAGACCAGATTAACAGAGCGTGACCTTTTAGGGCCAAAAAGCGCAAACTTTCTGACGCAGAGGTCAACTTTATGACAGCATCCACAAAGACCAGCTCGGAACAATGTGAGAGATCATCGCCAGGAGAAAGGGTAACAGTCTCGGCTGTAACAGCACTCTTGAGAGCCGGAATCTGTGCTAAGTCACTCGCTTCTTGATCGACGCTTGTTTCCCTCTCCTCCATACGTGTCCCTCAGCGATAAAAACTTGAAGGGGGGAGGGGGGCAGGAGGCGGTGAAATAGCCGATATTTTGAACCTGTAACACAGTTTACAACTTCAAGGGGTGCTTTTAGAAAAGAAAGGCGGCGTGTAAACCCCTCCTAGTGGGTGTGTAGGAACATCTTTGCTCCAGTGAGCTCAAACACGTTAGGGCCGAAGTGCTACTTACCGCCAGCCGATGCTGGGACCACGTGCGAGGGCTTACTATCGGGCGTCTAGGCGTCGCAGTCAACAGGGCCGTATCCTACCGTCGGCCACAGCAGAGGCTCGGCAGCTTCTCCTTCCACACGCTCCGAAGGTATTCCTCTCCTTCGCTCAGCGGCGGCGAAGCCACACCGTACGAACAACGACGAGCACGCTCGGCGAAACACTCCGCGACACACAAAACCACGCCGCGACCCGGCACTGCCACCGCCACGCCGTCACGCTGTCGAGTGCGCGAACACGCTTTGCTCCCCGGACATCCGCTGGCCCGCACGCAAGCACCAAGACTTCCCCGAGGGGCGCCGATGAGCTGTCCCCCGGCTTCCCTCTCCGCCGCTCGCCAAGGCCTTCGCACCGTAGAGGCCGTCGAGTCAGGTTGGCAGCGACGGCTCAATCCCGCACGAATTCCCCGAAAAAAAAGAGAGGACGAGGGGGCGGCTAGGGTTGTACTCTTCGAGACACCGTCATTCCCTGGCGCACGCACTCCTTAAGGGCGCGGATTCGTCACAGTTCCTGCAGGTAAACAATCGAGAGGCGGCCGTAGAACCCGAACCGATGCGATTACGCAGGCGTCGCTAGGCGATGTCGCCCGACAGTCCCACCCGAAGAGAATTCCACCCGGAATGCGGCGACGTCACCGAGGACCTCTCCCCTCTCTCCGGTCGTTTCGTCCCCCACGGGGGTCGGGCTTCGAACGCTCCCGGGCCAGTCCCGTACGAGCGAGCTGCTGCTGCTGCTGCTCAACCTCTCGCGATCTCTCTGGGCCCCAAACACGAGCCACTTTCTCCTTCCCAGATCGCGAAACAGCCCCGGCCCGCTGTAACTGAAGGCGAACACTCGGCCAACACAAACACACACGCGCGGCCCGCAGCCGCCTGAAACGTACGCACTTCAGGGGGCGAACACAGTCGATGGAGCAGAGGAGAAACACAGAGGAGGCTGGCCGAACAAAGCAACACGGCGGTCCGAAGGCCGCTACCTCCGGGACCGCAGTAGCGACAAGCGACGGGCAGCGAAGGCAATACGTCCCTTCGCAGACTCGCAGAACAAGCACTCCGATCGTCGTCGGCTGATGCAGATGACGCGTGCAGCGATCCTGTCGCAAGTACCGCTGCTGCTGCTGCTGGCGGCGTCGTCACAACGTAACATAGCGGCGGCGGCCGCAGGAAACGGACAACAACCAGAGCAGCGTCGGTCGCCGGCCCGACGCCAACACGGAGGGGGAAGCGGCTCCCTTTCTCTCTCTCTACTTCCACTCTCGGTCCCTTTCCGAGGGGCAACCCCCAAGTTCGCTCCCCTCTGGTGCCGTTCTCGCTTTTTTTTTTTTCTTTATTTAGGTATGCGGGCAACGCGGTCCCGCATACAGTCAGTCAGCCAGAGGGAGAAAACCGGCCCCCCGTTCCTCTCTCTCTCTCTCCGTTCCGCGGCCCTTTAAGTCACCCTCTCCCCCCCCAATCTCGGAGGGGCACCCTCGCCCCTCTCAGACGAGTACGGACACACACACGTGTACACACACAAAGAGGGGGCCCCCCCGCACGAACGCCAGGAAGGATACGGCAAGGGCCGCCATCTCGCGAAAAATCCGGCCGCCATCCGCGACGACGGGCCATGGCATATGATTGGTTTCCAACGCGTATCCGAAGGGGAAAAGAAGTCGACCCCGTCGCTTTCAGCCTCTTTCTTGTTCGACTCGCACGAAAGCACGCGTTGCTGCGATCGCTTTCTGTGGATGCAAGAGTTCCGTTCGCAACTGCAGCCTCCATTGCCACCACACACCGGACGGACCCTTGTGTGTGCAGCGCTCTCTTTCCGAGAGATGAAGACCAACGAAGCCAGTGAGCAAGTAATAATGTGCGACTGCCGCCGCTGGACACACCGCCGTTTGCATCCAGTGGCGCCGTGGAACGAAAGTGTAACGCGAAGAAACGCGGTTAGCTGTTTCTGCATAACGGTGCACTTATTTATAAATAATAATAAATACTGTGCACACCACTGAACCAAAGGAGGGGGAAGGGGGGGAAGATAGTATTTTCCTTTTGTATATTTTGATTGATTTGCGGGGTTTAACGTCGCAAAACCAGCTCTGATTATGAGAGAGGCCGTAGTGGAGGTCTCCTGAAATTTCGACTACCTGGGGTTCTTTTAACGTGCGCTGACATCGCACAGAACACGGGCCTCAACATTTCGCCTCCATCGAAATGCAGCCGCCGCGGCCGGGATTCGATCCCGCGACCATCGGATCTGCAGCCGGGTGCCATAACCACTAGACCACCGTGGCGGATTTCGTTTTACATTTGTCTCCGTACGAGTCTCCGAAGGTGAATGCGTCTTTCCTGTCATCCTCACCATAAACAGTAAACTATCTATCGAAACAAGTCTAGTGGTGTAGTGCAATGAAGCAAACCTAAAATCTCAACGACTATCAATAGGATCAATACGTAATCCTCTTCAAACGACCAGGTGCTGCACCCGCCAATCTGAGACATCACATGAGCATCATTACAGCCACTAAGCTACACCATCAGGTGTAAACACATAGCAGCGTCTGGCTTGGCGGTGCTTTGTCGTTTGTATCCGTAACCGACACGGCCTACACCCAAGTAAATATGTATTGCTACTCAAATGGAAGCGTACAGGCAAAATTTACATCCTATGTTTTCTTTCTGCAGCAGCCCAATTCTACGTATGTCTGCCATTTACAGGCAAGCCACGTCAGTAACGTTAACACACAATGCCTTGACAACGACAGAATAGGTCAAGGGCTGGTTTACTTGTTAGAAAAAAAAAAAAACTAATGAATAAGGAAGCCAAAGAAAACATAGGGAAACCTCTCCACGGAAAAGTTTCGCGGTACGGAACAGTAAGTAGCACCGGGATCGCTTTTCGCGCCACAAATACCGGCGGCCTCTACCGCTTCATTTTGACGAGGAAGGAAAATCCGCCGCAGCCTGCGCCGCGTCACCTGACGTCACGCCTTTGTGAAACGTCCCAGCGGTGATGCACCACTCGGCATAGACGGTTTCCGCTCGGGTGGATGCGAGTAGCGGCGTACGTGGTTCAGGAAAGAGGCACGGGCGACGACGGATCACGCCTTCCATACGACAGCCATCAACACAAGCTTCGCTGCTTTCACTCCTTGATACAGGCCACCTCCATATAACTTTAGACTTCGATGCTCGTAACGGCTTCGCTTCGAGACGTTGGCTCGTTTGCGACGCTCCAATCATCCAAACGGTGGTTGGTCGTCCTTCGACTGTGGTACAACAAATCGACTTCCATAGCAAACGCGCGCACCCACGCACCTGAACTCTAAAGATAGACGACACTGGTCTGACACTGTTCTCGCCGCCCGATAAAAGGGGGAACAGCCCACAGTAATAATATTCATAAATCAAATTCGCCGAGTAAAACGTGGCCGATAAAAAGGGGTGATCATAACAGCGATCACAATCAAATTCCTCGTGGCCGGATCCCGAACAGGCGTATTCTGCAGTGGCGTGCACGCGCTGTGGCCGCCATATGGTGGAGTCATTGCATGACACGTATTTGTCCTCGTTTCGCAATAGTATACTAATAACTTCTGGGGTTTTACGTGCCAAAACCACGATATGATTATGAGATACGCAGTAGAGGAGGTCTCCGGAAATTTCGACCGTTCGGGGTTCTCTAACGTGCACTGACATCGTACCGTAGTGTACGGGCCTGAACCGCCGCGCCGCGGCAGGGATTCGATCCCGCGACCTTCGGCGCAGCAGCCGAGTATCGTAGCCACTAGACCGCCGTGGATCTGAAGGGAGCTAACGTTATCTTTCGCAGTCATTATCGGTGGTCCCTATCCATTCTTTCTCTGTCTGAAATGGGGACGGAAAGACGGGTCGCAAAACAAGAAAACGGTTACCGAATTGAGCGGAAGGTTTTTCTGTGGCGTGATCCACACTAAGATTACAAGCAAAGACCGAAATTAGGTGTCGGCTATGAATAAGAAAATGAAAAAAAGGTACCGAAAAATTAAACGCAGTAATTATTTTGCTACCTGGAACGAGAAATCGGCACCTTTCGAGAGCAGACAAAAATCACGACGGAAAGTTCCGTGACAACTTTTTTTCTTTTTTCTCGGAAACCAGGAGCCGCTAATGGTAGCAGTACCTTACAGTATTCATCAGGAAGGGAAAGGCCATCGCGTGACCTTTCTGAAGAACTGCTTATTGGATTGTCCCTTGTTCACGGAGCAGAGCAACGAATACACGTCGGGGACACCAAAGCTTGCGGGGGAAATTCTAAGAACCGTTATCACACCAACAAAACAGCTGCTGCAGAGGTAACGGACAACGGAATGCCCGGTTCTCAAAGCACGGCGTTCTCTTGCGTACGTGTTTGCACACATTAGCTTCCTTTACGACGAATCCCAACGAACTGTATAGCTCACCTATCTGCCGTCCGTTATTTCACACCACCTTGTTGCCGGTACATCGCCGCAGGCTTTAGATCCGTTACGCCTGCTTATACAACAGACCCACTCTCTACAAGGTTTGCCAGTCGTCAAAGCGAGACATTGCTTCTATGCTAACAACTTAAAACGGTTAGAAAAAAATGTATATATAAAACAAACCGGCAGCTGTTGCCCGGTGCCACTAGAAAGGATTTTTTTTCCATGCGAGTATCTGGCGTGTCCACGTCAGTTTCACCATCAATCTCGAAATAAGGCGTGCGGGGATCACAAACACGCGGAACGTAAGATTATTATTTTTTTTTGTCCCTCCTTCACCGAGGCCCCATGCTTCATTGCCACGCATGGTCGAGCAACTTTCTCTCCATCTATTAAACAACAATAATAACAACGCCCCGAGCTTGCTAGAGCGATGCACGACGAGGTGGCTTTGGTTACATTTACGCGGCCAGATGCGCGAGTTTGGCAAACCGGCCGGCCACAAAAAAAAAAAAAAAGAGATGATGGGAAGACGGTGGGGAAGGGCGTTGCCCCACGCGCTAGACAAAAGGGGCCCTACTCTCATGTTCTTTTCTTCTCCTTCCTTATTTTCGTTTTGATCTTGCCGGTCGGCCCTGCAGCCAGGGGAACGAAGGGGGGCATTCGCAAGGGGGCTCCGCATAGCAGCGCGGGGCAGCCCACCAGGACCGGGCTGGTAGGGCATTCCTCGTTGTGCTCCGGTAGGAAGGTTGGGAGAGGGAAGGGAGGTCGCCAGGAGGGATCAAGAGACCGGTTATTCGGCCGATGATCGTCACCGGCGCTGCTGATGCGATCGAGAAAGAAGAACGCGGCCCCGCCCGGAAGGAGAAAGAAGAGTCCCGCCGGCAGTGGTGCATACGGCGACGACTACTACCGCCGCCTTGGCGACAGAGACGGCAGGCAGCAGATGGGCGAGCATGCTCTTTTTTTTTTTTTTTCCCGACATATTCCTTTCCGGAGGAGAATGATGAATAGGAAGAAAGGGCACAGCACAGTAATTCGCCGCCGGCTGGGCCGGTCACGCCTCACCGGAGTAGTCCTCCCGTTAATAATGAGTGAGCCCATTTTCGGCCTGTTTCGGTGGTTCGCTTCGTGGACCACTGGTTCGGTTCGTGTACGGGCTCATGGGGGTCAAGATGCCGCGCTCCTCCTCCCCTTGACCAATGCAGCACATGTGCGTATCCCATGCGGCTGTGCGATCCGCAGGCGCAGAACCGTTTAAAAAGCGATCTTTCCAAGGGTACCCAGCTAGACCACGATGACCGGAGTCTTGACGAACAGCTCACACAAATGAGAGAATTAAGCTATATAATAACTCGGCCTATAAGTAGCCATAATGTGCACTGTTCCTACAGATTGGCCGGTTACTGCAACTACGGCTTTCACGGACTTGCGCAATGATATAACAAAGGACATCCAAGTATCCTCACGGCAACGAACATCAACGGATAAAAAACGGAACTTCGTTGATTCCTAACCCTTCGTTTATAGTTGTTTGACGCGTCTCTCCAGTCGCTTTTAATTTCACGGCATCTGCCCGCTTCACAAAAGCATCGCATCACGCATATTCCTACATGTGAGATACACACACACACACACACACACACACACACACACACACACACACACACACACACACACACACACACACACACACACAGACGCTTCTGACATGTCAAGCGTGGTGGCTGAATTAACTTACAGACACCGCAGAACGTATACACAGAGATACCATTGTGGTATACAGGCACAGGTTGGTGCGTTTTACTTGGATTGATCAGTATATGCACTCTCAACAACCCGGGAAGGGTATGCAAGCCGAAAGGAATCTAACAGGATTGACTGATTCGCGGGATTTTACGCCCCTGTCCAAGAAAATTCACCTTGCAAGAGACACGAAACAACATTGAAATGCGCGTCAAGGGATCTAGAAGTTCACGATGAATGCGGTGATAGTCGCGCACTTGCAGCGACAAAGACGCACGAGGCGTGCAGTTACGTACTTGCGTTACAGTTGAACTCGTTAGCTCTCCCTCCATCGCCTTTTCTTACTTCCAGCGAGAGCGAGGCTCGCCACCGAGCATGAAGGCATCGCGAGCGAAAACACTGACCCAGAAAACGATGTTCACCTTATCTGACGCGTACGCGTTCGTGACCCTAAATTCGACTGACACATTTTACCGCGGGCTGAAACAAGAGCCCGTTTTGGTCGGACGCCCGCACAGGCCCTAAAGAAAATCTTGAAGTCCACACGCTAAGCGCCAAAATGGTCCAACAGCATAAACGCAGGGCCGCCAACTCAGCAGACGAAAACAGGAGGGGGCCCCTCTGGTCTCGGTGTGACCGCCACGCCCGCAGACTGGACCGAGCAAGGTTCGCCCTAAGGCGCGCCTAAAAAGAGTGTGCTCCCTAATATGTGCTTCTTCATCGCCGCGCAAGTCGAGGTCGTGCGCTTCCCTCCGCAACTGTTCCAAGGTGAGAGCGACGTGGACGTACTACAACAAAGCGCACTGGCAGAGCGCGTCTCATGCTTGTATCATCCTGCGGCGGCAGTCCCGACATCGTGTTGTTATGTGGGGTCTAACGTCCCAAAACCAGCTCTGATTATGAGAGACGCCGTAGTGGAGGTCTCCGGAATTTTCGACCTCCTGGGGTTCTTTAACGTGCACTGACATCGCACAGCACACGGGCCTCAACATTTCGCCTCCATGGAAACGCAGCCGTCGCAGCCGGGATTCGATCCCGCGACCCTCGGATCAGCAGCCGAGTACCATAGCCACTAGACCACCGTGGCGGGCCTCCCGACATCAACGTCGGTTACTGAAATAAAGGCAAACGGAATCGCGGCGCTACTCATACCACGACCAGGCGTGCAGAAAGTCGCCGAGAGTAATCACGCTCACGCGTGACTCACACGTGACGCGGTGCTGAACGCTGACGTCATGTCACGTTCGGTTTGCGCGGAATGAATAGGCGATTCGGTTCCAGGTGTTCAGCAGTGGTCACTTGCGAAGTGTGTAAGAGAAGGGACTGGCCACACGAAATAAAGGCACGCGGTCCTCGGTGAAGCGATTGAGTTTTCATATATATACGCTTTCATTTCTGCGTTACAGTAACATAGCGGATAATCGCACAGACTCCGCAAGCGCGCTTCTGCACACAGGTCGTTTCATTTACCAGACTATAGAACCGCTCATCGCCGCGGACATGGCGTAACCTGGCTCATCCAAGAAAGGTTCCAAAACAGAAAATAGGGTTCCTTTCTTCTGTAGTTCCATTGTTTGTGCGTGCGTGCATGTGTGTGAGCGAGAGAGTAGTAGTAGTAGTAGAAGGAGGGGGATATTTCGGTTAAGAGCAAGGCATAATACCCCCCGGCACGGTGGTCTAGTGGCTATGGTACTCGGCTGCTGACCCGAGGGTCGCGGGATCGAATCCCGGCCGCGGCGGCTGTATTTCGATGGAGGCGAAATGTTGAGGCCCGTGTGCTGTGCGATGTCAGTGCACGTTAAAGAACCCCAGGTGGTCGAAAATTCCGGAGACCTCCACTACGGCGTCTCTCATAATCAGACCTGGTTTTGGGACGTTACACCCCACAAATCAATCAATACACCTGACGAATACACCTGACGAAGCATGCTCACGAAATTTCGCACATAACGCTCGTTCCTTCACTGGAGCCAACGACCGCCTCCACTAGGGAAGCAGCCGAGGAAACGGCACTTCGCCAACGCCTATATCGTCCTGACAGGCGCACGCTGCTCATTTAGCGGACCCGCCGAAGCATGAGCCAGCAAGACCGCACGCTCGTATTCAATCTTCGCGCGAGGTCCTAATAGGCCGCTTAAAGATTGCGCCAACCGCCGTCGGTTCGAAGGAGCGACTCGATGTTGCTCTCATCTTTTCGCGAAGGCATAAAAACCCGGGGCTTTGGAGCCGTACACGAATCCGTCTCCGTCCATCTTTCCATCCGCCGTACACGGATATGCAGAAAAACAGCAACTACGGTGCACCGCACCGCCAATGCACTACAAAAACACAGAAAAAAAAAGACAAAAGAAGAAACGTGTAAGAACCTTTCATCTGCCCAACACAACGCTTCCTCGGAAGCCGCCTGGGGCGACGGGCGACTACATATAATCAGGCGCGCCGTTGCATCCGGGCCGGGCGACGGGGGTGCCGCACGTGCTTGCAGCGCTCTGCGGTCAGAGGAGATGGGCTTTGTTTCGGCTCTTTCGTAGGCGAGGCAGCGAGGAAGGAGGGCCCGAGGAAAGGGGGCACGCCGAAATGAGCGACCCCCGTGGCTTCCAAGCACGTGCGAAGAAAGCAACCCACGCCGAGCGAGCCCGCCGCGAGAAAACGGCGCCGCTGAAGTCAAACACGCTGCGCGGAGCTAAGACCGACCTTGACACCCGGAACTCGGCCACGGGAACGCATCAAGATAGAAGAGGCAAAAAGTAGTGGGCCAACGGAGTATGATTAGTAGGCTCTGTACGAGGCAGTATGTAAACCACCGCGGTACAAACTACGGGAGGCCAACAGCGTGACGACCTCGTCGGATGAATCAAGTTTTAAGCGTTACACGTAGGGCCCGGATGGCAGGAGGGGCCGGAATAATGCGAGAGAAAGTAGCTGTTCGTTCAAGATTAAACCGCTCAATGCACAGTCGATGCTACCACGTTCCACAGATTGCGTGGGTGCTTGTGGAGGACCACCACCGTAGAAGTGCGGTAAATATCAGCCTCTCTAGATTCCACCCTTCTATGTGAACTGGCCTGTTTTGTTCGTGACTCGACGTCACTGCCTTGTTGCCACTCACTTTGGAGACTTGCTGATGCGCCTAACTGAATATGAGTACAGCTCAAATAATTTTACTAACACACAAACGCGCGCGCGCGCTTCCTTCAGTGGCCATTTTATAAGTCGTTTGTAGAAGATACGAAGCTCATAGAAAATCAGCGGCGTATAAGTCCTATAGCTTAAAGGGGCCCTGCAACACTTTTTGAACAAAACCGCGCCAATCAGTCGTGGAAACGACTCCTGCGAACACGTGAGCCAAACATTGAGTGTGAAGCATGGATTAGGGAATTCTCAATTTGGGTTTCGAGTATGGATGGAAATCGCTTGCTCTCCTTTCAACAAATGACGTCACAAGTAGAACCGAGGACTGCGTCGCTTAACTTTTATTGTTCTGAAAGAAGGGTGCATACGTTTTCCTTATTCGTCGAACTCGAAACGAAGAAATAAAGCATTACCGAGGACAGTTCTGCGATTATGGAGTCACTAATGCTGGTTCTACCTCAGATCACGGAATCAAAGAATGTTCCTTGTGTCGCCATATGTTGAAAGAACAGGCGGTCTACAGCCGTGTTTGAAACGAGATTTCGAACTCCCTGGTGCGCGCAGCGCACTATTATTTCGCTCACGTGTTCACAGAACACTCGACGACTGGTGGGCACTGTCTTCAGACTAGTTTATTACAAAAAAAGAAAGAAAACTTGCAGGGCCTTTAGAAAGAATGGCAACTGGGACCGACCGGTTGTGCTTGATGAACGGTGAGAAAAAATTTGTTTTTCTTTTTTTAATTTCTGGTGATACGTAAGGGTGGCCGACGGCTTCCGAAAGCTCCTCGACATTGTTGTGTATGAGAAACGACGTTCTCAAACCGGAATCAATGACGCCACCGAACAATGAGAGACAGCAAGCGCGAGACAAAAGGGGTCCCAGAAAAGAACGCAACGGCCGCGTCAATGTTCGCTCGCTTGGCTTTGGTCAGCGGAGTATCGGCTCTGGACACTCGCTCCCATAACCGCGGAGCAACCAGTCCTTCGAGAGTGCACAAGCGAGAAGAAAAAAGAAGGGGGGGGGGGGGGGGGCGAAGCGAGCCGGGGGCGAAACAGGAGCGGGGTACTGCCGCCGATGAAACGAGAAAGAGAGGGGGACGTAATCCGCGAGCAGTAGGGGTCAGCGACGCTTTGCGGACGTGTGCTGCGACGACCGGCGTGGGCGTGGCCGGTTTCTCGGGCACGCACTCCGGGATTTCTCTCCTTTCTTTTGGATGGGGCGCTGTCTGAGGACGCAAGGAAAAAAACGCACGCGCCGGAAATAGTTTTGAGGCCGTGCGGTGCCGTGCCGCCCATAGTCGACATCGTTTCCTCTTTCTTTTCTTTTTGTCTTCCTCCTCGTCTTTACAACGGCCGACGACTGTTCCTTCCCCCTTCCCCCCCTCCCTCGAATTGAAGACACGATACAACTGCCCTCCTTTCTTTGCGGCGAAGAATTCCCAAAGGGGTTATCGCTAAAGGGCAGACTTGGAAAGAAATAATAGAGAAATGTAAAAAAAAAAAAAAACGGAGGCACGGAAAACGACATCGAGGAAGGAGAACCACGACGCGACAAAAAAAAAAAATAATAGTGGCATCTCGAGACGATCCCGAGCCTCTTCCGTCCCTGTCGCGCCATTCCGTTTAGCGGCGACCCCGCCCCGGTAACTTAGGGGAGGAAAAAAAAAAAAAGAAGAGAAAGTAGCCTTCCTTCGACTGCGCATTCGTGCAGCGCAGGCGCGGGGGTGGCGTTTAAACGGAAGGGAAGAGAGAAACAAATCAACGACAGCAAAACTAGATCTCTCAAAGACAGAGGGAAAAAAATATAGAACCAGCAGGAAGACGAGACAGGACGACCAAGAAAACGTCGCTCGCGCGGAGCGGCGTCCAACCGATGCACGGCGGGGCGGAAATGAGCAAGAGAGAACTCGTGTACACCTTCTTCTTCCCATCTAACATTTTCTTCTTCCTTTGCAACCTTCTCCACTCTCACCAGTATCAAATGCAGCCTCTCTCAAGGTTACAAGATGGAGGAGGAGGGGGATGCAAACGTGTTTCGCGCATTGGGGGGGAGGAGGATGGGCGGCAGCCGCGTAATTCTCTCGTTCGTGCGGGGGCCACTCACCTTCCGCGCACTCACGAACACCACCACCATCATCCTTAGTTCGCCGCGGTTTCATAAAACGAACGCGGAGCGTCGGTGAAGATTCTTTTCTCCGTGCGTGCGGGAGGAGAAAGAGGAAGAAGGGGGGGGATTCCCGAAGGATGCGTGCGACCGTGTCTTCTTCTCGTCCACTTTCAATGAGAGAAGCCGCTGACCTGGCCCAAAGATAATAGCGCCAACAAGCATCTCGGTTTCCGTCTGACGGATGTTGGAGCCTCCCCCTCACGGCGGCGCACACACTTCGCGAGCAGCTGCAACACGAGCCACGCGTGCTATAGCAACCCAAAGACGATAAGAGATTTCTTAATTTCCTTTCGTCGTCCATTTCTTTGTTTCTCGCGCGGCCCTCCGGCTTTCTCACCTGCCACGTTATACCTTGCATCATAAAAAAGCCGGGTTGGGGAGGAAAAGTATGTGCCTGGGAGAAAAAAAAAAGGAAAATTAATTGAGTCAGGGGTGGCTGCTGCCGCTGGCATCATGAAAGCACGCGCGAACTACGGGGCATGTTACCGCACCCCGAAGTCGTTGCGTCAGAGGGCGACTTCCTCTCGAAAAAAAAATCAATCAGTCGCCCGCACTGACGAACGAGGAACAAGAAAACGGTGAGACAGTGCGCTCAGAAGATGAGCCAGATGCACGCGATTCTTCTGAAAGGTCACCGCTACGCCGCGAGTGTACAGTGTGGCTGTAGAGGAGGAGCCGGAGCGAGGGCAGAAGCCACTGGATAAAAAGAAAAAAAAAAGAAAAGGGGGGGGGGGGGGGGGCTCTACTCAGGCCTGCACTGCGTGTATCTCGACAGCAGTAACAAATGCCCCACTCCATCCTTCGTGCGAAAAGCGAGACAGACGGGAAGGAAATAAAGAAACGAAACAACGGGGCAGCCGCTCGGAACGCTAGCAAGAAAATTGGAGTCAGAGCGCACAGGGCACGGCATTCAGAGAAGCAGGAGCGCAGTAATGAAAACGATAAACGGGCGCAACCAGTTGCTACGCAAGGAAACACACACACACACACTCGGCCGCGACGTCATCGGCACCCCTGGCAGTAAGTTCAAAGGGGGCGCACTCAAAAAACGACGCCGTCTCGGCAATTCCGTGCAGCGCAGAGAAGGCTACGACGGGTCGTATCAGAAAACGAGAGGCGCCTGCGCGCATCGTGAAGAGCACGCGAGGGCTAGCCCACTGCGCGCTACTAATCGGTCAGCGAAACTTCCGTGTATTCGTTTGGTAGAGCGAAGGTAGTGTTCCAACGAGTGCCCTTGATGATGAGGCGCTTTTGTCTGTATGTTTTTTTTTTTTTTCGTTGACTGACGCTACCCGTAGCAAACCCAGCGATGCACGAGAGTTCGTCTGCCTTGTATTTCTAGGCCGTGGCACAACTTACATGGAAACGGAAGAAAGCCGTGGGCACTCAACGAGCCAGTCGATAACGGCAACAGAGGTCCTCCTCTCGACGAGAGAAAATAAAAAGAGAAAGCGGGGGGGGGGGGGGGGGGCGACCATGTTCCTCGAACTGATACGGGTGCACGAGGACGACGCCATCACCGCTATGCGGGGCAAGCAGTAGTAGCAAATGTGCTGTCGAGAGAAGTCCACGGAATACAGACAAGCGAAGAGGCCCGCGCTTGATCGTCGACATATGCGCGGCGGACGACCTCCAACGGGGCTCGTCCGTGCCCGGTCGTTCGTAATAAAGCACGCACGGTGCGAAGCCAAGCAAACTTATCAAACGGCGCACTGGAGACGTGACGCAGATACACATGAGAGCGGATAGACGGAAAAATACAGTTAGCTAATGCGTTTTCTACTTCAGCGTGACACATGCCGTGTCCATCCAAAACCAGTTCGGATCGCCGGTGCTATGCCCTGTCGTAAAGAGAACCAGTCAGCCCGTTATACTAGTTACAAGCAGGCCATGCAAGTTTCCTCTTTTTCTTCTTTCCTCAGATGAAGCAATATTCACTTTTCTTTTATTGCGCTCATGTTCGACTGAGAACCAATCTTTTCTTACTTGGGATCGACTTCTTCTGTCTTCTATTTAACGACTCGACGATCGGTTCCGGGAACATACTAGGAGTGGCACCACTAGGCGTCCGCCCTGAGGCGCCAGGGCGGCCACGGCCCCCACTGATGGGTTACGGGCGGGAGACACAGTGCACGCCCATTATTGGCACCGCGTACAGGAGTGTACAGTCTATGTTCCGCTGAGAAAACTGTACGGTCTAGTATGCGTGCACGCGGAGATCGTGGTGGTGTACGCTGCGAAGCAGCTAGGTCCGCACTCCACATATATAATGGCAGCCCCCAGAACGGGGGTCAATTATAATGACATCCATTTGGCGCATTCGACGGTATAACCATGTTTGACAGGCGCGAGTGGGCGGCACTGACACGTGATCATGCAGGACGGGTGACTTGGGACGTCAGCCGTCGCAGCTTGTCGAAGCCTGTCAGGGAGCTCGAAGCATGCGCAAGATGTGAAGCGGCTAAAGACGCTGCTCGTCGCGAGCAGAGATGATCATTTTGCCCCCGTACTCGGCAAGAGACTTAGAAACATATTTAAACAAATGCCATAGACCACAACCATGCGAACGTTTTCTTCCCGAGCCCTCGTGCTGTGGGGTTTTGCAGTGACGAATGTACTATGTTGTCACGGATTGACATTGCCTCGTGGTTTAATATAACTGAAGGTTGACAGCATGGCCGCACGTGCAATTTTGGAAGTGCTTCGACCGCTCTCCAAAGCCGTCAGAAGCAATCGGCCCGTTTCCAAGAATACATAGATGATGGTTTTCTGAGCGGGGAAGCTTGAACTTGAAACATTCTCCTGCGACCCCCCGGCGTGGTTCTTGATGGCCGAACAACGGTGCTTCGGACCAACAATACGGGGCAAGACAGCGGGCAGCCGTTTGACGTGCACTGGCCACGTGCGCGCGGACCTACGCTATTGTTTGCTCGTCGGCCACCGTGTCCAAAGGGGACAAGTATGCATCCCGTTGTTGACTCGAAGGGCACCCCCCGCTACGCTGATGACCTGTCAATCGGGGGTGCAGAAGAAAGAGGCCCGTCGGGGACCACGAGAAAGGGTTTGGTCATCGCCCTCTCCAGTGCAGTAATTGCGAGAGGGATATTTTGGGCGGAGCCAGAAATGAAGTTGTAGAACAATTGTCTCACAAACACGCCCCGATTCCGAAGACAGCGAATCAGGAAAAATCTGCGGGTATTTAAGCGAGGAGCATTGAGGAGCACGGGGTTCTAGTCGCTTGGCTTACACGGCGTAGAAGCCGATCATCGTATCGCTCTAGAAGTTGTTAGCGTGGCTCTGTACCGGCTGGCCACCTAACCTTAGCCGCTTCGCCTAGTTGAGATGTGCGCTTACCGTCTGCAACGTAGGCATCGGGACTTCGGCTCGAGTTAGTTAAAACTGCTCGGGTTTGCCGTCAAGCACTAGCTCCCCGGGAACATCAGCGCCGCAACTCCATCGACCTCAACGCTGTGCCGCACCAGACCGTCCTGGACCCTTCGACGCTGCCGGTCATCACATCACGTATGCCATCGCTTGTTTTCCTGAACTCTCTGCCTGAACTTTCACAGCTGTTGTAAATTAGACTCTTCATTGTTTACATTGCCCTAGTTACTGCTTGTTAGTTTATTGTTCCTATTTGTTTGTTGTTCTCGCGCGTTAGTATTTTTGTTAAGCTTTTTTCATTGCTGTTCATTGTTAGTTGAGTGAAGTGTAGTATTTCACCTTGTATTCTACGTGCCGCCCTATCACTATAGATTAAATTTTGTTGTTTTGTTTTTTCTCAACCACGACTCTGATCCTTTCACTGTGTCTCTTGCGTACGGAACGACCGAAACTGCCGTAGTTCCCTCCACCGACTTCGCGCCGGGGAGCTTGAACCCGGCCCTGTAACAAAACTGGCGTCCGCGACAGGACGTTCCGTACAATAGTAACACAGTGGGGGATGAGTGTTGGGCATGGTTGAAAGAGCCCGTTTGTGTGAATTGTGGGCACTGGAGTGTTAGGGTGTCGTGGCACTATTTTGAATCGTGATAGAAATGGATACCGGCAAAATGGAGATAGAAAAGCTCACAGCAGTGGGCAAAGAGCTGGGCCTTGAGGGCGCTGAGCTGAGAGAGTGGGTGGAAGAACAGCAGGAATGGGAAAGAAAGGAAAGAGAATGGGCCAGAGAGGACAAAGAAAGAAAAAGAATAGCGGCGAAGGAAGCCGAAGAACTGCAATTGAAGTTGCAGGTATTAAGAATGAAGCTAAGGAACAGTGTCCAGGAGACAGATAAGAGTGCGCGCGCCTTTCAGGTGAAGGAGACAGTCACTTACAAGTGTGAAGATTGGGGCCAAGTGGCCGTGAGCTCTAGAACGGAGGACTACGATGAGAGTGAGGAAGCTTCAAAGGATTGCGATCCAGTTGCGCGAGAAGTGAATGTTATCGGTGAAGAGGAGGTCGTGTCAGTAATTGAAGAAAGTCAGAGCGCCGTGCTTGAGGCGGCACAATATTCTGAGGCGACCGATGAGAGTGCGCACGCACCGAAGCGCAAGAGACAGTTGTGAATTACAACTTTGAAGAGCGGGGCCAGGAGGCCAACAGCAGTAATGAAGAGGGGGATTCGGAGGAGCCCGCGGTAGCTCCGAAAAAGGTCGAAGCGAAAGAGCGCGAACTTGATGAAAAGGAATGTGAGTTTGATGTGAAGCATTCTGAGATTAAGGTGAAAGAGTTCGAACTCGAGTCGAAGAAACGCGAGCTAGAAGCGAAAGAGCGAGAGCTCGAGACAAAGAAGCTCGAAAATCTCGAGCAGGAAGAGCTGGCTAGCTTCTACGGTGCCAGAGTTATTGTTCCGTCAGCGGCGCGGATGTCTGGCGACGACAAGGAAGAGAAGCGAGTGCAGTTGTCCGGAGATTTGGACAAGCAGATAGAGAGCAGCGTACATGCGAGTACGAGTGATGAGGCCTTGTGCATTGCGAGCCATTGCCAGTTGAAAAGTTCCCGTCGAAACCGCGGGAAGGCCGACCCGATAGTGGCGAGTAGCGGCAAGCGCGCTAAAGCGGTTAATCGCCATGAAGTAATCTGTCGAGGCGCCAAGTTTAATTCTGGGCTTGAGATTGCAAAAGGGTCCGCAAAGAAAAAAGTGCGGTTCAGACTGTTGCTGAGATCGAGAGCACACATGAGGCGCGTCGCGAAGAGCATTTCATGCAAAATAAGACGACGAAGAAACCGCCCCGTCTCATCTCTTTCACTGCACATCAGGTGCAGGAACGCCGCGAAGGATCGCGTACGACGGAGTTCTAACAAAGGTCGCTCCCCTCCGTGGCTAAAGGGTGGCCATTCGACGAGGAGGAGGAGAATGAGCTTACTGTACCAGTTGGGGGCAGGCTTCGTACACAGTAGAAGCAACGAGTTGAAGACCGTAGCTAATTGTCCTGACTGGCAGGCGAACCGTTCGTCCTTTTGTTGGAATAGTGCACCGCGAAAAGCATGGACTGCGCGCCTTCCGAGAGTTCGCCTAAAAGGGTGCATTTGTGGAACCCGGAGATAACCATCTCGCAGAGATGCAAGACTAGCGGTCACCACGTGCATATTTAGTTTTGAGATAGATTTGTGTGCTAATGTTCGATTGCACCTTTGTGACTGCAGATTGCCGCGATGTTTTGTAAGCTTTACCTTTTGTTCATTGAGGAAGCATTAGCGGCACTGCGAAGAATGTCAGTGACCCATTTCATGAAATGCCAGCCGAAAGCAGCGCGAGACTGCACCGCGCCTAGAAAAGTGTCTTGCGCTAGGATAGTAGATCGGGAATTTCTCCATGTACTTGGGAGTTTGTACAAAGCGATCACGAGCAGCTAAGTTATATCAGGCGAGCAAGGCAGCCGAACAGTCGGCTACTTCGGCGCAATGTGCAGCTGCGGGGATGCCAGTTCAGTGCTGCCCATACTAAGAGTAGTGAAAATATGGGGGATAATTACTTGAGCCGAATGTAGAGTGATTCATTGTGTTTTAAAATACGCTGTTTTTTTTATGGTTTGTGCTTTGTGTGTCAAGTGTATTTATTGATGCACTGTATAGAGAAGTATGCCCGTCGTGGAATTTCCCCTTTTGTGTGCGCACTGGCTGTATTTTCATGTTTGCGGAACCCCTGGTTATCCTAGTAGATAACAGAGAAGTGTTCGTGTCACTCTGCATGTTCTGTGTGTAGTGAGCCCATTGATGAACGGCTGTGTAGAAGAACCTTGTGGAACGATGTTTTTTTTTTTCTTTTGTTTTGATTTATTTTTATACTCACGTTGTGAGCTTGTGTGTAAGATGGGGTGCATAAGTGAAGCACCACCGATTAGTTTGGTTGAGCGAGAGTTGGTGCTTTTACATTACTCTCGGCGAATGTCATCCGTGGGTTGAAATGTTATGGGATAACATTCCGAAAGTGGGGGGCTGTGTCACGGATTGACATTGCCTCGTGGTTTAATATAACTGAAGGTTGACAGCATGGCCGCACGTGCAATTTTGGAAGTGCTTCGACCGCTCTCCAAAGCCGTCAGAAGCAATCGGCCCGTTTCCAAGAATACATAGATGATGGTTTTCTGAGCGGGGAAGCTTGAACTTGAAACATTCTCCTGCGACCCCCCGGCGTGGTTCTTGATGGCCGAACAACGGTGCTTCGGACCAACAATACGGGGCAAGACAGCGGGCAGCCGTTTGACGTGCACTGGCCACGTGCGCGCGGACCTACGCTATTGTTTGCTCGTCGGCCACCGTGTCCAAAGGGGACAAGTATGCATCCCGTTGTTGACTCGAAGGGCACCCCCCGCTACGCTGATGACCTGTCAATCGGGGGTGCAGAAGAAAGAGGCCCGTCGGGGACCACGAGAAAGGGTTTGGTCATCGCCCTCTCCAGTGCAGTAATTGCGAGAGGGATATTTTGGGCGGAGCCAGAAATGAAGTTGTAGAACAATTGTCTCACAAACACGCCCCGATTCCGAAGACAGCGAATCAGGAAAAATCTGCGGGTATTTAAGCGAGGAGCATTGAGGAGCACGGGGTTCTAGTCGCTTGGCTTACACGGCGTAGAAGCCGATCATCGTATCGCTCTAGAAGTTGTTAGCGTGGCTCTGTACCGGCTGGCCACCTAACCTTAGCCGCTTCGCCTAGTTGAGATGTGCGCTTACCGTCTGCAACGTAGGCATCGGGACTTCGGCTCGAGTTAGTTAAAACTGCTCGGGTTTGCCGTCAAGCACTAGCTCCCCGGGAACATCAGCGCCGCAACTCCATCGACCTCAACGCTGTGCCGCACCAGACCGTCCTGGACCCTTCGACGCTGCCGGTCATCACATCACGTATGCCATCGCTTGTTTTCCTGAACTCTCTGCCTGAACTTTCACAGCTGTTGTAAATTAGACTCTTCATTGTTTACATTGCCCTAGTTACTGCTTGTTAGTTTATTGTTCCTATTTGTTTGTTGTTCTCGCGCGTTAGTATTTTTGTTAAGCTTTTTTCATTGCTGTTCATTGTTAGTTGAGTGAAGTGTAGTATTTCACCTTGTATTCTACGTGCCGCCCTATCACTATAGATTAAATTTTGTTGTTTTGTTTTTCTCAACCACGACTCTGATCCTTTCACTGTGTCTCTTGCGTACGGAACGACCGAAACTGCCGTAGTTCCCTCCACCGACTTCGCGCCGGGGAGCTTGAACCCGGCCCTGTAACAAATGTACATTATGAAGGGAAACTTGACTGGCTAAACACGACTTTCCCCTCATGACTCGTGGTACGCACACATCGTGGTACTCGAGGGTATGGTTTGCCCTGTTCGTAAATATTCAGGGTGCCGCGGTACCCCTCACCATGTTCGCCGTGTAGCCCCGCCACGCTGGTCTAGTGGCTATCGGCTGCCGATAGTCACTATCGGCTGCCGATAGTGGCTATCGGCTGCCGATACGAAGGTCGCCGGACCGAATCCTAACCGCGGCGGCTGCATTTCGATGCAGGGGAAATGTTGAGGCCCGTGTGCTGTGCGATGTCAGTGCACGTTAAAGAACCCCAGGTGGTCCAAATTTCCGGAGCCCTGCACTACGGCGCCTCTCACAATAAATTCAAATCAATCAATCAATCAACGTTCGTCGTGTAGAGATAACACAGCCTACTATAGATGTTCAATGAAAATACGCCCTCTTCTGTTTCTGCCAGGCATCCGATGTCGAAGTGTGCAAGGACTGCCGCTCCAGAAGCAATCACCTCCTCGCCCCGCGCACGCTCTCCTTTATCCCGGGAGCGCGACAGCCAGCATCTCTCCTCTGCGCCAGGCGCACGTGTTTCGGCCGAGTCGGTCCATGGCGTTGTCACTACGCCCCCCCTTCCCCGCAACGCTCGGCGAAGGCAACAAAACGGTGCAGCAACTGACAAAGCCGCAGCCGCATGGGGCACATTTGCGATGTAGCCGGAGATTTACAGCGCCGGATGACGCTTCGCTTAAAATACGGCGCAAGCATGCTACATGCGGTTGCCGGGCAAGCCATCTTCCTTAAAAAAAAAAAAAAAAAAGAATGATGGCACGGCAGAAAGCAATCCTCCATAATTGATTCGTTGTTTCCTCCTGATACAGAAGAGACTGACGACCACTTTATTTTATCACTTTATTTTATTATTTAGCCCTTATTTTATTAGATTTTTTTTTTATTATTCAGCGCAACACGTTTCTGTAAGCGCAAGCCTTAATCTCCGAGCGCACTAAAAGATATGTATGGCAAAATACGGCAGTTAGACTCGCTCTGACATCGAGCAGAACCCGTTAAAAGAGTGCGGGTGGATAAGCATCCAAGGCACTGTCTCGCAAAGATCAGACGAGAACGTAATCAGTGCACCAAAAAAGCAAGCTGCATCATCAAAGCGTATCCATGTCATGGCGCCTGTCTCCTCGCCATCCCGATCAGTAGAAGACTACGTACGCGAGCCAGCGACCGTAGGCTTGTGAAACGCTCGTTTCTTTTGTTTGCCAAAACCGGCCCTGGGCTTCCACAACGCTGCACGGTTACGAGATGCAGAGGACACACGGGCCCGTACGCGCTCGACCGAAAGCTAAGAGAGAGGCGAGGGAGAGATGACGCGGAGGGGAAAGGGACGAGCTGTTGCTGAGTGACTCCCGCTGGGTCCTCGCAGACAAAGTTAGCGCTGTCGACGCGCACGTGCACGCGTATCCATCAATGATGCCGGACAGGCCTCCCCGCAGCCGAGACACAATACACGTCGCGCTCACTGCGGGGATCCCTCCCTGGCTGTGGCAGAGGAGGAGGAGGACAGGGTGGGTTGAGACACCGCGCTACGCTGGTGCACGCTAGGTGAACGAGACTCGGGGTCACAGACCGAGCCGGGGCTAAAAGAACAAAGCACCGCTACGCGCCGCAGTCCACAGACGGGATATGAGGGGGGGAACCCGCCTGTGCACCAAAAAGAAATAATAATAAGGTAGCTGAAGGAGAGAGCGAGAAACAACGAAAAGAAAGGAACAGCACCACGCGCGCAAGTGTGAGGGGTGAGGGGTGAGACGCACTGGAAAGTGCTAGAAACACGAGCATAATAAATAAAAGAGTGCATTCGCAGCAAGTGGAGACGACAACCGTGGATGGGTGAGCGTTCGAAAAGCCGAGTCGGCAAACAAGCGCCGCGGGGGCGACATGGAAGAAACGGAGCCATTAGAAACCGAGGGGGATGGCGGAAGGGAAGGGCGAATAACTGCAGCATCAGAAAAAAGAGAAGTAGCGGCACCTGTGGTGGAGAAGGGAAGAGCGGCAGCCGGAGGACAAGATAGGCGCCCGAAAAACACGGTGTCGGAACACACTTGCTGGCTGCTGCCGCTGCTGCTTTCCCCTTGAAATCGGTACCGCCTACTGCGTCGGCAGTACAGCATGAAACGAGTCGGACACGATAAGAGATCTGTGCTCCTGTTGCTCGCTCTTCCACGCCTCGCGAACTACGAGCAATTAGGCGGCCATCTCTCCAGCGAGCCTAACTATGGCTGGGTGGTGGCTCCGTTGAAGCCACTCGGCAAGAGGGGAGTATCCCTCTCGTTAGGGCACGGCACAAACTGGCTCCTCTGTGCGCTTTCTGGCCGCGCAAATATGAGTCGTCCTTTGCAAGAAGCCCCGCGACTCTCGTTAGCGAAGCCCGCGGACAAAAAGAGCCAAGGAAGACGGGCTCCTCGAAGTAAAACACGTTTTTACCGTGTATTCCCCCATACCGAAGAAGTGAGCTCACACCCGCCATATCTTCGCCCGCCCTCTCCTTCAGAGGGACACTTTCTATCGTGGAGGACACAATAGCGAGAGGTGACAAAGAAAAAAGAAAGCACACACAGCGTACATTGTGCTCGGGTGCCCGGTCCGCTAAAGGAGAGAGAGAGGTTGTACCCCTGCGAAGGCTGCTGCTTCGCTCCTGCCCTGCCGATGTCGCGCGGACGAACGGTGTTCCTTTCTCTTCTTTTTCTTTTTTTCGGGAGCGACGCGCCTTTCCCACGGTCCCCACGTCGAAGGGAAAGGCAACGGGAACAGCTGCGAACTTGCATGCTCGCCCCCTTCTCCGTCCGGTGCATTGATGGTGCCGCATTGATGGGAGCAGGTCCCTCTCTCCCTTCAACGCAGCGTCGCGCTGTCCAATGGCCGGAAATTTGCCCGAGAGCGGGTGAAACAGGAACCGCGCGAGTTTGGCTGCAGAACAGGGCCGACAATAGACTGCCGCTTTATAAGCTGTTCGGTTCTCTCTCTTTTTTTCTCTTCGATCATCCCAATTCACCCTCACACAGGTCCTCGTCAACGAAAATAATAGACAGACCGCAAGCCGGTGGAAGCACCTGAGTCTCCCCTTTTCATCAAACCCAACGGCGCCAAAGCCGAGCAAAGGCCGTTCGACGGCTGCGAGTCGAGGGACGACTTTTTCCCTTTTGTGCGGGAAAGCGCGGGGATAGGCGCAAGCGGGATTCTCACGCAACAACCGGCTTCACCTGTCTTTTTCCCCTCCCAAAGGAAGCCACTTCCTTCGCAATCCTTTACCACGTGCGCGTGAACACCCGGGCGGGTGAAAAGAGAACCCGAACAACGCAAACGCCGTCCCAAGAGAGTTCGTTACTCGGAGAGAGATAGGTTTCAATGTCCCATCGCGTGTGAGACAAGAGGCACGTGCAGCGCTGCATTTCCCAGTATCCTGCAATGAACACTACGTGCGCAAGCTCACGCAAAAGAAACCTACATGGAGTGCTTTGCTCTTCGATGTTCACAAACAATGACAGGATCAGCACGTATCATGCATCGCTCCGTTCAATTTTCCAAACCATCATCAACGATGCCACCTTCCACACGGGCCTTTCAAAATGAAGTGTCCTTCACCGATGTCCCTTTTATAGACAACAGATTCGGCCGCTATGCTATGCACGCGGCTTCTGTGGACACCGAGAGGACACAGGGTGAAAAGCGTCGTGACGTTACCAACAAAGGAAGGCTTGAAAGGGGAGGGGGGTGTTGGACGACTCCTTTAGAGCAGTATTTACATAGTTCCCACCACGGCGTATCGCGTGTCATAGTGCGTCCGAGTAAATCCGTATGCGACAGCGCGTGAATAGCATACATGTGGCAAATTCCCGTTCTCTCGAGGCAAGCCCTCGCACCGTGTTCCGGGCAACTTGTTCTTTACCGCAGACAGGAGCACACCCTCCGGCGGTAACGAACTCGGTTTTGTCTTCCCCAGTTCGATACGCTATAGTGCTCACGAGCCGGTACCTAAACCAAGTGGTGCGAATATTAACCAGCGCCTCTTATCCGGCTGGATAGAGAACGCGCGAAAGAGGTAATATAATGAGTCTGCACATGAGCATCCTGTCACCTTCTGTCTTACCTGCAACACCGAGCCTGATCGTAGCACACACCTCCTCATCAGAATTCCTGCGGCGGGAACATACGTTGCTCTGCGCGCAACGTTTCGTGGTGTTTCCCTGTGCAAGGAACAACCGAAATAGCAATGTCTTTTCCCCTCACTTTAGTACCATGATATCTGTCTTAGCGCGTAACAATTGATCGCATTAATGCAAGTGCAAAGACCGCTTCTTTCTTTCTTTTTTTACGCATCGTTTTCTCTTCGCAACCGTGCGTGGTGGCCCCCATTCATTCATTCATTCATTCATTCATTCATTCATTCATTCATTCATTCATTCATTCGCTCAGTCAGTCCATCCATTTCGGCGAGGCACGACGCGCCGACGGTATACAGTGCTGCAGCCCGCGGTGCCACGACACCAGCGCCAGAGCAGCGAGCCAAGGAAGTCGCAGCCGCATCCCAAACTCGCCCCCACGATCCCCACAGGGTAGCAGCTAGCACTCCCCTCTTGTCGGGGCCCCTCGTGGGCCATCTTTCACCGCCTTCGCTGCGAGGGGAAGGGCTCGCGCCGCGTCCCGCGTAGAGATGCGGGGTCCCGGGGTGAGTCAGCGCGTTTTGCATTTTCGCGGAGAGTGGCGGCAGCGGCGCGCCTTCTAGAAGCGGTCCGGGCGAGCCACACGGAGCTGAAACCGGTGTCACGGTGACCCGCCCTCAGACAAAGAACTAGGAAATACCGGAGGCACCGGTAGCGTTCGTTTTCGACGCGGTCGGGGCTAACACCAAAGAACGACGCTTTGTTGCCGTCCATTTTCTCCCCTTGTTTTCTCTTCAGTTTATTTCCGCAGTCCACCACTCTGGGTACACGGCCATCGTGCTTAGCAAATTCACCGAGTTAGTCAGCGGCCGCGAACCGGCGCGAGTGAATACAACAGTGCGAATGTTGCGACCGCCGCTCACAAACGTTAATACGTTAACTCGTCTCATAGACCACAAGTGTGGTGCGATGTTGCTGCAAAGTACCTTCTATAGTGAGGACGCCTACCACTCAGAAGCGCTAGTGTTCAGGAGTGATAAGTGCTCGGCAATCTGGTAAGATGTCAGCAAATGATGACAACAAGAAAAGAAAGGAAGAATAATAAAGATATGGGAAGGGAATCGTCACAGTATGCCTAAGGTGCAACGAATCGAACCTCAGGCACGAGTAACTAGCTGTACAAGATAAAGCAAGTGCCTCGCCACGGTGGTCTAGGCACTCGGCTACTGATCCAAGGTCAAGGGTTCGAATTCCGGCCGCGGCAGCTACGTTTCGACGGAGGCGAAACGTTGAGGCCCGTGTGCTGTGTGATCATGTCAGGTGCACGTTAAAAATCCACGGGTGGTCCAAATTTCCGGAACTCTCCACTACGGCGTCACTCAATATCGCGGTTTTGGGACATAAAACCACGGTAATCAATAAAGATAAAGCACATATAATCGACGACAAAATGACAGGTACGACGATGGTAATTAGCGACCAATTACCATCGTCGTCGCGAATGCGATCTGCGCGCCGCCACGTGTCAGTGGACAGAAGCGTGAATGAGTGAAGGCTCTGAACACAAAGACTGAGCGAGGAGACCGCTCGTGATCAAACGTCGGTGTCATCGCGCCCGCGCGACAGCTCGTCCAAGGCCAGCGGCAAAAGCTCGGCCACGCAGCAGCAAGCAGACTCCAGAGTGCGAGCAGCTGTTGGCGGGAGGAGCTTTCTCGCAGTCCTGCTCGCTCGCACGCGCAAACGTGTACAGCTGTCGCCGCCGCCGTCCACCAGCTGCCGGCCTGCAAGCCTCGAGAACCCCCGGCTCTTCCTCTGCGTGTCACGGGGTAATGAGAACGATCGCCGCCAGGGAAAGAAATAAAAAAAGAGGGGGAGAGGGGGAGTACACATACAGGGGACGATCAATCGATCCACTATCTTTCTCTCTCTCCACTACGACGGCCAATAGGCTGGCTTTGTCTTCTTCGATTAGAGGCCATGCGGCCGCTATAGCAACGCGGACACACAGTCGTGACCCGAACGATTTTCGAAGACGAAAGAGAGAGGAGAGAGTTTGCCGTTCCGCTCGATCGTTCGGAAAGTTGGCCCTGTCTATCGATCGATGGAAAGTAACCGAGTGCGAACGGGCGGCGTTTACAAACAAGCGACGCGCGCGGTTACTCGAGGACGGTTCACGGCGAGGTCATCGTCGTTCGGGGGCGCCTCGTACGCGCAACGCATCCCCGTTCGACGATAGCGCAATGGATCCCGGATGGGCTACCGAAGAGAAACCGACAGTTTCGTCTCTCTCTATCTTTCTTTTTACTTCGCTTTCCCAATCTTCGGTTACACTGTTAATCCACGTGTTGGAACAATTGTAGGTATAAACGTGAGAGCAAATAAGTGATTGGATGGGGATAATTGGGGATAAGCGAAGGTGATTGGAATGAACACACGCGCACACAGCGGGAACGCGTATATTGGACAACGCCGTTTCCCTTTATTTTGCACAACAAAGTGCCGCCTTGCTGAACTTATCTGCAATTGATGATAAACATTATTATTATTATTATTATTATTATTATTATTATTATTATTATTATTATTATTATTATTATTATAGAGCAGCTGCTTCATTTTTAGTCACTGTTATTCGATTGCAGACATGGGCTACATTGCTTTGCAATAAAATCTGAGGCTGAGCATATAGTATACCAGGTTTCCGAGAGCTTTCTATAAGATCATGGGATTTCCAATAAGAGTTTGGAAATCCATGAGGTGACCCTGGTGTGCACAAGCAACGAGCCGTTGGGAGCGAAGCAACGCAAAACGAAAAGACTGGTCTACGACGAGCAATAAGCGCAACACCATTCTTCCAGGGAAAAAGCGTACATTCTCCGCGTTTCGCGGTTATCTTCGGGATCACACTGAGCTCCCCGTGCCATTTTTTTTTTTTCAACGAACTGCACGAATAATTACTACGTGTGTCGAGCCCACCTGCATACCCCGTACAACAACCCGTCGCTTCCATTGTTTAAAGGCAAACGTGGCGAAAGAGGGATGATTCACGACTGCCTCGGCTGTCGGAGGACACCTGTCAAACTTGCGATTTGTCACTGCCACGCGTATAGGTCAGTCAACCGGAATATTGAACTTAAGGTTCATTTCTTCTGAACGCTTGCATGAGTGGGAGCGGAGGCTGAAGGCTATCCCAGTCTGTCAAAGGGCCTCTGCTCCTATATTAATTGCAGCCTGACACACAGGCCATTGGACACCATGACTCAACGCAGCGCCGTAAACATAATGCAGTATACTTTCTACAATTGCACGACAGCACGACAAAGTGACACAGGATTTTTACACAATGCGAAATAAAACATCAGCAGTTGTATCACATAATGCAAATTGATTAATTAAATATTAAAAGCCAAACACAGAAACCCCACTACGTACACTCACTATTATGGCTTGTCGGGTTGGACTTGGATCATGGCATTAAAATGTAAGTGATCCCAATTTGTGAGACCGTGCGAGCGACTTGTATGCACTTAGCATTCGATGCGTAACGAACCATATCTAAAAGCCTCCTATAAAGTGAACACATGTTACACGGTAATCGGCGCTTGTCTACGGTGAAACGTAATTCGTTTCCTTCAGCGTTATACTGATAACGCAATGACAGGCCATTAGGTTTCATGTTTGCAATGCACATATTCACACGCACAAGCTGTATTAATACTACCGCTTAGAACGTATATCCAATTAAGTGTAGACGCAATGCAGTCGAGCCGAATCAAAGGCTCTCGCCAGACCCCTCGTAATCAGCGCACTGTCATTAACGAGAAGCAAAAACTTCGAGAACACAGAGGAATACTAGTACTTAACAGCCTCCCACATTCATATATATATAACGCCACCGCTAAACTGCAGGAATCCAAGGTCCCAACAAGGGCTTCACTTCGATATGTGCTCGCACAACAAGCAGCAGTCGACGACAAACTGACGCGCAAGAACAAGCAATGCAGTTCCATAATGCCGTTCTTTTGTCCATGCGACAGCTCCCGTTCTTCGGGACCGAACAATGTGCCGTCCGCGCAACAGGCGAAAGTTATACGTCGACATTACGCCGCGCGCTGACACCAACACCGAGAATCATTTACATAAGCAGTGAGTCACAAAAGTGCCGCGATAACTTCGAGAGGCAATGCATGTCTTTCTTTTTCTTGACAAATTACCTTTCAAAAGCACCGCTATACGCGATGTACTCGCTTAGTTTCGAGCATCGCAGTATTTTTAGGGTTGTTCCATTTTCGTGTAAAACCTGACCTCACAAGCATTTGCAACAAGAGCGCGACAAAGGAGGAGATAAGGTTATAGAGTGAAAAATCAATCACAAATGTGCTTTTCTTCGCCTTATTATATCTATGCGCTTCAGTGAAACGCAGCAATTACATTACGCTTTATTTGACTCCTCGCCGATTCCTACGGTTGCACGGGTGAACAAGATACATCTAACTTCTCGGATGGACTTTTATTCGCTTTATTTCACCGTCTTGAATCAGCTCATTAAGTCGACCTTCCTTCACCGCCTGAACGAAGCCATGATCGTCGCTGCTTTGCGTTCGCTAGATTAAACCGGAGTCCAACGGTATATGCGGCGCACTTCGTATATACCTGGTCGTATTTTATTTTTGTTTTTTCGCAGAAACTAATGATACAGAATTTGCAGCTAACATGCAGCCTCCTCTAGGATATAAAGTGGCTACGGTGATCGGCTGCTAACGTCAAACTCGACCGCGGCAGCCGCACATTTCGATGGAGGCAAGATGTAAGGCGCGCGTGGTGTCGGCGCACGTTACAGAACCCCGTGGATGTTCGAAATTTCCGGCTCCCTCCACTACGGCGTACCTCCGTAATAATATCGTGGTTTTGGCACGTGAGAACCGAGCCAATTATTATCGATATACAGTTAACATATGCGAGGCTCCCCGCGAAGGACTATACGATTCAGCTTCAGTTGGCGGCGCCGAAGCAAGACAATCGCATACGTACGCATTTATGAGCACGTGTGCGCGGACTCCCCGTTTGGCCGCAAACAGTGCAGGTGCGGCTGCAAAAAAGAGGGTGAAGAAAAGAAGAAGAAGCACGGGGAGCGCGCGCACCTGGCCCGCATTTCCTCCGCCGCAGCGACAGCTGCCGTCCCGCGGTGCCGCTCCCCAAGGCATTTTGGACCGGTCTTGCGCAAGCCTGACCGACGACAAATCTCTCTCCAAGAGATTACGAGAGGATCCCCGCAAAGGTGCTTCTTCGATGGGCGCTCCTTTTTCCGGAGCAAGATGGGGTCCTTCTTCCTCCTCCTACTGCATGCTCTTCCTCCGAGCATCGCGAACGACGATTTATCGGATCATTTATCAGAAATCGCGCATACATTACACGTATATAAACTGCGGGTGCGAATCGAGACGTTATGTTGCGTGTGTAGTGCGTATCTGATGGCTAAGGAATACCGTTTGCGCACCTGCAGTCAGCAAAATGTACGGAGCGAAGGCCTACAGTGAACCATCGCGTGCGGAGAACAATATCTTGGCATTGACCGAGGTTACGAGCCTCGTCGCCAAGCCGGCGTCATGTAGATGACACGCCGGCTTGACGATATGGTCTACTACACTCCGGCGAGAAAACGTTACCACACGGGCCAATTGTATATGTGGCGCCAATGAAACACGTAGCCTGTCAGTGCTCAGCTGTGATAAAAGAACGACGGGTATCAATTACTTGCTCCCATCATATGATTGCTATCGTAACATTACAGGGCCCCGCCACGGTGGTCTAGTGGTTATGGCACTCGGTCGCTCATCCGAAGCTCGCGGGGTCGAATCCCGGCTGCAGCGGTTGCATTTCGATGGAGGCGAAATGTTGAGGCCCGTGTGCTGTGCGATGTCAGTGCACGCTAAAGAACACCAGGTGGTCGAAATTTCCGAAGCCCTCCACTACGGCGTCTCTCATAATCAGAGCTGGTTTTGGGATGTTAAGACAACAGAAATCGATCGATCGTAACATGACAGGGACTAAAGATGAGAGAACACAGAACAACGCTGGACATCTCTCGCTAGCGCAATAATAATGTCCTATTACGCTCTGTAACAACTAGCCCAATAATGATTCCTGGGGTTTAACGTCCCGAACGTACGACCTGATTATGAAAGACGCCGTAGTGGAGGGCTCCGGAAATTTCGACCACCTGGGGTTCTTTAACGTGCACTGACATCGCACAGCACACGGGCCTCAACATTTGGCCTCCATAGAAATGCAGCCGCCGCGGCCGGGATCCGATCCCGCGACCCGCGGATCAGCAGCCGAGTACCATAGCCACTAGACCACCGTGGCGAGGCGAGATTGCCGAGAGAGGCCTTTGTCCCGCAACGGGGCATAAATTAATAGGCTGTCGAGGGTGACGATAACGGGCCACGTAAACTTAATATCCGCAGCGTCGCTTACGCACAGGTGAACGCACGGGCGCTCGCACGGCAAACCAGCTGAGGCAACGATAAGCCGACACACGTTCACCGCCGGATGACGCCCCCCCCCGACGAGGCACCACGCCGTGCAGCTGGTCTGCTATGGCTGTATACGGGGGCACGTGTGTGCACGCACGGCCGCGCATGACTACCGAACATGATAATGCCACTTGACTATAAACGCGGTGTTACTGTCCGCCATCGTCTCACGGTGACGCCGGCCGCTAACACCCACCACCCGTACGGTTTTCTTTATCTTTCTTCTTTCTTTCTTTCTTTCTTTCTTTCTTTCTCCGAGCTGCTTTACGACGTCATGGGTTCCGCTGTCCACGTACCGAATGGCACTCGTACGCGGGGCACGACGCTTCCGTGGCTGAGCCTTTCCGTGTTGTGTGTTGTGGCCATCCATCAGCATACATATATATACCGTATATATGTGGCGATATGTACACCGTGTATGCTGCAGTTCCTGCGATATTTCGTGTTACCGAGTGCGAATGATGTCATGGGGCGAGTCCGATCCTACGATATTGTCTAAGCATGGTCAAAGGGCAGCAAACGTTAGTTCCCGTCAAAGAGTCATTCATACGGTGCTCGACGAAGTAAAGGCCAAACCTCATACGCGCGAAAATGCACGCGAAAGCGACGGGCGACGCGATGAGCGACGAAACAGGCCGTTCGCGCGACGTGTCGCGTAGTCAAAATCGCGCGAACACTCGGTTTTGGAAATCTAGAATCGGTCGCCCGTCGCCCGGAAGTGCCATGCTGATCTAGCCAATAGGAGAAACCCGGGACAGAATGTATATCAATGACGCACTGCCGGTTGCCGCCATGTGCTTGATATTCATGCACTTACGAAGGAAAAACATTATTACAAGGCTATAAAAAACATTTTGTGTACTTTGCGTAGTAAAACATGCTACTCTACTTTTCAAGCCGTAGTCAACGCACCAGTTTCGCTACAAAATCGACGCCTTCATGCCAGCAACACTGGATATCGCTCGCCGAAGTTTTCGCGTGAATGAAGTTTGGTTATGCAAACTACAGCTCGCGCGACGGTAGCCTGCTTCGCGTCGCCCGTCGCTGTCGCGTGCATTTTCGCGCATATGTGGTTTGGCCTTAACTCCTTTTGGCAGACAGACAGAGAAGAGATTGTGAACAAGACTCCGGTGTGGGGAGCCGAAACGTCAGTAAATCCTCTGTTCTTTTTGGTACGTGTATATTTTCGCGTCCCCCCCCCCCCCTTTTTTTTTTTTTTTTAGTGCTGGCGAAACTTGAAATGTTTTAGGCCGACATGGGGAACCACGCAAGAGACGATTCGAGTGGCGGCGACACTGAAGCGACGCGATGGTAAGAGGCCTTAGAGGTAGTACATAGCTATGCGTAGGTTGAAGTTCCCGCCAGCTGAGATGCAAAGCCGCATAAGAAAACCGAAAACACAAAGGGATATCTCAGCGTCAAACATCGAAATGAATTCAACTGTATTTTTGGTTCATTTTCTTTTTTTCGTCGAGAACAGCGATTCCATAGCGCGACGTGAAGCATGATATACAAGCAAAATAATCTATAGCACATAACTCCCACGCATGCATTTGAACGCAGAACGGCATGCATTTTTGGGAGGCGCATGGGCGTAGGAAAAACAGCATCAGTCTAGACTATACAGGTTCTCAAGCAACTTTGTCCCAAGGAAACCTGCCATGCTCCAAGAAAATCCAAGGAACTCAGCTCCCCCCGCACGCCGTTTTCAAGTCATCTGTGCCACATATTTATATGGCGGTGAGTACAAAAAAAAAAAAGCAAGGGTATTAAAAAATTTATTTCGAATCAGTGTACACGCTCTCGAAGCAAGCAGCGAAGGTCAGTTTTTCTGCACAAAGAAATAGATGCGTGGCTCTGTCACACTGAGGGACAACTTCAGGTCGGCTGGTCAGCTTCTACTATGCGGTGTGCATACTTTACCCCCCCCCCCCCCCCTCCCTTAGGCACGTATTGAAGGGAGTTTTAGACCGTTTATAGCGAACAGGGAACCGAGAAAAATACACCAGTGGTCCGCGGAACGCACTTCTATAGAACCTACGGTCTAGGCGATAACCCAAGCGGTATGCTGAGTAAGCCACTTGAGCGCTCAGATGAATCACAGAAGCATAACCTGAGCGAGAAATGAGCATTATTAACACACATGCGAGATGCGCGGCCTCGGAGGATACGGCAGCGAAAACAACTTCGCTCGGAAAGCGGGCTCCGTGGCTCGCACTGCAAGGTCGACCTACGTGTTTGTCCTTTTCTACGAGCTCTCTCTCCTTTCTAAACAGTGTTGCAATCGTCCACCTATATCGGTGTCCCGGCCTTCGTCACGGTTGTTAAAAAGAACTAACGACAGCTACACCAGTAATTCCGCGCATTTCCGCACACACACACTCGCAGCAGGGAGCGATAGCGGCAGATAACAGTGCGCGTTGAGCTGCATGTGTATACCAAAAGGTGCATTGTTTATTCAGGCACGGAAGCATAACGTAATGACGTATACCTCCCGCTGTACCTGATGAGAGACAAATGCGTGCACTTGAAGCGAAAGCAACGATGTTTCCTACAGCGACGTATATGCATGCCAACGAGAAGTTTTGCGTAACGCGATGCCCATGGCGCAACGCGACGCCCCGCGTCGCTCGATTAGTAAGGCGATAAGCATGCGTTGACACGAGCGAGTGTTCTAGGTCGTCACGTACGCGACTCTTGTAACACGACGACCCTTCGCAGCACGTAGTGGGTTGGCCGATGCACGATAAATGCACGCTCGGACGTGAAAAAAATGGCCACCTTGCATATATGCACAAGGGTCCGTTCTTTACAGGGGGTATGCACTGACGTCACTGAGGCTGCCATTTTGAAGTACAGCCAGAACAGTGAAAGGCTGCGCTTTTTGTCGAACCGGTTATTTCCATAAGCACAGTGGAAGCTTCGAAGCGTACTACAAAATGGCGCACGCTGACATCACGTGAATACTCCCTATTCAAACAGAGCTGACAGGACGATCGCCCCCTCTTTCGCAAGAGCGAAAAAATTAGAAAGCAGGACATCGATGACCGCTTAGAAGGAGCACCTGTATAGGTGTCTCACTATATCACTATAAAGAGACGCTGGTTCATGAAACACCTGGTACACATTGGATAACAGTATTTCGCGAACGGTCCGTGAAGTATTACATCTTTATTGGCGTCCAGTGACAGCCATATATTACGCTCGTCGATTACTACGTGGCACACTGGCAATCTGATTTTGATGACTGGTTGATTTCTGCGGTTTTACGTTCGGAAGGAAGAAATGATTAGGGGACGCCGTAGTGGAGGCCTCCGGAAATTTCGACCACCTGGGGTTCTTAACGTGCACTGACATCGCACAGCACACGGGCCTCAACATTTTGTCTCCATCGAAATTGCAGCCGCCGCGGCCGGGACCCTCGGATCAGCAGCCGAGTACCACAGCCACTAGACCACCGTGGGGAGGCCTATCTCATTTTGGCGCTTCCTTAATGCACTGTTATCTGCGCGTAACGACTCTTGTCCCATCATTTCATCCTTACTTATTTTCCCGAGCAACACCCCAAACGTCTAACGCGCTGACCACATAATGCTTCCGCACACACACGGAAGACCAGAGCCCCCTGTAAAACGTACGCTTCCATGAGTTTTGTTACGTGAGTCGATCCCCTATGAGTCAATACCCTAACGTCGAAAATCCCGCAGTGGCTGCCCCGCGGGAAATGTTGCCCAGCAATCCGAAATGACACACCGGTACACGGTTGGGCGCGACGCGAGTGTTTGCAGGTTGCTCCGGGCATCTGCTCGAAATCTAACGAGATCCTTTGGTGACAGTGAGGGTCTTGCATTTCTCGCCCTTCGCGGGAGGTCACATACCGCAAATTAGCGCTGATTAGTAAAAAGCTGCGGCGCCTCAGACAGTCCTGGACAGTCCTTTCCGTAACGATGAATCAAAGAAGACTGGTGGCCCGTTGCACGGAAGCGGACTTACAGGCTACTCGAGAGTCGCCGGCAAGCTAATCAAGACACGATGCTCCCGTATAAACTCAGCAAGTTCTGGGGGCGACGAGAGAAGCACGCAACCGAGGTGCCATACGGAGGCCAACAGATCGAATGGCGGGCGTCCCTCTTAATCACCGCTGGCGCACCCGAGGTCCCTAGGGAGAAAGGAGGAGGAAGGCCGGGAAGGAAAAAAATGGGGAGCAACGTGGTGACGTTAAATGGACAGAGCGGAAATCGGAGAACCGTGCGTAAACCTATAAAAACCAGATTCTCGTCCCAAATTTCCGAGCCGTCCCGACCACGAAAGAAAAGAGAAAGAAATAATCAATCGGGTTTCCAGACGCATCCCGTACATATCGTACACTTGCCGCCACAGCCCGGTAATCGAAATTTCATTTCCCGTTCAACTTTTCTCTCTCTCTTCTCTCCAAGCCAAACACGGGGTACAGCAAACACGCCACCAAAGTGTGGGAGAGTTAAAAGACGAAAGGGAGACTACGAGGGATTCGACCGTGATGGTAAACAACGGATCGCAGAGCGGACGCACGCGTGTGCCGTCCGCGGGGAGTATCCGGTGCCCCAGGGAGGGGAAGTGCGCAGGCGCAGTCCCCCATAGCGTGCGGAATCGTCCAATGTCCGACCGGGAGGCATCGATTTGTCCCGCGGGACGTGGCCGCGCCGCCGGATGCGGGCGCTCTGTACATACTTAAAGCACCTCTCCGAGTCCCGTTAATCGTTTACCTCGTACGACGCTGAACGAGCGGTAATCTTTACACTTGCAAGAAGAGAACTACGACCCCCCCATTCATTTGCATACGCACAGTATACGTTATATTGAGCCTCCTTTTGCAGTTATCTGTTCTCCGCGGCATTTCAGCGCTCCGCTTTTGCAAAATGTCAAAGGAACCAGTCCAACAACAATTCACGTACATCCTCCATCAGGTCCAGCCTAGGGAACTATGTACCGGACCTCTAACCAAGAAGGAAGCTCGCCCGTTTGTTATCTCTTCCATTAAAATTTATTTTACGAATCCGGAATTAGAAAGTGACCTCCTATAGGATCACGGATTTATGTATCCACGCGTATCGACCGCAACCTCAAAGTTCAAGTACCAAGTTGCCGGACGAACCTTTTCTCCAATTCATTCCTACCGACGACGGCATCTGAATGGAACCACCTACCCGCCTTCGTCGCCGACCACTCATTTTTTTTCAAGCTGCTTTGCGTAGCATTCTATAATGTGCACACATTAACCACTCCCCTTTGTTACGCTGTTCAACATAGAGTTTTTTAAATAAATTAATAAATCACTTTTCTGAAACATAACTGCGTGAACGACGTTCAGTTCAGATATTCATGTTCCTCACACCTACTAACCGCGACGATGGGCGGAAAAGGGGGGAGGAGACGAAAACTCGCGTATGTTTTCATTTATTGCTTCCCGGAGACGCAGCAACGTGACAAACAGCTCTGATTGAACCCCAGTGAAGTTGGCACTCGTAATTACACCACGTACGCGCACAATTAACGGGCAAAATGCATGCAGAATACCGGGAAAGAAAGTGGCCCTTTCCTACGCTTAGCACGCTTCACTGCACGACACTGGCGTACTGCGGCGAAGCAACAGCGCGGTCTCGTTATGAAGTTCAACAATTCTTTATTCACGGCTACAGCCAGCTTTCTGGGTGGGGGGGAAATCAGTAAAAATTTATACAATCGTAATAGGGGTCCAAACTCGTACATTTCAGACGAAATTCGAAAGCGCTGGCGGGTATGGTCGCTACATCTTCAAAATCTTTACATTTGCGGTCGTGCTCACATGCCGGAATAGCCGTACGCCGGTCGTCGCCCAGAACCCTTCAAATGTCGTTTCGAGAAAGACTCATTCAAGAACCAACTCGTAGCCGCTCGGCGACACGCAAAGGATGAAGACGAACACAATACGGCGCTTGTGTTATTGTTTTTTTGTTTAATAATCATTCGCTTTATGAGTCATGCTTTAAACCTGTAAGCTCTTTCCATGCTCGAGACAGTGTGTGTGCGTGTGGGAGCGCAAAATGGCAGTGCCGTCTCTCATCGCACGCTCAGCCAACTTCCGGCCATCTGCGTATAGCGCTGACATTAGCTGCTTCTGTGTACTACAAGGGCCCTGGGGTTCACACACCCGCTATGAGAAGTCAAGAAATCGCGTAGTCGCTATTGTGTCGAGAGAAGGGGAAAGAAAGAAAGAAAGAAAGAAAGAAAGAAAGAAAGAAAGAAAGAAAGAAAGAAAGAAAGAAAGAAAAGGCAGCGTCAGTCAGTCTGGCCCGACACTACGTACCGACGCGTCCCTCACTCAACGTCACCGAGGAAGCAACCTCGGCTGCCTGCTTACAGCTGTGCATTAGAAAGGCTCCGCGATGGGGAGACGCGGCAGCAGTAACAGCAGGCGGCAATGCATCTGCGCACAGGGCCAACGCGCTCCTACACAGCGCGTGCCGCCGAGATTTCCCAACAGCCGCCGAGCGATCATCGAAAGACGCCGAGATCACACAACAGCGGCGCGCTGGACTTTCCGCAAACGGCAAGGAGGAAAAGGAAAAGAAAAAGCGACGAACAGGTTTCTGAGAATAACTTAGGCCAGTTGGTTTTGCCAATGAATACATTGCACCAGCGAGAAATAATACGTGGACCCGTGCGCATTTTTTTTTGTTATTTTTTCTTGGCGGTGTCTTACATTGGCGCTGCATACCATGTATTCAGGTTTATGATCCCTTTTAACACGAGAGTGTTTTATGCCGGGGTCCACCACGACCCCATACGTGGCTACCGTAACGGATATGATGCAGTAAACATGTAAAAACAACAAAGAGAAACACTCAGAAAAACTTCTGTATATGCACCGGGAATCGAACTCACAGCCCCCCGCGCCACGACGAAAGGTGCCCGGGGCGCTACCACTGCGCTAACGCTGCACAGGCTCGGTGCTCTATACGAACGCGCCTTCTTGTGTCGTCCGGCTCAGCACGCGCGCATCCAGGCGCACACTGCCTGGAACGGTGCCGCCATCCAGGAGAAACAGTGAATCTATGCAGCTTTACTTTGTCTCTCTTGGATGGAGGCACCATTCCATGCGCTTCCCAAAGTACGCCTCGATGAACGCGTGCAGAGCCGCGCGCACGGCCGCGTTCGTACAGCTTCGAGCATATATGCGCCTACAGCGCAGTGGTAAGGCACCAGTCACCTTTCTTCGTGGGTGGCGTTTCCCCGCCGACCGCTCTTCGAGCGTGATGGTAACAAGAAAAGTGCTGCGTTAAGCGCTACAGCACGGCAACGACGCTGACGGGTCAATGTGGCGCAGTATGACTGATACCTTTGTCGCGCGGCGTTTGCTATAGGCTGTGCCCAGTTATTAGGCAAACTACTTCGGTTACCACAAAGGGTTGGCCTTTGATGTCAAGGAGGCGATGTGTGAACGTGGGTTCATCCACCACGTCAAACGTTGCCGTAGCAGCGAAACATCGATAGCAATGGGCAAGTTCACCTCGATGTAACAACAAAACACTCAACTGCTTACGCGAAGAGACATTTCGCTTTCGTGTTATATACCGATTCCTTTGACAGAGGAATCAGCCACTTTTTTTTCAATCTACCCCTCCTTAATATAAGTGATCACGGCTCACAACCATGACAAGGTTCGGCGGCACGCGTGCAAGGAGATAGGAGGCAATCGCAACGAATGACGACCGAAACAAACATCAAACGTCAAACGATGTATTCTGCAAGAGTACATAATAAACGACAGAACAAGGTCGAGGAATCAAATTGGCTTCGTCGTAGTAGCACAACTTCATCGTTGATTGTTTAGACCTGTCAGCTGGCACACAAATGAAGCACGCCAGAATGAGAAAGAGGTTCCAACTACATTTAATGTTACAGCCCAATTCATAAAGTGACTTCCGCGCTGTGCTGGAAGGCACAGCCATCATTATCACTACGTTAATAGTATCGCCCCGCACCCGTGCTGCGGGAGGACAGCGACGTAATGAAGGGCGTCTAAATAAAACAATGCGCAGTGATAACTTCACCTAGGATCGGCAAGAACGCTGAAGCAGCCCTTAAATAATAATAATAATAATAATAATAATAATAATAATAATAATAATAATAATAATAACGGGGGGAGAAAGAGAGAGAAGGAGAAAGCGCAGAAGCATACGCTCCTAAAGAGCTTCTTTACATCTTGTTAGTAGGTGTCCCAGACAACCAAACGTCCTTCTCAAATCTTAACCTCAGCACATATGGCATTCACACTTTATAAATGTATCGTGGAGGTTACGATACACACAGTGGATCAAGGTTACATACGGTAGATCAGCCACAAGGTGGCGTTTGTGGGCTACTCGAGGGCCTCCAACATCCAGAGAGCGTTAAAAAAAAATAAAAGCATGAAGAAGAAGAAGAAGAAAGATCGATATTTCCTTCAGAGCTGTTACAAGAGAGCGAACAGCTCACTTCGGCGTTGCATAACAAAAGACACTCAGCGCACATGTTCGAACACGTCACAGCAGAAGGGAAACACGTCGACGCTGAAGAAACAAAGGAAAAGAGACCCCCCCCCCCCCCCGCCAACACATATACACGCGAAGCTCATAAAATGGTTTAAAAGCAACGTATTCTTTTCTCATTGTTATTATTATTCGTATTCTCAAGCTTGCCGAGGGTTTACGACTGCTGTCTTTCAGACGTGAGCTGCGAGAAAGATAGCTAGATTGGTGTGAACCGCTTAATTACCCAATAAAACTGCTTCTTGCCATATCGAAATACGAGGACGCTTATATTACCTCAAAGAAAAAGAAAAAAGAACGTGCCAAATTTAATGGCTCTATGATGTACGCTCTTCCAATTTTATCTCTGCCACTCGAAATACAAGTGAAAGTCAACAAGGCGATTCCTTTAACTTCTCATTATTTATTTATTTATTTATTTATTTAACCCTTCATCGAAAAGCGGCCCCGGAGGCCGGAGGCATTTAATCCGAGACGCTGAGATCATCAGTAGCGAGGCGTCGCAGCCGTTGGGCTACAGCGGAGGGATATAACAACGTGATAAAAGATATCACACGTAAGTCCTCACGGAAGCCAAATGTCAAACAACCCCCGACTGCCGCATACGCCGAGATTTCAGGTGTCAGTCAATTGCCCTGGCAAGTACAATAAAGCTGGTTACGCTTACTCATCCAAGTCAACAGCTGCGACTAGAAAAAAGAAAAACACCGCAGGCTGACCTAAAAAAAAAAAAAAGAGGAAGAAACGCTCCGCCTGCAACAAAGACAGCTACGAAAGATGGAAACACCTCGCGCATTCGCAATCGTTATAATTTACGCAACGCCAACCCGGGGCCGGCTGCTGACGCCTCGTGGGCGAGCGAACAGGGGGGACAAAAGCTTTCGTAAGGTACAGATTCTTCGCACGACCTATGCACGGCGAGATCTATATAATGGTCACGCAGCATACCCTCCTGGAACACGATAAGCGTGTCGCAACTCTTATGAATCACTCTGAGCAGTCGACTCTTTGTCGATCGACATATGTGCGAGGACCTACACCACGTAGCCATTTCAGGCTTGTAGTTGTGGCCACGCAAAAAAGTTAAAGGTAACCGAAGCGCAACGTTCTTTCGCTTTCGTAAACAGTTTCGCTTTCCCCCCCGTACTCGCAGCGCGACAGCACGCTCTCTAGTTTTTACGAAGCGATCGCCAGAAGATACGGCCGCATCATCGACACCGGGAAGCTGCTTGCTGGGTCGTACAGCGTCACTTCTCGACGAACCAAGCTAGCGGTGCGGTAGGCCCCCCCACTGCGCTTCTTTTTCGGACTCTCCAACTTCCGGGAGAAAACGGTTCCACGTCACAGGCGCGTCACAACTCGCGAACATCCGAGGCGCGGGAGCAGGGAGTTGGCCATTTAGGTAGGGAGCCTACATGACATTTAGGGAGGCGACGTACTCAGATTTCCCTATACAGCACTCGACCTCAGATCCCGCGGCCGACAACCTCCCCCCCCCCCCCCCCCCCGACAAAAAAAAAAAAAAAAAAGAAAAAAGGACCGATGCCTCGAGTATGGTACTCGGGGCTCGCACAAACCACGAAGTTGCTGACACTTTGCTTCTGCACAAGTTTCGCGTTCTCAGACTGAATAGCATGGTAGAAAAGTAAAAGAAAAAAAAAAGGGGGGGGGGGGGCATTCCCACGCACATAAAATTCAGGCGTTTTTCCCACAGTAGACAGACCCAAATCCCCCAAATTTGTCACGTAACGCGTTCGTAGTGAGGCATGAAAGGGAAAGGAGGAACATGTTAGCAAAGGTGCACCCTAAACAGTCTAAGCAGTAAGGACTAGACGCTGCGCCGTGCTCCCAATTTGGGCTGCAGAAATAAGCGTCTTTTCCTTATCATAATCACTACCACCTAAGCAGTGAGGAGTCGCGCAATCTTCAAAACAGCCCATTTTAGGGCGTGAGGGCATGCTCTGAGAAAGTTCTGCGTCACAGCCGTGCGTCGGGTGTGAAATTTGTGCTGTTTAAGCTAAGGCGCTTTAACGTGGCGCTGCCGACCCGGCGTTGCTGAAGCCCCTAGATATCTTTTTCCAAGAGAGCGAAAAGCCTAGAACCTCAGGCGTTAAGTGAACACGCTAAAGACGTCATACGTATACAATCTATAGCCTGCAAGGTTCCAAGTTCAAAGCGCTAACGATATTCAGCGTCGTGCTCTCATTAATGCAAAGACGAAAAAGAGGACACTCACGTTAGGCAGCCTCCGAGGGCGATAGGAGGGGGGGAAGTCCCGGAGATCACGCCGCCGCGGTCAGGGACACCCGGCGACCTTTAAATATCCACACACAGGCTCGACGGGCCGACGATCGGGAGTGCACGCAGGCAGACAGGCAGGCAGCACCTCCGACAACGCTCAGCCAGCCAGCAGCAGTCACCACGTAACACCGGTCGTGACGTCAACGCACTCGCACGCACTCACAGCGGTTGATTGCGGAGGCGGGTGGAATGGCAAAGCGTCGACAATCCGCGTGCTTTACGTAAAAAAAGGCCAGCTCTCCTCAGAGGGCGCGACGCCGCCGAACGACACACAGACGAGGTTCGGCGTCGAGGGAGAAGGAGCGAAGGGCAACGCCGATCAGATGCTGACGCTCAAGCGATCCTTGGAGTAACAATCAGCGAGCAGGGATCACACGAAGGCGAGCACACTACTACACACGGACACAGACGAAGCGAGCGCGCACAAACCTTTTCAGTGCAAACACTGCCGTTACGCGTGCAAAGGACGGTGCACCACCCCTCCTATCGAAAAGAGACTCCCCCTCCAGCGTCACTTATCCGGAGCGGAAAAAAAAGAAAAAATGCGATACGCCTCTCTCTCCGGGCGTAACAGTCGAAGAGCAGCAGAAGCAGCACGCACTCGTTGAGCCCGTGCCAGACACAAATGCGCGCGCCTCCGCTTGCGAATCGCGGCCACTCAGTCGTTCCTTCGTTCGGTCAGTCGCCCTTTCGCGCGAAAAGGCAACACAACAGTCGTCAGACAGACGGGGGCAGCGGCGGGCAGCAGCAGCAGCAGCAATGTTCACGGTTGTTGCAACGACGGCCCCGTTCACTGGAGAGGCGCCAGGTCTTCCCCCTCTCGCTCACTTTGGACGAGAAAAGAAAAGAGAGCCAGAACCGCAAAACGAGCTTTCTCTCTGGAAACGTCAACGTTGTTAGGAAGGACTTGAGCTGCGCTGAAATGCGTGGTCGGCGCCAACGTTGGAAAAAGTGTGAACGTGCCGAGGACGGTAAGAACAGTAACTGTGGCAAATTATAAACGAGGCCAGGGCAATAACAGGAAACAACAACGATCGGTATGTGGTCAACTACGCTTGCTAAAATGCCGATGACAAGAGAAACGATGTTCGTCGAATGAAGAGATTGTTCGGTCGCTTTCTACAGTTGGCAGTGTAGTTAGCTGACTGTCGATTTTTTTTTTCTTCTTTGTACTAGATCGTTGCAAGCAAACCGAACTGCCTCACGTCTTTGCTATCTCTTTTTTTTTCTTTCGTGTATATTCTTTCTGACTTACTCTTTCCGCTTTCCCTAAGCTAACGAAACTGCGAACGACAAAGATCGCGCAGCAACTCCACGTTGAATTCCATTCGCGCCAGACGCTGATGAGCACCGCGGAGCACCGGCAGCAGACGACGCGGAGCAGCCACCTGGCCCAAAACGATCCCAAAATGCCGTTCGCGACACGGTTGCCGTGACAACCACGTTCGGAGCACGTCGCCCGCACGATGTCATGGTAACAGGGCCACCGGAGAAAGGAGATGCGGGGAAGAGCGAAAGGGGAGGGCTTCTCTCTCACCCTGAGCTGCCGAAGTGTGTTGGTAAACACCGAGCACGGCCTTCTTCCTCGGGGGCCAGAAAGCAATCCCACAAAAAGATGATCCAGTGGAACTCCTTCAAAGTGTTCTAAGGGCAGAGCTGCGATCGTGCGAAAGCCCTACTGGATTCGCCTTTTCGAAAAACAAGCCGACAGATGGTCGACGCCCGTAGGCTCTTCGATCACCCGGAGAGGTCTTTCGTCGAGCAGAAAAATTCGTTATTTCCTTCAGCAACGGTAAGATGCCTGAAGTAGTCGTTGAGTAGCGTGCATAGAACTGGACAGTCGATGTTTGTGCGTGCTCGTGGTCCCTCGAGTAAAAAGCACAACGCGCGGTTTGAACACGTCCTTCCGGGAGCGCTCGCGAATCGATACAGCCGTGTGACCTCGGTGCCTTTCGGAGCGACCCACAGAGGCCAGCAGCGGGCGGTAAGGAACGCGAGCTACGCGAAAATGGCGAAAAAAAAAAAAAAGTTCTCCAAGATGGATAGGAGAGTTCGCACAACAGTACTCTTTCGTTGCCGCCTCAGGATGCAGACCCACTCCAGTCGCAGCTGCAACAGGAGAGCCGTCCTTTCCTCCGCCACGCAAACTCGCCGAGCAGCACCGACCACACAGCTGACTGCGGCGACACACGCATGCCCATGCAGCGAAACCAGCTGCACGCGCGAAGGTGGGCGACCGCACCTTTCCACTCCTAGCTGGATGGATGGCTCGGCGGCGCTTTCGCAACCGTACGGTGCCGTGTGTACGAACGGAGACCCGCCGCCGTCTGCGGCGATGAAAGGGCTGCCAGAAGCGCGCTCAGAACTGCACTTCCGTACGCAGTTGCGAAACACTGCAGCGAGCTGTGTATAAACACACACGGACAGAAGTAACCCGTAGGAGGCGGGAGAAAGGTCGATAAGCAGCGCGAAGGCCTCACCGAAAGGGCCAGCGGGACGAAACCGGAGGCGCGCTGCCGTCGCAGCAGACGACGGCGGAAAAAACGTCGGCGCAACCCACAGCAACTAGCGGCCGCCGACACACATGCACTGCAAGCAGGGTTTCTTTCACACACGCGCGCGTGCACAGCGTCTTGGAAGGAATGGAATGTGAGACCGTCACAAGAATCCTGCAGCAGCAGCAGCGTAGTGCGGCACGCACACAGTCGACAGCAGAGACCGCGCGCGCACTGCGCGCAAGGAAAAGCGGCGGAAGTGTGCCGACTTCTCTCTCGCCGCCAAACGCTGGGCTTGTTTCGGTCGACGAGAGGAGGCGGAGAGTGCACACAACAAAAGGAGGCTGCTAGTGGTGGTGGGGGTGCAGAAGCAGCTCTTCGGGGGTCGTGCGCACGCAGGCACGAGCAGAATTTACGCCCCCACGTAGGCACAGAACACACGCGGATCGAGCGGCTGGCTGGCCCTCCCGCACCGAGGCAGGCAGGCAGGCAAGCGGCCCCGCAAGGCTCGGCTGTCTCCTTCTGAGATTAGTTCGTGCGCTCTCCGTTTCTATTTCGGGGAGGCGCTGCCGCCGCCGCCAGTGCCACCACCACTGCTGGAGAGCGCGACGCCGAACGTGCGGCGGCCTGGCAGCGGCTGGCATCGATCCTTGAAAGGGAACGTCACCCGAATAAGACGAGAATGAAGCCCCGTGGACAGCTTCCGGGTCCTCCACTTCATCGTCCGTGGAACGAATCAGTGTCTCCGGGCGTGCATGATGACTTCACGATGTGCCACGACGGAGCGCGCTCACGTTGGGGAAAAAAGAAAAGGAGGAATGCAGTACTGAAGGACTCTGGCAGTACGCTAAATTCCGAAGGGAGAAATGAGACTCAGAAAGGCAGGGGTGTATGATATAACACACACAACGTACCACGACGAAACCAAAAGCCCCCAAACGGCAATGTATCGGAATGTCACGAAAGTTAACTGTGTAAACGGTCGGGAGGGGGCGTGACCCTCTGTATGTCTAATGATTGCATTGGCCCCGCCACGGTGGTCTAGTGGTTATGGCACTCGGCTGCTGATCCGAAGGTCGTGGGATCGAATCCCGGCCGCGGCTGCTGCATTTCGATGGCGGCGAAATGTTGAGGACCGTGTAATGTGCGATGTAAGTGCACGTTAAAGAACCCAGGGTGGTCTAAATTTTCGGAGCCCTCCACTACGGCGTCTCTCATAATCACAGCTGGTCTTGGGACGTTAAACCCCACAAATCAATCAATGATTGAATTGTGGGATTTCACGTTCGAAAACCACGGTACGAGGGACGCTGTGGTGGAGGCCTCCGGGAATTTCGACTACCTGGGGTTCTTTAATGTGCACTGACATCGCACAGCACACGGGCCTCAGAATAATCGCCGCCATCGAAATGCAGACGCCGCGGCCTGCATAAGATCCCGCGACCTTCGTATCTGCAGCAGAGTGCCATAACCACAATAAGTCCACTGTGCCGGGATCCCATGTATGCGTAAAGAGAAACAAAGTTCTGTAGCACATTATATTAGTGCAGGCTGCGTCTGTCAAATGCGACAAAAAAAGGAAAAGAAAGCCTCCTTTAATCAATTTTCCCGCTAACAGGACTTACCGGGCGTCTAACATGTACAGTACCGGGTGCGGTTGAAAGCACACGCGCTTCCATGCGCAAGTGAGGTCACTGCAGCGCGTACCTACACCAAATAAACGTTAAAAGAATGTTCCAGCGGCTGGATTCAAACAGTCGGTCGCCCACTACATTCACAAGGCACGGCCATCATCGGGTAGAACACAAAACCAACGAGAATCATCCGCACTGCGACCAAGCGCGTCGAGGCGCTTGGCGCGTTTTCTACAATGCTGATAAGAGTATCGTCGAGTCGCTGTCCAACAGAATGTGGGTGTACGTAACCAGTACCGTAGTACCTTACGAAAAACACCATAAACCACAGCGCACAGCCCGAGGCAAACATCGTCAAGTGGTTACTGCTGCTATTACTGTCTCTCTCTTTTTATTATTTTTTTTATTTTCTCCGCGCTTGTCGTCTACAAACGGTTATTGCAGAAACTAGTGCCCCCGGCGAGTCGTTACACGTTATTATCGCCGAGGTGGTCGAACCAACTCCAAACATGACCGACTGAGCTGAAGTCGCATGGACCAGTTTTCAGCGTATACGACCGAAACACTGGCCCACTTGCAGAAATAAATAAATAAATAAATAAATAAATAAGTGACCGTATACCTCGACTTGGTACCTCTCTTCCTCGTTTACTGGTTTCAGTAATAAAGGAAGCCGTATATTCGGGCACGAAATTGAAAAAAAAAAAAATGAAACGGTGATTACCGCCCGACCACACACGTGCACGGCCCCATCGAATCGCCCTTTAAGTACACTGCCGCGACAGACCGACCAGCTGCGCTTTTGGCCACCCTCACGCGAATGGCTTTGAGCACCAGGAAGCAGAACGATCGTTAAAAGACACGGCGACAGAACAATACAAATAAACAGCGGACCGTGCATCTACGCGACACTTGATGCAGAGTAAGAAATTAATGGGAGAGAAATATAGGCACCGGAGGTAATCACACTAGATGGTACAGGTTCCCAGCGAGGAGTCGCAATTCCCAAAAAGAACTTCCCAAGTTTGTTAGATATTTAAGTACTAACAAAACGGTGACTTTATGCTCCGCCATGAAAAATGAAAGGAAAAAATACGCAATCAAATCTTTGTACTGAGATTGAATGATGATAATGTTATTATAACAGCGAATACCCGACATCTAGCCATCATACAGCCAATACTGGGAAGTGCTGCCAGTATGCGTGTAAATGCGGCAGCTAAAGTCTGCAGCGAAGCTTCCTCCCATGCACTTATAAACGCCAGGCACTGTTCCACCGCGAGGTTGAAAGAAAGAAAGAAAGAAAGAAAGAAGGAAGAAAAATCGGGTATTACACCACTTGACGTTGTTTGGTGGCTTTCGTGCAAAGAATACAATCGAGTCAGTCAACAAAGAACAAGGTTGCTTTATTTGCACCGCTATTTATACGTTTTAGGTGGGAGAGTGAACACGTTCAAGGTAGTTTTCTGAGGGCGGGTTTGCTGTAACAACGCCTCCTAGCATGTCAGCACGAGGCGCTTGTCTTTATCAGGCACGATACAGACGTGACTTCTCCAACACCGTGAGGTCATGATAGTCATCTCGTCGAATGAGCGACAGATAGTGAACGACTGGGCGTGGACGCTTTCCTAGACCAAACGTGAGCGATAATCATAACCTCAATTTTCTTACGTGCAGTGTAAAAATGTTTAGGCATGAAACATATAAACAAAAGAAGGTCTCGCAGTAGAACCACGGATGCGCGCGATCTAATGGACGGAAAAAGTCACCCACGTGATCTAAATGTGAATCGTGTAAGTATACATTATCATCAATAAAACGTTATAAAATAAAAAAAGTACCCCACCAGGACACTGCATCGGTGTGTATACAAAACCAATTTTACATATACTATGCGCAATTCGAATTTAAAGGATCCCTAAAGTGAGACGAGGAACCAGTTTAGACTGATAATTTTTTTAGAACTTCAGTGTCGTTAACCTCGCGATAACAAGTTAGTCACTAAAAGGGGTATGAACCTCGATGTTGATTTCTTTGTGCGCGGAGCACCTTAGGGGCTGGGCTTGTAGGCGTGTCCTGCTGCTGTCGACACGGTTGAGCAAGTTGTCATACTATGTTCTAAAACAAGTGGTTAACAGACCTGTACTGGGGTACGTCACGAAAGGGCAGTGACGTCAGCCGCGTGACCCTAGCGCGCACGTGAGAACTGACTGGTTGGCAAAACATTGCAGCGTTCGGCATCGTTGCATGCTGGCGTACGGGTGGACCGAGTTTGTACTCGTTTGTTTTTTGCGCGTGCACCTGGCCGCTTTGACATGACGGTTAGCTTTTGCGCTGGAGGATGTGACAAACGCGCGATAAAAGGCAGCGGCATTTTTTTTTTTTTTTCCCTCTTCGATTTCCGAAATCCGAGCGACACAGTCAACGGAAAGCGTGGGTGCGAACTGTGCGCTGTGTAAAACAGCAGCCGTCAGACATCAACAGGAATTTTGGATTACATTTCATCGCTGGTAAGTACTAGCCCGTTACCTAGAACTTTTAGGCGTTTTGTTGTTTGCGCTCCCCCAGCATTTGTGAGCATGTATATTTTATCAACTCAAGTGCCCCGTCTTGACTTTCTGAGCACCCGGAGTGCGTAGCTAGCGTGTTTGCTTTCAAGAGGACTAGCCCTGAAACACAAAGGAAGAAGTGTGAGCGTTTTGAAGGCACTTTGAAACGGAAGCATTCCTCCAGTAAGCGGTGGTTCCGAACGTTGTGCAGATTTTCTCATTTCGCGCTCACTTTGCTGCAACTTGCGTCGGGCTAGCACCCCAAAGGAAAAATTAGTTTTGTACTTTCGGACGCGATAGACAGTACCAGTCTCGCCTGTTTGCGACCGTATAAAAGTTTAGTTCCTGAGCAGAAAGAAAAGAAGGAAATGCAAGTGAGCGCTACAACTCAACCGGCCATGCAGGTACAGTGCGCGGTGTGGACGCTGCCTGCAGCTCATAGGGCATGGCCGTGGTTCTCCGTGACGGTGTTTGCTTTGAAAAACATGCATTCCATGCCTGGTTGGCAAAAGTTGCAGTGTTCGGCGTGGTTCCATGCTGCCATACGGATGAACCATGGGCGTACTGGTTTTTGTGCGCGTTACCTGGCCGCTTTGACATGGTGGTTAGCTTTTGCCCTGTAGGATGTGCCAAACGCGCGACAAAATTAAGGCAGAGGCATCATTTTTTTTTTTCCTCTTGGATTTCCGAACGACGGCAGTCGACGGAAAGCGGTGGTGCCCCAGTTCGAGACAAGCACTAGATGCACGTGGCCTTTCACTCAGCCGTACGCTTTAAGTGATCAGTAACGCTTCATGGCCCCGGCATTGTACGGGGCCGGGCAATGCTCATGAGGTGCACACAGAACCGAACGTTTCGCCAAGGCTTAGGGTCATTCTTCATTTCCGAAATGGAGTAGGGTTACAGATACTGCATTCCACGAACTTCCAGCTTTTGGACAAACCGCTGGCGCGCAATCTCGGGAAGGGACAGCAACATCCCCTGCAAAGCCCGAGCAAACTGCTGCAGCCTCCAGAGCTTTTTGCCAACCACTGCGAAACTAGTCCGCCGCAATGTCGATGCTCTGCGTGACGTCACATTGTTGACAAACAGGGACAGGTCCATAGAATAAACACCTCATGAATAAAAACCGCAACTAACAAACTAATTTAATTGTTTTAATAACAGAAATTTGTTAAATTCGGTTGCGAAAATTGTGTGGGCCCATCCTGGAAGCAGTGCAGTCAGATAGCGTGTGTGCATGTGTGGGCCGATCATGGAGGCAGTATCCCCAGACAGTGTGTGTAGGGTTGTCGTTTCAGAAGCAATTTTATTAACAAAAGTTCTGTTTATGAGCCCGGGCTGTCGGCGTCTAACGTCGTCGTCGTCGTGGCCACGGTAAAGCAAGCCCATTAGCAGCGACTGACGTGTTCCTGCGGGGAACACCGGCGCATCACCGCATGCTTGGCACCATCCCAGGTTTCGCATTAGTGGATCTGTCATGATTTTTTTTTTAAAGACGACAGCCTTTCTTGGGATACTTGAACGCAGAAATTTCGGTCTGTCTTTCTGTTTATCTGTATGTCACACGATTAAGCCACCCGACCAAAGTTTAAGCACTTGCCTAACGCCCAGCCATCTTGAAATGGCAGCTGCGTTTATACTTATGAACATTGTCGATCAAAAAGCAAGTACCACGCGTATCTGAGGCGCAACATCAATACGTATTAGGTGGTGTGTTCCTTTACTAGAAAATACATAGATACGTAATTCTAAAGACCCTAGTGTTTCTTAGGCTGCGCTAGAAATGCGACAGCTATGCACGAAAAAGTCCTCTGCCGACGATTTGGTGCTGCCACCTGGCAGTTGCCCAGGGATTCTGCACAAGCTCATGTTTCCCGACGGCGCTGCCAGATGGCGTCCATATCTCACGCAGCGTAGTACGGCCGGCAGAATACTATCGTATTTCGACGACATTTGCAAAGAAGCACGCAGATAGGTGGCCAATTTTTTGCTAATATTTCAGCCACTGTAACCAAAAAATCGGCCGCCTCTGCGAACAACGCACTTCATATTAACCGATTAAGAACAATGGAGACCCTAGCAGACGTCGCCAAAATCTGTTACGTCACGACGAAAGCTTCAATATGGCGTCGCTACCTGTGATTTATTGAGCGATTTGCCGATTACCAAGTATTTCCTCGCGACAAGAGTGCTGCTTATGGTTTTGTAAAAGGGTAATTAGGAGGAGAGAACTCGTGCTATTTATATTTCTTTAGTACACCTTTACGCGAAATATCACAAATTAACTGAGGCGGAATATTATTTAAGTACTACTGCATTCCACAGAAAGTTGGTAAATGACCCACAATTATTCATTGGTTCAGACAACAAAACAGTTGTAGAATTGCTACTTCGGTACCGACTTGGTTTAGCTGGGGTTGTTAGGAGAGGAGGAGGGGTGGGGGGCTTCTTATAGAGAAATTTATAAAATAAAATGTCAGGATATTGGGGAGAAGTGCGGAAATCGACGTTCCACACAGATCGTAAACGCGGTGGTAAATTCGATAAGCTATGGCCATATCTTCACCTTTAGATACATATATGTGTTTTCTCCAAAACTTTTGTTAGCGGTGGACGTTTAGACAGTCGAAAGGCAGAAACGTGGGGTGGGGCAACACCACCGTGGGTGGTCGTGCTGTTAAGTTTAAGATTCCAAATTTTCGTCCCAGAATACCAGAATATTTCATCGCGCATATAGTGTTTGTCAAATCATCCATATGAAGTTGATGAATCTTCTCGCTCTCTCTCGATATATATATATATATATATATATATATATATATATATATATATATATATATATATATATATAAACCGTCGTTCTCTAAGGGGCGCATCGTCAATTCTGTTATATACATATATATGCACACACACCGACAAAAAGAAAACGGGGGGGGGGGGGGGGGGTGCGCACCTTATATAATAGGCACCGCACTTGTCAGCTCAGTATAATTGAATCACGTGACCTCCGTGGCGTCCATTAACTACGCACTCTAGCCTAACCACGCCACAGAAAGCGGCATTACTGGCGCGAAGTTTTGAAACCGCTGAAAAGAGCAGAAGGGACTGTCGAATATTCATTCACGGCCGCCAAGGTTACACACGGAAGGCATCACTACTGAGTATTCAACGGGTGCCATCGCTCCTGAGCTGCCGTTCGTTCGGCGGAGAGCTCGCAGCTGTTCTAAATCGCGTTTCGCGGAACAAAGCTCCCTGCTTTTACTGGCCGCACATTCCGCACGGTGGTTTCGCCGCCGATTTGTCCCTCCTCTAGTTCGAATTCCAGCAACGTGCTTCGTCACCCACACTTCCACTGTACTTCAATCATCAATGAACGCGTACAGGTTTGCGCGCGTGCCAGGTACGAGAGCGCATGAACGCAGAAACAATCCGTACAGGTCAACATTTGCGGGGCAAGGACAGGCCGCGCCATCTGTCCGGGGTTGCCGAAGATGAACTCCGCGCGCTTTTTGAATCTTTTTCTTTAACCGAGCTCCGCCAGAAGTCGGCGTAGTTAACTTGTTGCGTGCAAACCATAACATCACCTCTACTTTAACCTGGCGACGATACTTGCTGAGCATGACAGCAGCACCTCTGGCGATAGCCCGAAACCGAGCCTTCTTTTCCAATATGCCCAGGCGAACGTGTTTAGCTAGCCTGACTGAATTACAGTCCCTTTCCCATTCGCAGACCCGAGTGGTGTGCTCGGAGAAGGGTTGCCAAAGAACTGGCGGGCGGTGGGACTTGTCTTGGTGGTTGTACCAGACCCAGAGCCACCCCTCTGGATCTGCCAGTGGCAAGGCACAGACTCGGAGCTTTCAAAATTGCAGATGGTCAGCATGCTGCAGGCAATTCTTGACGAATTCTTGATGGCCCATGGACTATCAGCATTCAAGAAAGAGGCCAAACGTATTCCTCGCCAAGTCACAAGCTATTGTCACACTGACCCCACTTTTCGGCAAGTTGGACAATAGCAAGGGCAAAGCAGGAAAACACAGGTTAAGGTTTCTGAAAATTAAGTGTTTCAGAGCTGAACAGTGGGGAAGCCATATTGGAAGCCTCCATTTGGGAACATCTGGGGTTCATTAAAATGTGCATAAATTTGTGACACAGGTGTCAGGCATTTTACGTCCACTAAAATGCAGCTGACCACACACACAGTAACAGATCACCACAGCCACGCAGCTAAAAGTGCCAAGGAAAGAAGTGCCATAGTGGAGGGCCCCAGAAATTTTGACCAGCAGGTGTTATTAAAGGTTCACTGACAGTGCACTGTACACAGGCCTCTAGCATTTTTGATGAGATCAAAAGTGCGACTGCCATGGCCAGAATTGAACCTGTGACCTTTGGGTCTGCAGTCGAGCACTATGACCACTGGACTACTGGCAGACTTTCCAACATTATTTACTTCAATAAAGGTCTCTACTCTCTCTCATTCTGCCTCTCTCTTGCAGAAGAATCAGTGGAGCAAAATCAAATTACGTTTGTTCTCTTTCTGACTTATGTTTCTGTGACAACACCAAACCAGACAGGATGCAATAATCATTGGCATATACACTGACTGCAAACATCTGCTCCATTCCTGACTGCATTTTTCCTTCACAATAGAATTGGCGTTACACTTCATTTACAGTGGGCTCATTTTGCTCATTTTCTAAAACATCCATCCATGCCCAGAACAGCTAACAAGAATGACTCAAGGACGCAAAGTGCATTGAGCTTAACAGCTGCTCAGAACCAAAACAGAAAAAAAAAAAAAGCTTTCCACACAGATCTGTTGAGACCAACTGCTCCCTATTGCATTTAGCAATCATCCAGTGATTCATGATGACAATGCACTGCACAGGTGTTAAGAAAGCCTGGTGGAAAATGCTGTGACACACACAAGCTCTATATGAAAAACAGCTGGACAGACTATTGCTCTAACCACAAGGTTTGCGTCAAGTTAAAGATGTGCTGCAGGCTTACAAACATTGCACTTGCTGCAAAAAGAAACGACAGAAACCAGCTGGAGACATCGCAAATGTATCTAACCACCACAAGCACAATGGAGACAATAAAGAAAAATCTGACCTGTAACATGTGGAAGATACCTCAAAATACAGAACACATATCTAGGTTGGCAGCAAGAGGCTGCAGGTGACACGAAAAATAGTAGCAACCTAAGACTGCTGAAATTCATGCAAAGCAGAAGTACCTACTTTCCTGATACAGATGGTAACAATAGTAATAAGCAATACTGCAGCTCATGAAGAGAACCAACATCATCTTCGAAATCTATTTCTGGAAAACAACAGCATGACATTTTCTGTACACCAAGATGCAGCTTAATAATAACTGACGGGGTTTTATGTAGCAAATCCATGCGTCATTATGAGGCACGCCCTGTAGTGGAGTAACTCTGCTAACTTCGACCACCTGGGTTTTCTTTGAAATACACCTAAATCTGAGTACAGAGGTGTTTTTTGCATTTCACCTCCATCAAAACGCAAACGTCACAGCCAGGATTCAGCCCGCCACCTCAAGCTTTGTATACAGCTTGACAACTACAAAGCAATATTGAGTGCAATTTATTCTTCAAACTGCGCTCTTGCGCCAGAATTCCGTACCACATCCAGGATTCCTAGTAATTATTTGTTAACACCTCTCTGACCATAGAAACAACTGTCAGATGAGCAAAGGTCAGCCTGTGTAGGGGTAAACGTTCCAAGGATTACGTAAAGCAAAACTTCACTCGGTGTTCACAAAGAAGGCTGTTCTTGCTTATTCACAACTTGTGAGTACAGGCCACATGACAGGATCAGGCTCCGGGAAAAAATGTTCTCCAAAATACTGTCCCCGGAAATCACCCAAGAAATTACGCGCCCCGGAAAATACGTCCCTGGACAAAATGTCCCCATTTGCATGGTCTGAAGAAACGTCCCCAGGCGGGTGCCCTCAAATATTGCACCTGCAATCCAAGGAAGCACAGAGCTGTGCCTTGGTGGATATAGGTACAAAAGACAAAAAGATACTGCCTTTGGCACCCACCAGTGCTGCGCTAAACATAATTAGATGCAAGTGCTTTAATTATGGACAAATCCTCAAGAGACCATAGATTAATTGTTCACCACAACCACACTGCAGATAATGCTGTGATTAGTATTGCAAGAACAAAGCAGAAAATGAAAGAAACTGCACTTGTCTCGAGAGAAAAACCTGCCACCATTGTCGTAGATGTTGTCATAAATCTAAGTAACGAAGAAAAATGCTGCATAAGAAGCAAGCAGGGCCTGAAACACTGCAGTCGCCAACAGCACAGCAATATGTACCTAGCGAATCCTGCCAGCCTCAAAGAGTTCATTATTCCGGCACCTTGGTCGATGACTGTGGGCGACCATCCAGAACACTCCCTGCCCTACGATACTGGCCCAGAGACAGACGGGTAAAGGGCACTGACAAGGTGGTCATTATACGGCGAACACCTCTTACATAAACTGCTGCGATGTGGAACACCTACTCAGCCACTCTTGACGGAGGACACAGGAATAACAATCATGCTGAGGCCTAGAACAGAAAGCTGGGAAGCATCGTTGTCCACACCTACCTGCGCAACAGTGTTTACATGTGTAATTTATACATGTTAATGCCTCTGAAAGGGCGGTTGTACACTTTCGCTTAGGCAAGCGCTCTAATATATTTCGGAGGTATGCAAAATTTGGATTATGCTCCTTTTCCGTGCAAGCCTTTGTGTTACAGACAGGGTGTTGAACCGAAAAAAATACAGGTTCGGGTTTGGGTTCAGGTTTAACGCGCACTATTTTGCTCCGGTTCAGTTCCGGTTCAGAAAAAATTCACAGCATATCCACGGAGTGAATGATGATGAGTGGGCGAAGCTCCGAAGGTTCATTGTAGATCGTGCCGAGTTCCGGATTAATTTAGTTAACGTGCACGCTACGAATCCTTATGGTTCAGCTATGCACAAGTGAAATCTCCCACCAGCACTTCATTGCAAGTCAAGATCCAGTGCATATATATATATATATATATATATATATATATATATATATATATATATATATATATATATATATATATATATGGGTGGCCGGTGAATCGGTTCTCCTGCGCGAGCAGTCGGTATTTTTCAATCAAGAAACTCGCTAGAAGACGCTGCCTGCGTCAACGTTGTCTCTCGCGGGTGAGGGTGCGTTCTTCTTTGCGAGCTGGTAGAGCGTTCATCGAAGAAAGAGCGTTTTCATAGTGAACTCGCGCCTTTCGCTCTCTCTCTCTCTGTCTCTCTCTCTCACAAGACACACGATGACGGCCATATCATGGAATGAGTCAATAAAGAAGGCAAAAACCTCATGTGACCATCGTAAAAGCTGTTAAAGGAATTTTTTACCATCCTTCATCGATTTCCTGTTTTTCATCACAACAGAAAGCACACCATTCCCAGTGCAGAAGGTTGCAGTAGTTTCGCTAGGAAACCAGCAGGTATTTCTTAAACAGAATTTCTTGATCTTTATGGTCACCACTTCTGTATTTGTGGGAACGTCAGCAACACTGGTTACACAAGCTTTTGCGATATTAATTTAAAAATGAACATTACGCTCCGCCATGATGCAACGCTACCAAATGTTTGTAAAATACAAATGTAACTAATAAATTTGTGCTTTTAAGCAGGATAGCTAAACCTGCATGGGTATTCCATGGTTTTTCGTTGCCCTTGGAGACCGACACTCACCACCAAGGATGGCGCCACCGGTCATTTATTTCTTCAGGACATTCAGCGACAAGTTAAAAATATTTTCCTTTTTTATGAGGTAAAGCACGCTCATTTACGTTAATGTAAGGAACAATCTTTTCATTTTCAAAACAACCAAAAAAACATTTTCAGAGCAGTAGACAGTCCCTCTAAGGGGCCCTAAGATCTAAACCACACATGTTATAATTGTGTTGCCTTAGTATGGGACTTCATGATGGCAGTAGCACCGGTGAAAGTATGTACTGAAATCAAAGTGTTTGATATTTTAATTAGTACCTGGCATCACTGCTCACACCTACTAAAGCACTCTACATCACCAATTTCTGGGAGCAGATGTGGCATACAGTTGATGCTGGCGATATCGAACTTGAAGGGTATGACGAAACAGTTTGATATATCAATAATTTGTAATACCAAATATGCCTATTTGAAGCTCATCTTAAAACAATGCACGTCTCACATTTGTTTCTCAAGATTGTAACAAGCAGTAAGTAGCTTACCGATTTGACCACAATGTGCAACAAACCAGCGCAAAAGAAGTCGCATTTTATTTCGTACAAACGAGATATGCAAGCTTCTTGTAAGCCATCAAGTTCCTGAAGCCATCCTGGGGCCTTACAGATTAGCAAATCCAGTGCCTTCCATTGCACCACAACAGCAGCCAAAGACTGAACACCGACGCAAGCTCTCTGAGCACGGTACAAAGTCGTTCATCAACGGCGTAGATGTTCATCACTGGTAGGTTCCGATCCCTCGGCCCCAAGAACATCAGCTACTATCTCAGGATTGGTGCAGTCACAAACAACTCGCACATCGTCATCGAGGTTGATGAAGTCACTTGCTGTGAGCCCATCCAAGAAAACACCCAGGAACATTGATTACTCACAAAATTCATTAAGGCATCCAACGCCATTGTCAGCAGCGATGACCTACGCAATGTCACAACTTTGCACCACAACGGGTGCTCACGGAAACATTTCACAACAAAGCTTCACTTGACTAGGCCTGAAGCGCCAGTCATCATCCGTCTCGTCCCGAGAAAGTCCATCTTCAACAGATTTTGCTTCTAAACAGGTTGATCACAAGCAACAAGTCTGCAAGCACCAAATTGCCAAAACAAACATTAACTTGGCCTTAATGATGACATTTATGGCTTTGCAGCAAACCGCAACTAACAAAAAGATGGCCTTCGATTTGGCACCATAAAGCTGACATAGATCACGTCATGCGGCTTGAAATCTCGAGGACAGCCATCAGAATGCGCACATCGCTTTGATGCAAGTCAACGCTTCCAGAGCAGTCTGCTGGAGCTGTGTATCCAGCTCATTTGGTGCCTTTGCCTGTCAGCCTTTTTCAAAAATATTGCTTCTGCGTGTTACAATCTAAAACAGGTGCACCAGACAAGTTAGTGTTAAGAAATGCTGCATGATCCCCAAAAGCAGCAGGACAACACTGTGTTTACGACAAAATCATGCACAAATATATGTTAGAGTGCGGTTCAAACAGAATCAACTTACGTTAGGATGAGCGCATTTGAGGGGTTCGTACGCGAGCCAGTTCGATATGTCAAATGTGGCTGTCCACGAGTGTTTGACATATGTGTGTGCCATCCCTAATACTTTTGCAATGAACTTTGAAGGGGACTTTTCAACTGTTCGAAATAGCCAATAATTCTATATATCCAAGTTTAATATAGCTGGGATCGACTGTATATGCATTATGCTGTGAGTGCTGATTGGTTGAAAATAAAGAATAAATTGTGGATGCTTGCAATAGACTTTACACATTAAAACATGTCTACGCCCTGAAGCCACGAGAAAGGCACAGGTTTGTGCACAAAAATTTCATTTTGTGTGCAACTCACACAAGATGTGCTGTCCATCGGCCTACACAAAGCATAGCCTTCCTCAATATGGTCCTGGTTTTCAGCAGGAAGGCCAAAATGTCCAGCAAGGTTCCAGTAGCACAAGACGTTAGCTGCATTGTAACTGAATCCAGTGTAACATGTCACTGGTCCAGTGAAATTCGAAAGGATATGCCAATTTCTGTTGTCTGCTTTCATTTTGAATTTGTAAGCTGAATAACTTTTGCTTGCCCATGTCGATCTTCGAAATTCTTTTTCTACTCTTTCCAGGACACTACAAGGAAATGGCAGTATTGCAGAACTCTGCGAATAAAATGTCTTTTCAGGCTCCCTTTAAAGCAACTTCACACAGCGACATACAATATAAGGAGGCATTGGCACTCACCATTGGTAGGCACTGTAGTGGAAGTAAACAAGGCCCAAGCCATACAGGAAAGGCTCATCCTAATAGAAATAAAATGGAAAATGGCCAGCAAGAAAGCAGCTTTTACACTAGGAAAGGAATACATCTAATACCACTATCACATGGGCAAGTTAAATGCCATTTTGAGCATGTATACTTCACCACCCATAGGCTGTCACACAGGAATACTTAGTAACACTCAATGCAGAATGCACAGTGCTGCACAGTATCAAAGATGCATGTACCTTAGACACCACATAAGATACTTTTTTGGTATTCCGTATCTGTATCATGACATATCTCCTGAAACATTTATCAGTATCTGTATTTCCAATACATTGCATTGCATATCTTAAGATATAAGTATATCTCAAGATACAAGATACTGCAATCGCAACATCCCAGTAGGAATTTATAAACACTGTCTGAACTCTGGTTTTCATGCTGCCACTGCTGCCACTAAGCCACCTGAATAAAACTAAAGGCAGCGATGCACAGCTTTCAGGTGACTTGTGCATAAGGTGGCTATATATGTGACTATGGCAGGCCAGCATATGAGTAGAATATGAATGGCCATTGCAGCTTTTGCTCTGTAATCAGGATGCATCACAAAAAATTTTGCTACCAACATTGCTGCTGTGGAACACCTGTCCAGTGATCCGATAATGAGCAAACTATGATACGTTTACGGAGAAGGTAAGCCATTACAGTGGTGTTTGCACCATCGTGGAGAGGTTTCTTATATACTAAGAAAATTAGATGAGGACTCACTAGCTCGCAGGCCATGGCCACATTTGCTCCTTGCACCACTAAAAACCACATATTACCATTATCACTAGCGGGTTTCCTAGCATGGCTGCGACACTCAATTACAAAAGCGACAGCACAGCGTACAAAGTGCTTTCGTGTTAAGCAGCGAAAGCTCAATAAGTTATTACATAAAACTACCACACTTTCAGTAAAAGAGGAAGCCAAATGTTTTTGAGACACTAATCAATATTTCATTCAAATGAAACAAGGCTTGTTGAAGTGAGAAATTCACACACAATCATTCTTATGCATATGCATTTGCTGCTATATTATATAGTATACTCATAGTAAAGTTTGGAATGTACAGAAGTATCTCAAGACACAAATGGCAATGTTTTGGATCAGATACACTAATTGCGGTGGTATCTTGTATTACACCTTAAATACTGGTTGGCCAAGTATCTTGTATCGTATCGCGCTACAGTTTCGAAGTACCTTTGCCTAGTCCTGAGAATGCACTCTTCAGGAAGTCTGTCCTACAAACCCACTTTGCTGCTTCGAAGTGTGTAGCCTCAGAGCAGCGGCTTATAAACAAAGTTGAATCGAAAGTAGACATGACCTTTAAATTACCTTCTTTTTTCTTTTAATATCATCATGCAATAAACCATCTTATACTACAATGAAAGAAAGATTCGGTCGCTATCCTCACTCTTGGGCAGTATACAGCCATGCTGACAGAGGTATACCAGCTCCCATGGCATGTAGTGGTTACACTGTGAATGCCTGAGCAGTCACTTACCAGGGCTCACAATGATCGCCAATAATGCGGGTGCAATGATTTAGCTCAATTACAAATAGGTTTATATAGTGTTCACAACTACAGCACACTACAACTTAGCAAATATTGCCTAAAACAACATGTATGCATTGCACTGCCTGATTAAAGGGGTCGTGAAAAGAATATAGCACTACCTGGTTGTAATTTTTACTGCTTCAATAGGTTTTCCACATGCTGATTCCGAAATATTTTGGCGCAATATTTAGTCTACAATTAATAGCGCCCTTTTGAAATCCTAGCTTTCTTGTGTTCCCGAAATGACCATGCAACACCACACGCTGGCATTGGCACTATTCAGTGGAGTCGCCTTAAGAAGTTTCAAAACGTGTACATACTGCTAACTTTCGTTTGCTCTAAAATAACAGATTTGTGTAAAAGCTAGAAATTAAGGAAATAGTTGGACCCTGTGTTGTGCCGCGGTACAACAGGAAGGCTCGAGCCACGGAGAAAGAAGTATTTGAGGAGGGGAAACTGCTATGCCACGGCAGCGTGCGACGGCGGCCCGTTGATGTAACGCCTTAGGGCACCGCGCCGACGCGCCCTCTGTCAGACGAAAAGAGAAACGCGCGCGTCACGCTGTGGCCTCTGCGATCGGCGGCAGCGCGTCGAGGAGGAAGTTGAGCTTTCTGCGCATCACGACAGATGACGTTGCCGGCCTGTTCCCATCGTTTACATGTCATCCTATGGGCGCAACGCATAATTATCGCGTTATACCGTGTCATATATTGCAAATTTTCTCAGTTTTCACTCTGTAGCGTCAATAAATAGGGAGGCGGACATTTAGCTGCAGTTAATAATAAATGATGAAATAATTACGTGCCATAGAGCGCTTGGAACGAGCTGCTTGCACTCACTTCAGAGGAGACGACGCATGCCGCTGGATGCCATTCGCTGGCGTATTGTGAACACACATGTGTAAATAGCTTTGCGAAGGAAGGGCATGAGAGCTGCCACGTATTCTTTGTCCTGTGCTGACTCTAGAACAGTCACTGGCTTCCGCAGCACGACATCGTGCCGCCACCGCCGATCGCGGAGGCCACAGCGCGACGCGCGCGTTTCTCTTTTCGTCCGACAGAGGGCGCGTCGGCGCGGTGCCCTAAGGCGTGACTTTATCGGGCCGCCCGAGCGAGCGCTGTTTCCCCTCCTCAAGAATTCTTGCTCCGTGGCTCGAGCACGGTTGGATTTTCCATGCCGTCCGAGAGAGCTCAAATCTCGGAGGCCATTGCAGTGACTAATGGCGTTTTTCACCGGCAGATTCGGAGCAGGTTTTTTTTGCTCCTCCACGACGAATCAGTGTTTCACTGGTCGAGCGGGAGTGGACTGGTGCGTTTCACTGGCAGATTCGGAGCAACTCAAACCGCGCCAGAGCGCTCCGACTTGCTCCAGCGCCGAGGCACGGATTCAGACAGATTCGGGCGGAAGCTGGCCGCGTCCTCACGTCACTTCCGTCGTGTCTGTCAAAATGGCTGCGTTCGCTGCAACTGTGGAGCTGGGGTGTACAAGAAAGTGGAGATCGCGTTTAGCGACGACAGCAGGACAAGCAGTAGCTCTTCCAGCTCAGAAGACCGTGATTACGACGTGCTGTATGTAGCATCGTGCGCCGTAAGTGTGACGTAGCGCCACTCGCCACCGTTTGTTTCTCTCCGCCACTCGGCTGTATTTGCCGGTACGGCGTGTAATATTGACAGCGATTTGCTTGTGAAATGAAATAGCTTACAAGTGAGTGTAAGTGTGTTTAAAATGGAAAGGAGCACCTGTTTTCAAAACACTCGAGAGATCTGAAGCCGCGGTACGAAAGGTAAACAGCGGCACTGGCCGTTTCACTGGTGCGGCTCACTTCGTTTCCATCGTTGTGCTCCACAGCGATGTTTCAAGAAAACGGATTGGGTGTGTTAACGCATGACATGTGAGTACAAACGTTTATCGTGTTGGCAAAAGTGAGCGCTTTGTTGAGAGCTCGCGGTTCGTCGCGAACGACAACGGGATGGCAGCAGCGTCGTCCTAGCTAGGCCTACCCTCGGAGTCGTGATTGACGTAAGATTGTTTGGATGTGTTTGTCGCTCGCGAAGACACAGCTTTATCGAGAATGTTCTTCAATAGTGTTATAGAGCAGGGAAGTGCAAAACTATTTTTTTTCTACTTGTTGATGAAGGCACGAACTCTTATAAGTGCGTATGCCGAGGTGCAAAATGCGGTCCACCCTGCGTCCCTACGTGCTCATCTTTCCTCTCCCCGTCCATTGTACGCTTCATGCCAGAGCTTACGGCACTGAATGCAGAATCGTACCGTGTATTTAGCGCTTAGTGCCCTCTCTGAGTAATAAGCTAGCGGACAGAGTGCGTGAATTGAAGGTAAACAACTCTGAAACTGCTGCAGTCAAAATGAGCCCGGGGAAGGCGTCTTTGGTTGCCACGGAAACGTACCGAGCGGAAGTTGGGTTTGTATGACATGCTCATTGACTTCCTGCATATTCGCTCGCGGAGCATTCTCGCTTTCCGCTGGCAGATTCGGATTCGTGAAATCCGAGCGCTCCCTCCAGGATTTCGGTGACTGCTCGAGATCCACCAGTGAAAAACGCCATAACATGACGTCATGCTGAGTTAAGGGGAGTACGCGTTGCAATATCGAAACCGTGTACATCAATGCACACGGTGCAACGAAACAATATACATTATAATTTCGAAAGCCAGGATTATGGTTATACTATATGTAAAAAATTTTCAAAAGATGTTTCACGACCCCTTTAATCCATTGCCATAGATAGCTATATCAATTATAAAAGACACTGATTTTTTCTTGTGCAGCGCTGTGCCACTCAAACATGACTGATTGATTTCTGGGGTTTTACGCCCCAAAACCAGCTATGATTATGAGAGATGCTGTGCCGCTAAAGCAAAACTTTGTGCGCTAAAATGCACTTGCTCAAAGTGATACTAATTTAGCCAGTGTGACTGCACTATAATTCATGTCGTCAAGCACTAGATGCCATCTCTTTCCAACAGACACAAGCTGAGATGTTATTCCACAAGAGGTGGTAAGCAATATTAACCACGCATTGTAGCAGCGCAAAAGACAGAGAACAAGGAAACATGAAACACATGGGACGTGCGCTGTCCTGTGTGTTTCATCTTTGCTTGTTCTTCGTCTTTTGCGCTGCTACAATGCACATGTTCCAACTAGCCCAACTTTCCATGCTATTGCATGGATACTAACCACGACTAATGCAAAATATTTGCCATTTTCTCACCTTCCAGTGGTCCTCTTTCATTGCATAGTACTTTTGGTACGCAGATAAGGCTGGAAAAATAATAAACAGAATGTTAAGATTAAGAGCATGTCCTGCCAACATTCATCAGAGTAGGTACAAACCAGGAATATGGCATGGCTCTAATCATGCTAGACACATCAAGCTTCAGCGCCATATTTTTGACTGATGTATGTGGCATAGCTCTGCTGCTATAATTCACCAATAGAAGCAACCACCATTCCAACGCATTCCGCCAGAAGTATGAAAAGTTTTTTTCCCCGTGACCCCATATAAAGATTATTCCTGGCCTAGAGGAGAACAGAGAGGCGAAAATTACAAAGCAAAATTAGTTTGCAAGTGCATCTGATGACAATTTATCGCTTAGAGATATGAATAGAGTTGGTCATTCATAAGACATAAAAAGGTATATCAAATATGTCAATGTTGCATAGCCCTGTCTAGTCACATCAGTGCTTAACTTCTTGCCACACTCTTTCTGGCCATGGATATGAATACTAATGGCACCAGGTATGAAGAATACAAATTTATGTGCAATTAAATGTAAAATACAACTAGAAGCGGACAGCATAGAGAAAGCAGGAAACATGCTTCTCTTACAAAGCTTGTGCTTTCGATTAGTTTTAAAAAATTTTCCCTATAGGGGACAGCCTAATGAACAGTAATCACTTATCTGACTAGCTATGGCAAAAACATTCTTGCTGCCACACTTACTCAGACCAATTACGCACTTGTGAATGATAATTCTTATCACAAATTTCGGCATGATAACATTTCTTAGATATATGGCACTCATCATCGCCCTTTTCTTTACTTTTTGCCTAATCTCTGTCCACTGCAAGATGAAGATCTCTCTCGATGATCCAAGATTCACCCTGACTTGCATGAGCAGATGTCATTTTATCACCTGTGAACTTTTACGCATTATTGGGCAGGTAATTTTGAGAACTGTCTTTAAGAAGCACTTTAAATGTCGTTTCGACATAGTAACAGAGTGATTACACAACTTTGGCGAGCTGAGGCCTGTATGCTGTGAAAGATATTGTTACGCGCTATTCCGCGCAGTTAGCGGCGCATCCTGCCGAACCTGGAGGAATGCACCAAGAAGATGAAGACGACGATCAGAGCAGCGCTCGTGCTGATGCTCTGCCATCTTGTCTGCTGCTCTTTCTTTGTATATATTGTGTAAATATAATTTCTGGTTATTCTTATCCCCGTGGCATTTTTGGTGGAGGTGCGGGGTATTAGGGACGTCATGGTAATACGGAAGGTCAAGCTGAAGCGAGCCTGTTCGACAGTCAATAAGGGCAGAATGGGCCGACAGAAAATCCATACCGAGAATAAGTTCATGAGAGCACTTCTCGAGCACAGCAAGTAGTACGCTTGTGGACCGGTCAGCAACACTTATTCGAGCCGAGCACATCCCTAGCACCGGAAACGTTCCGCCATCGGCGACACGAATGAGTGGCACTGTGGGTGGCGTTAGGACCTTCTTAAGGCGGCGACGGAGCTCTGAATTCATCACTGATATTTGAGCCCCTGTGTCCACTAGAGCAACAACATCTACGTCATCCAGTTTAACGTCTATCAGGTTCCGTCTGGTCTGCAGCGTAGTCAGAGGATTTGGCAGGCTAGTCGTCGATGCAGAAATATTTAACTTTTGATGCTTCAAGAGGAAAATAGATGCAACTCACTATTATGGTGCGTCATTGCTAAATTTTTGTGATCAGAATGCCAGCAGTGAGCTGGAGGAAAGACACTAGCTACGTTGTCATATTTATTTCAGGGTGCCAAGCAGTGACAGTTCAAAGTAAATGTCAGCACTGTTGATGAAAAACACATGTACCAACCCTGCGCAGCTCAGCATTGCTCAAGCTCAGTTCCAAAAGGTATGTCACGAATTGTAAATGCAGGACTCAGAATATTTTCAATGTCCAGAAAATAAGTCAAGGTGCTGAGTCATGCTTATGCTGGGGTTGAAAAACTGATGCCATTCCACTCCCTATGACACTGACCCACGGTTCTGCTGGTGTTGAAGAAAGGGCAGCGCTGTAAGTCTACAAGAAATACATTAGTGGAACTAAAATCCGAACCAGAAGAGAAGATCAGGGAAACATGGAGGTTTGTATCGATGAACAACTTGTTAAAAAGTGATGGTGAACAAGGTATGCTGCTGGAGCCGATGTTTCAACAAGTGGACTTGTCTTCGTCAGGATGGCAGCTGCCTTTCAGGATGGCAACTGCCTTCTCAAGCCTTCGTTTCTACACGCTTTATAGAACTCTCTTACCTCAATAGCCCCAGCCTCCCCTTTCTTTCTTTGCCCCCTTTGTGCACACATTTTCTCTTCTTCCGCTCCGCTTTTGGGGATAAAAGAGAGTAAGCAAAGTGTTAATAAGCACGCCGCTCAGAGAGGCAGTTGCCGCCCTGACGGAGACAAGTCCACTTGTCGAAACACTGGCTCGAGCTACACTCCTCATTTTATTTTTTCGTTACTTCATGTCTCCAGCTTCTCCTGACCTTTAGTCTTCTTTGTACACATACTGCCATTTCCACAATATGAAACGCTACATGAAGCTCTAGCGATACCATACACTAATTTCCTGGCCTACGTTGCCCCTGCATTCCATAAATGCTACATACTAATGCAGCATTTTAGTAGCGCAAACAGCAGAGCTAGTCTCCAGTAAAGACCTTTCCCCAGTCATTCATGCTAAGGACTGATAAGCACCTTTTGTGTAGTCCTCAAGCAAGAGGTGGAAGTGGCCCAGCTTGCAGTAGGTCTTTGGATCAAGCTCTTTCGGAGCAGCAGGTGTGGAAGGTTGAAAGCCCATCCGGTCATGGCCGCAACTGATCACACCATCAGTGCTGGTGTGATCCATCGGTGCATCAAGAGCAGGCGCAGTCCCAGCCGAGGCCGGGCCGGTGGCATCAGCATCACCTCCCTGAGGACGCTTACTTCGCTGATGGTGGGCTATCAGCACTTGCTCCAAATGTCGAACACCCTGCAAAGAGCTCACATTAGAAAACATCCCGCTGCAAACCAAACATCATGCCCCCTCTTACAGACACTGTTGGTCAATACGGTTTGAACCATATGATGATTTCTGGGGTTTTACATCCCAAATTCATGATACGATTATGAGAGATGCCATAGTGGACGGTTCTGGAAATTTCGACCACCTCGGGTTCTTCAACGTGCGTTGACATCACATGGTACATGGGCCTTAAAGGACCCCTAAACCACCCCCAACATTTTTTTTTACATTTCAAGTTAACACGCACGTCAAGCTGAGAATGCCATCACATAAATGATGCCAAATGCGGCCGCGCTACGCGCCGCGGCCACGCCGCGAACTCGAAAAAACAATCCCGTGTATCTCCGGGCATTCCCGAGCCAAGACAACAGCAAGGGACAGCAACGTGATTTTCGGTGACATCAACAGAGGCAGAGCTCCGCTAACTTCTGGTTAGTCTGCTAGCAACTGCACGTGCTCCCTGCCTTGTTCTTCCTCGTCGTGTGTTGTTTGTGTGGCGTGTCATTTCTGTGGACAAGAAACGGTGAAAACTGGACCAGAACACAACGGGGAGCGCTACACAGAGCGTTGGCACAGAACCAACAAAACATTTGCACGAGCACGTAGGCAGGCGGAGGCGCATCAACCGGAAGCAGACAGTTTGAGCTGCTTGTCATCGACAATGTAGGTCGCGTAACATTCGGAGGAGCACTCGGCGAGGAGGTGGCACCGGTAACTGCGAGCGGCGGGTGCGTGGCGCAGGAGAGGCCGAAACAAGCAAGCACAGCATTTTAATAATCAAAAGCGTGTAACTCTACTACTTCAGTACCGTTTCGAAAAATTCTTGCGGCTACATGTTCGTTGCAGACACCGGCACAAAAGCAACACCCCAACTAAATTTTGACCTCTGGCCCTTTAAAAGTGGCCATGTGCCATAGCCACTAGACCACCGTGGTGGGGCTACAGTTTGAACCAGGGATGATCAAACATGTTGATCTTCAATGGTCACAAGAGAGCCATGTAAAGAAACAAAAAAATTCAAATAAGCCTAGCCCTCCAAATTATGACATTGCTTCTACTCCCCTTTTGCTTCCTTTGGGAGTTGACAATGCTTCAGCTGTAGTGCAAGCATTGTGAACAAATTACAGTAAAACCTCGTTATAATGAAGTTGAAGGGGGTGCCATAATTACTTTGTTTTAACCATTAGTTTGTTATAGCCAATAACCATGTCATCTATGGGGATTTCGAGGGAAACTGCGATTTCTTCGTTATATCCAATAGTTCGTTATATCTGGGTTCATTATAACGAGGTGCTACGGTACTTGTCATTTTAATTTGCCCCACAAATCAGTTGCACTGCGCAACAAAAATCTTCACAAGCAGAAGTGAGGCAGAAGGCACATAATACGTAAACCATACTGCATAACTCGTGCCCTCGCATGATGTTTGCACCCTACTTTTTAGGAAGTTTATTAAACTTTACTCACACTTATTGCACACCCTCTACCACAGAGGCTTTAGTTGAGGCTTTAGCATAAGCCAATCACAGTTTAATTGGTTGCTGAGAACAGTGGACTACCTATACAGAGCGAAATTCAAACTCATGGCCAAGGCTTTTCTAGAAGAAAATGAGAACCGCGAAGTACTGTAACGTGAATAGCAGCCACAATTGACAACGGTGTTTTGGAGAGCTACTGACAGCTCCCGTGACAGCGACTCTGAGTTGGACGTCTCGACCAGTGGTTTCCAGTGCAGATTGCACTGGATTTGTCTAGTTAATCTACATGTTCTGTCAAATGAATGAATACCTTCATTTTTACTCTAATACTTGAATGTTGTCATAATGCACGATCCGTATTACATCTTTTGACGTGTTATACCGGATGCGTTCGCGAAATTTCCGCGTAATTTGCAATCCGCCAGAAGCAAGTGCGGATTTTCGCTGGCCCCAGCGTAAACAGAGCATTAAGCAATTTTAAGCTCCCCTGACAAGCACACATCCGGTAAAGTGGTATTGTTAGAAATAAGTTGAGTGCAGCCTGCAAGTTTACACAGATACGAGTCTTGAGACTCAAAACTGGGTTATACGCGCTATATTGTTTCTTTAGCAACTCAAATAACTTGGAGGATACGGTACCTTCACAATCAGGGCCTTCTTCTTGAAGTTTTCGGGTGCGCTCAGCTTCCAAAATCCAAATAGGCGGCTGGAATAACAAAGGAGAAGCTTATAAACAGCATCGGTTTTGTTGATCATTGTAAGACATGACAACCAGTTCAAGTTCACACGACGATCGTGCCAGCAATTTTCGTGGCCCTATAGCAGTGCTAACTTTGGGCTTTTCAGTGCCGCTACATTTGGGCTTCTCAGTGCCAAATGAGCACACACCGACAACGCTCACGAGCACTCGCCGTCTATGATTGCAAAATTCGGTCGTTTTATACACAAAGCGAGAAACTTTCACGGGGAACCACAAGATGTTCTCATCCTGCGTTTCCGGGACCACAAAACAAGAAAAAAAGAACGGGGGACAGAGAGAAAAAAAGCAACGCGACCGTCCCGGACATGTTTGCCTCTGTTGAACAACGAAAGCGAGAAAGGAACTCAGAAGAGTGGTTTTCCATGAACATCAGAGACAACTCAAGTTTTATCAATCGACGATGGCAAACTGGGTCACCGTTACTTCGGTGAGGAGGTGTGCGCGTTGTTGTTGGGAAGAGTTGGGAAGCAGCGTTAGCGTTTTCCCGAAGAGACAAGCACTCACCTGTCGATTTCAGCCAATACTGATAACTCCTGAGGTGTCAAAGGCACGGTTACTACTTTATCCGATTCAGGCAACATCGTCAGTTTCGCGAACTATAAAAGAAACTCTGTCATGCTTGGCGTTCGTAGCTTTTGCCACAGAACTTGCTCATAAGTGCTTACAAGCATTCCTCCATGCCAATGCCTCCTTCAAACAATGCCTGCCTGTGCCTGCGACGTGAGCCGAAAAGCTCGTCCCTAGCCCTCTCCTGTTCTCTCACCCTCCGCTCCCGCTTGCGAGCGCTACCTCGCGGTGGCCGCTCCAAACAGTAGTGCCTCCGAGATGCGGTTGCATCAGAGGCGCCGCTTGTAGAGCTAGCGCCTCCGAGGCGCTGGTCCGCGACGGAGCCGTGCCTTGCTGGCGTCACTTCCGGCCAAACCGAAAATAGTCTCGCTTGCGAGCGCTCTCTCGCGCCGACTGCGCTGAACCAGCTGAACTACGAGGGACCTGCGTTTCAATGGGAAAACGAGCGACGTCGCAGGCATCTAGTAAAGGAGGCATTGTCCATGCTCACAAGCGACAACGAGGCTTGGCTTGGCTACGTCCGCCGTGCCTTCGAACACAGCCGCTGCGGCGTGATCACGACAGTTGGCAACTGCAATAAATTTATCCATGATTTTATCCATGGAGAAAAACGCTCCTCCGTGATTTTGTCATTTTCTGCCAGCCCAGCCTTTCAGAGACAGACAGCGCTCACTTTGTCGTGAAGCGTGAGGGCTGAATTTTAATGACTAAACCGCATTTCTCACGGTGGTGCTATCACACCACCACCTAGTCTTGCAGAAAATGAATTTTAATCTTTTTGTTTTTTTTTTCTTTTCTCTTTTTTTTTTTCAGATTACCCTTGAGAGGGCCACCCACCCAATCCTGCCTACCCAAGCAGGCGAGCGGTCAAAAGCAAAACGACGATTCTCAGCGCTCAAATTGTCGCTGTCTAGTTCAAGACAACTGGCATAACACAATATACCGTCACATATGACATCGTCGCTTTCATTTTCCGGGCACCAGCTCCATAATTCTGATGGTGGGGTCATATACTTTCCTACAAAATTTGCAGGAAACTATGCACGGCCGCTCGATTAGCAACCCTCGTGCGTTACTAATCGCGCGGCCGTGCTCTATGGATGGGGATCAGAGAACACCTATATATACGGGGATGCTGTGAGGCACGGCCCGTGGGCACGGCTCTGAAGTCATCTCACGCTGCGCGAAGCGTCTGCGCGTTTCGGTTACGGTTTCAACACATCGTTTATCTAAAATTCCTGAAGACTGAACCACCCTGCTTGCTGAGGGATTATCAGTGCCGTTGGAAAACAGCGATATGAGAATATGGAATATCAGAAAGTAATAGAGGGAAAGCGCCTCGATGTCGGCGGCGAGGACATCGAGAGCGCCTCAATGCGCTCGGACATCGAGGACATGCGTTTTGACGCGCTAACGCATGTGGTGAAAAAGTCTTCATAACTACCATTTTAAGCTACGAGTGCCCTTTCTGCAAGGACCGTTTTGTGGTCCGCAGGAATATAAATAAATAAATAAATAAATAAATAAATAAATAAATAAATAGAAGAGTATATTGTCACCTGTCAGTGACACTTAACGCAAAACCACTTGCGACTTGTGACGTGACTGCTCATTAAGACGGCTGTGCATGGAAGCGAGCGGTTGGTTCAGCTGCGAGTGGATGCAAATTAAATTCGATCCTTCCCAGAGGGACGATCAAAGAATTTAGAAAGTTGCTCAGGAGCTCATGTGTACAAAACAACTACAGAATGCTGCTGTTACTTTCCGTCACACAGACGATCCACAGTGGACCTGCTATCCTATAAAGATGAAAAATGTGAAGAATATATGCGGCAGCTATATTTCCAAGGATGTCTTGGTAAGAGTTCTTTTTTTCTTTTCTTTCTTTTTTTTTCATTGCGACTCCAGCACCAGATATTTTGCGTGCAAGTACTCATGCATGCATCTAAAGAAAAAGTGTGATGTAAATGATTTTATCTGTAGACCACTTGCAACGACTTACCTGATATATCGCATGCATATACTGTAACATTTCAGTGCATTTACACTCATACAACTATACTTTCAGTTATAGTTATACGAGACATCTGAGACAGGGAAATCATTGTGACTCACTCAACGACTGACTTTATTTTTCGTAAATAAAAAATAAAACCTACAGAGCACATAGAAAGACAAAAGACAAACATTAATAGTGAGAATAGCTCATGACAATGTGACTAGCCCTTAGTTCAGTGGCACCAAGGAACAGAAAAGTGGTGAAGTGAGGAATCTGTATACTGTTCCACAAAAAGGGGAACGAAAGGTGTTCATGAGTCAACCTAAATCATCTGGCTCATCTGTACCGATTAACAGTAATCTTTATTAGGACAGGGAATGGGGGAAAGGTCAATGAGTGATGGACAACTCCCTTAATCCAGCGTTCTAATGGCCTTGGCCACCTGATGGACATACCGGATCAGTGTCCTATTATGGCTCTGCAGCGCTAGTTCTTACTAGCTCTGGGAGGGTGGGCTGTTGTTTGTGTTAGGCCACAGTGCACCATGTGTTAGGCTGAACAGCTGACTCTGTCAGTATTCTTTCACGCATATCTGAAATGGGGGAGAGTGTTGGTCTCGTATTATGTGAAGTACGTGGACACTGAGAAGCACAGGGAAACATTGGTGTGAGTTTTTGTGAGGTCGAACTCAGTGCGTGTCAATACATGTATCCACTTCACTGCCTCCTATATGTGCGTTATATTAAGGCGGGAACGGCTGTGACTGTGGTTTTGGTCAGTTGGCTATGCGTACTGTATCGAACAAACATGTTGTATCTTCGGCACAAAGCTACAAGAATGACCTTGAAACGGGACGAAAAACTCACAACACTGAATGCAATTCTTAACACCGCCCATCACTTTCATGTTTTATCCACACAAATACAACTGTCCACTCTATTAAATGAAGCTAACAGACTGACAAAGGAATGTTGCTTCTCGGTGAGGCCTCCAGTGGTTTGGCAGCTAGAGCAAATAGGTAAGTGACCCGCCAGGAAATGCTACGTATGTGTGAATTTTCAGCACCAATATGTAGCAGTTATGGGTAACTTATTGAGCCATAGGCTCCAATATGGGAGGCTATATTCTTGAGCTTGAGTCACGCACACCTATTACTCGTAGGAACACAGGGTATGCATATATACCAACAACTGGGAAACAGGACAGGAGCACTAATGTGAACAGCACACAAAGCAGAAAATGAAAGTTGAGACTGCACACAGACAATTCAAATGGCACAATGTGAAACCCCATAGAAAAGCAACATGAAGCCGTTGCATAAGGCTGCATGTGTACAACCATGTGACACATGTTCACATGCAGAAGCAACTGTTTCCAGGGGTCTGCTTTTCACATATTCTTCAGCTTCGCAAGACAGAGTCGTGCGACAAACATAACCATGCATGGCAGGATTAATTGCCGTGTAGTACCAGCAGAACCCTTCAACAAAGCTAAACAGCGACATTAAATAATTTTACTTAAGGCTAAGCATTCTTTTAAAAATTTAATTTTCTAAACATCTATTGTGGAGGAAATTTTTCTTACTGAAAAAAAAAAGAAGAAAACCTAGGTTCTCTTCATTGAATGATGTTGCCAGGACCACCACATGCTCCATTGCATGTAAGCGTCAATGTGACATCACGGATTCTGGTTTGCAGGTATGACTCAAATGCATTACCTGCCGGAGTTGTGGCTTGTGTCCTCAGCTACATTGTTCGGGCTCTGTAAGACGGCGCGTGCGGAATGTCAAACTTTGCTCGTGGCAGTATTGCGTGAGCGGAGTCGCAGGTGCGAAGTCAGCCATAATGAAGAGCCTAGAGCATACTCTACAACTCCGTTTGTCATAGTAATTAATTGAATTTGGGTGGTTTAGGCGCAGAAAAGGATTGTCAGAGTTACCTACTGCCGAATATTAAGTTCCCATAATTTACCGATTATATAAGTAGAGTCAAGTTGACAACTATCCAAATCAAGGTCATCACAGCATGGAAATGACATATATATACAGTGTGTTGGTGCAGATGCAGAAACTTCACAGTGGCAACGTCAGCTGTTCTTTCTCCACTGCCACCCGCACCTCGCAGGAATTAGGGACACAGCCACATTACGGCATCTCTCGGCAGCGGTCACATGCCCTGCCATCACTGAATGGAAAATAGGTAAGAAAAAGAAACTCACGAACAAACTTAGTAATCAAAGTTTACCGACTTTTCATATAAACTAGAGAGCCATCATAACCATATGGCAAAATTCAAGTATCATGGCGCAAAATATGCACCTTTCTAGTTTTCAGGACATTTGAAGACAAAACAATAACCATGAGCCACTTGTGGGTGATGCTGGACTTTCGTTGGAATACGGGCTTAGTGGTATAATACTGGAACTACGTATATACCAGAATGCTCCGTTAGCTCTCTATGCAGTTCGCCTAGCCTGAAGTCAGTTTTGATAAATAGTTTTGGTCTCCAGATATTATATTTTTCTCCTACTTGCAAAATTCCTTTCTCCTGCATGTAGAACCCCTCCTCGGAGGCCTTTGAGGTGCTATAAATAAATGAATAAATTTAATTATTGCGGTGTTCACGGCCGCCTCCAAGACATGGTGCAACAAGCAAATGTCCCAAATCCTTTTCATCGTATGATCACCTCTCAGGTTTCATCTACAGTGTCCTGTCCATCAACCAAGGACATTCTGGTACACAATGCAAAATACTGCAAACAATAAAATAGGAACAAAGAATGTTTGTGTCTTGCGTCCTGCCTAAAGTAGCGTGGTATGCATTGAGACTAAATTGCTAAACCAAGACAAAGGTATCATAATTGAGAAAAATTGGACGTACTCGAACTTTTTTTGAGCACTGACTGGAGTAAAATGATGCCTGCATTAAAATAATGAAAAAAACTGAAAGTAAAATGTGCGCTGATTATGCTGTAGTTCTTCAGCTCACAACGTACAAAAAGAAAAAAAAAACAATGAGCATGATCGACTATGGTGCATGGTGCAAAACGCTGCCTCCCAGGAAACTAGAAGGCACATTCTCTAAAGACCGCTGTGTGCGAGGTTATACTGGTGGCTACTAATCTCCGCTTTGTTTCAATACTGAATGCACATGCATAGTATTATAAAAGACATACAAGAACTAACCACATGCAGACTGCCATAATTTCAACCCAGACTTAGTAAACATGTTAAAGCGGTCCAAACTCTGCATCAAGCATGTAAATCAAAACTTACTACTTGAAGGGTGCGGCGCCATTCAGATGAGTTTCAAATGTGGTTCGAGTTATCTAACATCAGCAACACAGCGTGTATGAAGAGCGAAAATAATAAGCAAGCTGCCAAAGATAGCGGTGAGCCTAAGGATAAGTTCGCAGCTTACAGAGACTAAAATGTTCGAAGGCATGCTCCACAGACTTTTGTCCATTTACAGAACCAACACAATGGTGACCTAGTCCAGTGTAGTCCCTAGCCCCATAAACAAAGGAACTGTGTACATAAGAGCACAGGATCACATGAGCAACCGCTTTCACAAGCAAAGGTTGCTATACTAGACATTGTCAAATTCTGCCATTTTGGCAGACCCAACTGGCCCAGAGGGCAGATAAGAGCTTCCTGATTGGCTTAAAAATGCCGCCATTACAGAATTTGACAAGATGGCAGAATTTGACAGTGTCCAGGATAGCACACCGGTAGTGGAAGAACGAAAACAGTCCTGCATGGCAGCTATCTTGGACATCGTCAAATTGCGGCATTGCAATACAGCAGACCTTTGAACTAGTCAGGTATGCTGTAACAGCCTTCTGAGCCAAACACAGTGGACGGGACCAGTCAGAGCAGACATACTGCCAAGAAAGAAATTCGACGATGTCCAGAACACCCCAATTTGTTGGCAACACATCGTTAAAGCTGAAAGCTCAGGTTCTTCGACTGACTCGACGATGGCACGCCCATAAAGTAGGTGCAGTAAAAGTTCCCACGGAGTACTGTGTACCCTGTGAAGGAAGAGTCGCTGGGTTCGAAATACTTAATGCAGGCCACTCCGGCTGATGTCATCACAATGGCCAACGAGTCAGTCAGCTGACAACTGCACGCTGTCCAGACTCGTACGTTGGATTCTGGAAGTTTGACACGGCATGCTTGAAAATGGGGTTCGTGTCCTGCGGAGGGAGAGACAAGGGCTTCATTCAATTGCACTGTAACACGAGGTCCGAAATAGAAAACAACCAAGAGATTCATTCCTTTAGTGGCATGAGAGGCACAGGACATACACATAAAAAAATTAATGCGGCGACACCAACGAGACGTCGCTTGATGCGCGTGGTGCTACACATTCGTCACCTTTCACACTGGTTAACAGATTCACATGACGGACCAAGTCACCATCTGAGTCCGCGAACCCGGCACCACATGACCCTACATCACCCATTACCGAGGTGCTCCCTCATTCCATGGCTCTATAGTCCGCAGACTGTCCACGCGGACTGACTAGTGAAACGGAGAAGACCCCAATCGCAGTTCGGTCTGCAGAGGATTTTTGGAGAGAAATACGAAAATCCTAGCGGAGAAACGCATTCCTTTGGAAACTGCATGTTCTTTCTTTATTTTTTCACCTTCTGAGATCCAGACGCAACATGAATCTACCCGGAGGCTGCAAAACGCTGGGATGACAAGTATAAATGTAAACAAATGCTACTGTGATGGCAGCAGGTGAAAACGCTGCATCGTGCGAGAGAAGCGCATATACTGTACGTGTGTTATAGAGGTAAAGCGGTACTCTCGGGATCTCGCACGACTCAGTGCAGAATGATCCTTTCGTGGTCTACTCCGTCCCCTATTGTGTGAATGCTATCTTCCAAGTGATCCACATGTCATTACATGGCTTATTCGATCTGTGGACATGTCCATCAAGTGGATACACCTTTACGGGTGTATTCTAAGCACTGTAACAGGAGCAAACATGGCAACCCTCAACATTACACGTGGTACCGAGATAGCAGATTTATTTACATTGACTGTTTAATGTGCTTCATAAATAAGAATATTATTTCTGTGCCGTTTATTGTAGCCACAAAGAGTGTAGATTTGGAAAGGTGTAGATGTCCGCATCGTTATTAAGAGTGTGCACCATGTCTGCATCCATGTGTGCATGCCTTACCCTCCTTCATGACATGCTCCCTGCCAATTACCTCAGCTTTCTGAGGTATACTACATTCTACGTGGATGTTTCCACACTGCATTCAATAAACCGTGGAGGGAATGTTTGAGTGCCAAACGGTAACAGTAAAGGTGGAAGCACAAAGTGATGAGAAATCGTGGGATGGACAATGTCGCTAGAGCCATGGAATGCTTGGACGATTTTTTTTCATCAAATTGTTGTTCATCAAATCATTTTCATCGAATAAGTTGAGTCGATCACGCTCACGCGGGACTCACCGTGCCCCACTGGGTGTTCTGGATCTCCTTGTCAAACTTCTCGTACTCGACGCGGTCCCTCAGGTAGACGAGGAAGCGGGCAATGCACACAACCAGCAGGCCGACGAGTACGATACCACACACCAGGCCTCCCACGATGTACCATGTGAGGGCCTCGCGGCCGCAGTCTGTCAGACACGTTCCGAGAGATGATGAGGGAAGAGGAACATGGAAGAAAAGGAAGCGACGTTGTTATGCACAATGCATTATGCGGGGTACACGGAAGGTTGTCGTATGGGCAGTCCACAATTTACACATTTAACACGTCTTTTACGGAGCGAGAATAGAGAATAATTATTTGTTAATAAGATCAGAGCATTATACTTTACTCTATTCCTGCCATCCATAGCAGTGCAGGAGGTGAGAAAAAAGATTTGCACTGCTCGTCTGCACTTTGGGATGCACCGTAGCTCAATTGCTATTTGTTCTAGCAGTGTAAAATGGCTGTGTCTGCTTGGAACAGATTCTGTTCGAAACTAGCCTTGCAGGAAAGACTGAACGGGGCCCGTGCATCGAGTTTCGGGTCGGCTCTATGAAAACACAGAAGTGACAGTGAACTGAAGACATGCAGTTTACAGTGTGCAGTGCAAATCGAATGTGTTGACAAGCGTGCTGATTCATTAGCTCAATACAAGAATTGGATGTGGTACGAATGCAGTAAACGTCCACGATATCGCTTACAGGACCTGTGTTGTAGCACTTGAGCACGGAAATGTAGTGTACTAGAGCCCCCGTTGCATAACAAAGGAAGGGTAATAACCACTGTAGGCTGACAATGCATGATTTGCTGCACAGGTGACCACACCTATGAAACTGCACACCACAGCAATTAAAACAGCAACACAACAATATTGATTTCGTTGAACCGCAGTGCGTTATGCAGAAACTCTCTGGCCAGAATCGATGTGGGCACTTGCATGTACAAAACGGGAAAGGAAGGGAATTGTATTTCCCAGAAAGAAAGCCACCGTTTCATGAAATGAAATAACTTAAATCAGGTCAGAAAGTTGATTCTGCCAGGACACAAAGGTGCTATTAAGTAGAAGGAATAATTTCGTATGCTACAGTAATTTAGTGTGCTATAAAATCGAACAATACTGTCACACGGATACGAGTTGAGTCATGAGAATCAACAGTTTGAGCTTACGGGCTTTAATTTAGTTTGGCCAAGTAGCACACAGTGTCTTAAAAACGTCTTATCATAAGTCGTGGGATCAACACCTTGAATCGGATTATTTAGAGCAGCTGATGTTTGAATGATGTCGTGAGTAGGAACCAGTGTTTTCGAAGACGTTTCGAAGACGAGGTGGTCTTATACAGGTATATGCAAGGTATTCATTAGCCAAGGTATAAGATGGTCTTGGATGTCCATTTCCAAGATGTCATGCATCCTTTCTTTGCTACCTGGGTCAGGCATCCAAGAGAACAGTCTCCTTACCTTTGGTTGTCTGTGCCCTGATGACTAGTTCGTTCTGCTCATCATAGGAGTAGACAAATGAGAAGGAGCAGCTGTCGTCGTCCTTGAAGATACACTTGCGCTCCTCGGGATCGGTGGCTGAAGCAAGAAAAACCTCCTATACTTTTACATCATGGGCTCCGCCACCTTTAAATGTCCAGCCAACTCAGACTACCCACAGACAAAACTAGGCAATGAGTGCGTGCATACTTTCGGCAACGTCCACTGGTAGGATGGTGAGCGAGCTGCAGTTGAAGTGACACTCCTCCTCGCTCAGTTCGCCAGACTGGAAGACGGCGCACTGGACGCAGCTGCGGAACTCGGAACACCGGCCCACGCAGGCCTGCGAGGAATTATTAAGTCAAAAACATTAACTGGCTCGCACTGTGGAACGTGACATGTCCGGCATAGCGTCGCCGGCCGGGGTCCCGAAACCTCCAGCTCGCGTCTTTTTTGCTCGCTTGTATGCCCCAAAATTGGGACATGGAAGGATACAAATCTATGATATGACTAACATGACCAGTAGTGATGACTTCAATAACTTAACATGCTTGCCATTTACATCACGATTAACGATAATAAAATCTCGGACAGAGATATATGCGGTTATGCACCACATGCAATTACATGTGAAATGGACATTGCAAACTACGGTATACCAGAAGGCATCGGAATCGAACCTATCACCTCAGGCATTTGAACTCCAAGGTACCGGGTTCATACCCAAAGATCAAGAAATAACTAAGGCTTTCTTGTTTCGCGATATAGCTAAAGAAAGATATTGCATATGGACACTTGAAAGAGATTTTCGCCATCGGCATCACCCATACATCACACTCAAATGAACACAATAAATAAGCTTTTTCGCTGCAGGCAGGATGGGGATTAGAACCCAAGATCTCCTGCGGTCCCCAGGTGAGCGCCTCAGACCTCGCAGCCAAAGGAGCGGCGCCCCATTTATGTATAAGATTTTGAGCTGGCGTTCTCTGAGCTACCTTCCTTCTCATTTGCAGGATCATTTGCACATCACTCACGAGATGGCGAAAAGTTCTCGCCGTCTACTTTAGCCGTCTAGCTCGCGCAGCGGGTCGCGTGAGTCTGCGACGACACTTTTCGAGCGTAGAGGCGCGCATCACTCCAGGCGCTTCACCTTTCACGCCTTTCACTGGAATGGCGTTCGAAGAGCTACGCCAAACGCCATAGCACTGTAGTCGTGCTGAAGGAAACGCACGCGCGCATGCGCATCCTCAAGTAGGAACAACGTCATGCAGCTGCGGATGTCACGCTCTGCAGGTTAGGGCCGGATAGGATCCCGCAGATGGGGAGGACAAAGGCGAATTAAGCACATCGCCCCTGAAAGCTCACGTCACATTAGTTAGTATAGTATTCCAGTGTGCTCGCAGGTGGAAATTTTTCTACAGGTTTCTATTGGTTTTTACTGGTCTGAAGTGGTCCCAGTTAACAGTCAACTGGTTTTCTACTGGTTCCAAGTGGTCCCAGCACAGAGCTACTGGTCCTAAACTGGTACTGGACTGGTCCCAGTAGAGGGCTACTGGTCCTGAGCTGGGAGTGTGCTGGTCCCAGTAGAACGCTACTGGTTTAAGTTTCAGCTGGTAATCACTGATGTGCGATCGCATTAATTGCTTGCAAAACTGCGCATTGATCAATGCACAAAGAAAATACAGCGATTGTTCTTCTAATTATACACCTGCATTCACCGTACAGCGAGCTGCATTCATTATGCAGGTATACGGTGGTCTGGCTTCGGACATTGCACGATTTACTTGCATTTAGTGGGAAGCAAATAAGAACCGAAATACACGTGAAATCCTCAGGATCCTCCCAATGCAAGTGTACGCGCCACACATTACCGCAAAACTACTTGAAGCGAAAATCAAATAAATAAATAAATAAATAAATAAATAAATAAGTAAATAAATAAATAAATAAGAAGAACGTCGGATCGATAAGTTCGGTGGACACTTTTACGAGCGAACAGCGAAATACATAGAAATACACTCATTTCTTCGTTTGCGGAGAAACCGGAAACTAAAATGTTACCAGATGCATTTCCGTAGAAGGAAAACTGCCTGCTCCCTAGAACGTACTGCCCGTAAAAGTGCATTAACTGGACGGACATGCCCGTGAAGACGGTATTTGAATTACACACATCGCGTTACATTACTGGAAAAAAAAAAGGGGGGGGGGGGGGGGAAGAAAGGTCGGAGAGAAGAATGCGATTTCATTACTGGTTGATAAATTTAAATTGCATCAGCATCAAATATGACTCAAACACCGAACGAAAACTGTTCATGCACATATCAATTTACCAAACACACTAAACAACGAACGAAACAAACAACCAGCAGGACGCTCACAGCACGCAACCATATGCCAACAGTAGCAATTAAGATCAAGCCCTCCATTACAGAGTCCCATAATCATATCATGGTCTTCGGACGTACACCCCCCTCCAAATAAATCAATCACTAACGATTGGGCACAACGCTCTATGGATGGTCAACAGCAGCCAACAGTTAGAGAACCCTATCCAACAGATAGCCAACACAAGCGGATGCAAACTCCCACACTTCTTCCCATTTCGTCCCCGGTAAAACGTGCTAATTCTGCGCGACACATCGTGTCCCACAATGGATAGTGCGCGTGCAGAAGACACGCACCGCGCAGTCCTGGCAGAAGGGTCCGGCGAAGCGTCCCCGGGCGTCGGCGTGGCACACGCAGCGTCCGCACACGCAGTCCCCGTGGCCCGAGCAGAGGCGGCCGCTGTCCGAGTCCTGCGGGGCCACGCACGTGTCCGTGGCCACGGCGCATCCGCAGGCGGAGCCCTGCCAGCCCGGCCGGCAGCGGCACTCGCCGCCGCAGCAGACGCCCCGGTCGGATCCCCCGCACACGAGGCCATCGGAGTCGCGCTCGCACGAGAAGGTGTCGCACTCACACCACTGGCCGAACACGCGACCTCCGGGGACTCCCTGAAAGCAAACAAGTGTACATGAGGGTGAACACGTTAGTCTTATATGTATAGTAACTACTCATATAGGAGAGAAGACACGAAGAAAATGAATAAGCGATACTGGAGAAGAGAACGAGGGTGTCAATAAACCATGCATATACACTATCACACATAAATCAAGCCAGCATCTCCGCATGAGGCTACCGTCCTCCATCTGCGCGCGCCATCACAAAATGGTCTTGATAAGCTTCAAATGAGATCCGCGGCTCCTGTCATTGGCATTCCATTGCAGAGACCGGGCAGGCAGTAACACATTCGAAGAGAAACACGAATAACGTTCAAATGAATGCTATTTAGGCTCCGTATCGTCGTATGCAACCTACAACTATCCATCAAGATGTCGTTCTTCATCTTTAGGAATGCATCTTTAGGAATGCGTTAACATCGCAGTATGTACATCTCTATATGTGCAAAAAGCAGCGCACATGTAGTACGACTGCCATATTTCACATCGTCGAGACAAGTTTGGATAAATAATTAAAGCGTACTATTAAGGAGATTGATGATCAGTGATTTTTGAGGAGCGGGGCATAGTTGTGTGCATACTCACTGGTGGATCGTAGCACTTGCACTCGCCACAGACACAGTCGCCGCGGTGTGAACACAGCTCAGCGCTCGAATTGTCACTGCGAGAAAAGATTTAAAAAATAATACTAATAGCGGCAATTTGTCATTAAATAAATGCACCGGAGATACTCTTCCTTATCTGTAGAATAAGCGGCCAATATATCCAGCGCTGGTTCATTGACGGCAGAGTCCGTCAATGACCTGGTTGCGTGAAGGGAGGCACGGAGCGCCTCTTTCTCCCTCCCCCTCTCAACCGGCAGCCCTTTACATCATCATTTACTGGCTGAATTTAGACACCTATGCCATGTATACTGCTGGAATTAATCCCACGTAAGTAAACTTCAGATATACACATGACGACAATCATTTATTATGAGTGCCTGCCGCACTATATCTACATCTCACTAAAATGGGTTGCTCGGTTTTCAGTTATTGCATTCTGCTGCCTTCATACACGGGACGGATGCAGGCGCAACAGAAAACGGCGTGAAAGCAACATCGAGTGCATAGGCGCATTGCAACTAAAAGTGACTTCTAAAGCCAAAAGCACCCCCCCATGAACGGGTAACTTCAAAGAAAACCTTACAGTGGTCGTGTGTGCATATATATATATATATATATATATATATATATATTGCCAGAACATTCCAACTTAATTCCATCCAGTTTTCAACAAGTTTCAAGAATCCCAGTCCTAGCGCAGGTATATCTGCATTCGTTCCATGTACACGCGCAGAAAACAATATCGAACGCACCAGGTTTAGTAGTTGCATCTCTGCACACTGTTATGCCACAATATTACCAAGCTGGAAGAGAATGCAGCTGCGGACAGAGCGATCGCTAAATTCAGCTTATCTACGTTTCGGAAACTGCCACAATAGAAAGGCAGCAAAAGGCCCACGCACACAGTGGCTATGTCATCAACATAACTTCATGCAAACAACAAACTCAAATTCACTACTGGATGGATTGCCCTTCCGATGCACTTCCTTTAGTCGCATTCCCGTTGTGGTAGTTCCCTCTTTCTCTCTCTTTCGAAATAAGTCCGTTCAAGTTAGTTTTCGCCATGTGTACTGTCTTCCTCCCACTGCTTGTGCTAACGTGCCTTACACGTCGTACGTTTCTCATCCGGGGACTCGATGCATCGAGTCCCCGGATGGGACTCCATATTGAGCGGCTGTATAGCTCACTCCTTCATGCACGCAGACTACAATGGGGGATAACGCAACGTACGTAATTAGGCTCACTGCCATACAAAACTGGACGCGGATCAGTGGATGAATGTATAGCATCTGCACTGACCTCCGGCAGAGCGCCGTGTGCTGCTCCAGTTGGCTGCCCAGGCACTCGCAGTGTTTGCCGTAGAAGCTGGTCTCGCAGTCGCAGGCGCCGCACACAGCGCTGCCGCGACCACTGCACGCACTGCTGTTCGCCTCCTGCGACAGGACAAGCGTGTGTAGATGAGTAATAACGTACGGTCGAGATTTAAATTACACCTGTGTTACAACCGCTCTCATTCCGTCCAAGGCCGTCAAAGAGACCAATAAAAAGTTGTGAAACATTCCACTCAGTAAAGGTGAATAACAGGCGAAGCTGTTTAGTACACGACACAGAGGTGACATAGCGAAGACCAGTTTGGTATCAAAGACAACGGAGATGGTGAGCGCGCCCATCGACGTTCAAACGAATGTTTTGGGCCAACCGTAACACGCCGACGACGACAGCACCGTCGAAGGGCACATTAAGCTACGTTTGCTCGCCATGGCCACCTACAAGAACGCATTATGCTTCGCGATATGCGTGGACTACTTTCTTTTTTTTTTTTTTTTTCCTTTAGGGCTTCACCGCAGCACAAACAGTGCGCCGATCCCCTGAATGCCGGCTTGGCTCGTAGACACAAATGCACAGATGGAAAGACATTTTTCGAGTTGCAATATGAACCGTCTTATGTCGGAATGTGGTGGCCCTAGAACCTTTAATTATTTTATTAATTGCTTGATTTTCCCCGTGCGGGAAAGCCAGCCTACAATGACCAAGCTAACACCGATCCTCTGAAAGTCGGCATCGCTCGTACACACAAATGCATTGCTGAAAAGACACATTTTCGGGTGCGGTATGAGCCGTCTCATGTCGGAATATCGCGGCCCTAGAACTTTAAATTATTTTCGTCATCTGCTGTTTCCGCGAGCATATCCTCCGTTCCGAGTAGAATGGCAGCTTACAAAGACCAAGCTAGCTTCACTTCTTTTATAGAAATGACGACACAGCATGACTGCGTGCTTACACACGACTTAATACTCAATGATTTTTCGTTCATCATATCTATGTGCTCTTGACTGCAGTAGCCATTAGATTAGCTGTCACGGAAGCTAATTATATCCGGTCTTGGATGAGCCGCTGCGTCCCGCAAGATGAAAGAATTGCCGCCACCGATAAAGAACAGTCCTTTTTAAAGAGTAAAGAGGAGGCGACAGACACACAGGAACCGTGTCTCCTCATCTTCTTTCGTTTGACAGAGCCGTCCCTTCGCGCAGCCGCGTGTGCCCAATATTTCATAAATGGCTTCACTGCAATGGAGTTGTACAGAGCGAGGCGAAGAGCGCACGGTGCACCGCCGTGAAGGAAAACGAACGAGAACTTGGGAGGGTGGAGCATAGTTCGGCGGTTCATCTGGCCGAGATAACCGGGATCAGTCATCCGCGCAACAGCACATATAGCCAAGAAACTAACCCGGCCTGTACGCGAAGACGCCTCGGTAAGAAACTGGACCGCGTCAATTTGATGCGGGGGGAGCTGGCTCCGGCTTTGTTCGCTATACAGTCAATTTAGGTGCCCCGAAAATCCTGTGCAACAAGATCTTGTTCTGAAACCTCAAATTCGCTCCCGCGGTAAAGCAGCAGGTGAAGACGGCATAACAGCCGACTCGATCAAAGACCGAGGAAGCATCATATTTGAAAAGCTTGCGTCACTCCTCACGAAATGTATCAAGACATCTAGTGTACCGCTCAGCTGGAAAAATACTAATATAATCCTAATACACAAGAAAGGTGACATAAAGGAGTTAAAGAATTAGAGACCAGTTAGTCTGCTTCCAGTAATATACAAGCTATTTATGAAAGTAATTTCAGCTAGAATAAGAGAAACACTTGACTTCAACCAACCAAGAGAACAAGGTGGTTTTAGGAAAAGTTATTCAACAATGGACCACAGCCATGCTATCAATCTAATAATTGAGAAGTTCGCTGATTATAACAAACCTCATTATATGGCCTTTATAGACTACGAAAATGCGTTTGATTCCATAGAAATACAAGATGTTCTAGAAGCTTTGCATCGATAATGTGTACCTGACGTATACACGTGGACTTTGAAGTGTACTACGTCAGTTGTCAGTACGAACGAGTTAAAGTGGCAACCGAACGGCGTAATTTTTTATAGTCACAACTATACAAAGCCAGCAGACAGCGAAGCCAAGAAAAACATGCCGAAGTTACACACGCAACTTTAACAGGAGTGTAAGAATAACAAGCAAAAACGGAAAGAAAGCGGTCGGAAAAGCGCAAGTAGCGCCAGCAATGTGTACATTGCTGGCGCTGTCTAGTGCTTAGGGTTGAACGCGTTTGACAACTATACAAAATAAGGGTCATTCTATTAGTGGTCGCGTGCATGTCAGTAAACAATGCACTCGCTAACTAATTTGATTGACAAGTATGCAACCGCGGGAGCACAGACAGACATGAAGACGTATGAAATCACACTCGGTGATGGGAACGCTAGCTTTCGCAATGTGAACAGCGCGAACGTGCGGCGGATATGATAGTTGGTGCAGTTTCCCCGCTGCGCGGGGAACGGTCCCACCTCTACCGCCGTATCCACTTGAGGAGAAGACACGCCTCCACTTTGGCGGCCACCTCCTCCGCATCCTCTCCTTCACAACTTGCTCGCCTTTCCCCGTACCGTTACGGCGCACACAACTCTGATCACGAAACACGTTGGAACATACGGAAAGCAGCGCAGAGAGACGACTCCGAGGAGGGAGACGCGAACGCACGTCTCTTTGCGTCTTCTTGCACTGGTTTCCGCATGTTTCATGATGAACCAACTCGCCCCCGAAAAATTCGGCCAGCTACGTGCCTAGCGCTGCTAAGACTAAGGAGGGGCGTTTCCCTCCTCCTCTCGCTCCTCCGCACCTCCACTTCCTTTTTCCCACTTCTATCTATGTTCTGTACAAGACTATGCTATATTTTACCCTCTCCCCTCCTCCTTTCTCTCTTCATGCCTCCTCACGCTCACTTGCCTTTTCCAACCAATGCTATACTTATTGTACATGCTATACTATGATTCACACTCTCCTCTCATCCTTTTTATTCCTCAACCTCACTTCCCTTTCCCACCCCCTTGCTACACTGTACTATAGAAACCTTCGCCATTACGTGGTTGACGTGCGTTGGCGGAGTGCGCGCGCAAATGCCGCACATTGGGCATTTCATAGAAGTGCATGCACGCGCACTTCTATGAAGTTTCGTGATGAAGATTAATAGATGCGAAGCAGCTCTTTGACTAGCCTGTGTAACGCTGTCCCTCCGTGTGTCCGTACTAACGCGCCGCAACGCGCTCCCCTCGCCGCAGGTGTTGGAGCGATGCCAAGTAGGTCACGCCGCAGCTGCGCCTTGACGTCACGCTCCCCTCGCAGTGCGCGCTGACGTCACTCTCTCCCTCGCCTGCCGCGCGCTCGCCGCAGCGCCCGCAGCTGCCGCCTCGTCCGTTCGCCCGCAACACCTGCCGCTACCGCCGCTCGCTACACCGCCGACTCGTCGGTTCACGCGCAAAAAATTAACACCATCTTCCCAAAGGGAACCCTGATGGGATGCGAAGCACCCGCGTTAGCGCCGTTCAACCCCGTGACGCCACCCGTCGCTGCTGCTTCGCATCCCATCAGGGTTCCCTTTGGGAAGATGGTGTTAATCTTTTGTTTTCTGCGGACGCCTAACGACCTGCCTCCGGCAAACAGCTTCGCTGTTGAAAGAAGTATGGACCTCTGACCAATTGCCCCTCTTGGGCGAGCGCCCACATCTCCCTCCTCACCAGCGGCACACTCACGTAAGTGTTGCACCTAACAAGAAGCAGGTGCTGGCCTACGTTTTAAGAACCTCTGCACACACCAGAATACCACACACGCATTGCCAGAAACGAAGAGGCAATCAAAGCCATCGAAGTAACACGAGCAGGGCGCACACGCGCATGCGTATACACTCACCACGACGTCCTGGCAGGCGCAGCGGCAGATCGGCTCCACGCGAACCTGCACGTACTCGTTCACGCCCACGGGAGAGATGCGAAACGCCGTGCTCTGGCCGCCCTGCACGCCGTCGCTGGGGCACTGCTCCAGCTCCACGGTCACCTGGAACTCGATCTGCGGAGACACGCCCGCAGATCTTCAGCTCGTTGGACGACGTACGGGTCTCGCTGGCGCAGGCCTTTAAAGGGAACGCCTGTTTCGGCGTAACAATCGCCTCATTTCGTCCACATAACGTTCAAGGCCCGTGTATACATACAAATCCGTAAATGTACATACCTGGGCAACGCTATCCTTCCAAAGTGATTCTTTAGAAATGTGTTCGAACTTCGAGCTATAGTTTCTGAACGCGCCAAATCTGAAACTATGCAAGTATAGACGATAGCTCCGTGGATAAGCTGAAGGAATAGCCTTTCCCTCTCGTGAAATTGATCCCTCTCTCTCTCAAAAGTCATGCACCATAGCGGCAACCGCCAAGTGACCAACACATAATGCTACAGTTACTATCAGCTTGGGCCATATACCATATCACATCCCTGCTTTATACGCGTGGGCCATGTCACAGTACGCTATAGCCGAGATGCGTCCAAAGCTAAGCTATAGCTTAGCTTTGGACGCATCTCGGCGGGCAGGCCTGCGCAGTCCTTTCACTGGTCCCATCACTGACGCAGCTTGCCGTGCTCAAGCATGTGTCCTTTGTTCGCTACTATCCCATTCTCGCAGTGTATTTCAAAGCTTTTCGCCAAAGCTTCCCAAATGTGCGAAATTGCACGTTCCGCTATACAAACGCGTTCGCGGTAACTCACCTCGTCGCCGACGCGAATTCCGTCGCAGGCGTTGGCGCTGCCCTTGGAACTGGACCTGCGGGAGAAACGATATACCGTTGCAGCGACAATCAAGCGCACGGAATATGTACAATATCTTGTATTCCGGCCCGAAAAAAGGTAACTGGTGGTCACTCACCCGCGTAGGCAGCTGCTCTTGTAGCTGACCTTGAGAAAGTCAGGCGCGTTGTCCTTGAGGACCACCTCCGAGCGAATTTTCTGCATTCGGTATGAGAGCGTACGTCCTTGGTTATCGCGTCATGCAACCAAATGTAACGCGTTTCTGACATACTTCTGTCGGAACGTCGCCCAGAGCGATTACGTGGTGATTAAATGCATTCACATGCGCGTAGTCGTATACCGCGCGGTTGCGTTTGTAACATGAACTCCACTCCCAAACATGCTGACTCGATCAGTACGCCAGCGCAGGGAAAAGTGGTGCTAACTACGCATCGCAGTTGCGCTCTGCTGTTACGCTTTTGATATCTCTGCCCGCTTTCTTACACCCGCACGCTTACTTTTATGTGCGCATGTACGTACAACTATAAAGCAATTACGTATGATGGCGCGAATTCAGCGTGCAACGATATGTCCTCCGCCCCCACACATGCTACTCCTTAGACATCACAACCCCTCCTTCCATCTTTCACGTGCACGCAAAAGCGACCACGTGACAGACGTCGTGTTATACATGCAATCCATAACTTCGAGCGTTCTGCAGTACTCACGTAGTACTGGTCTCGGACGAGCTGGACGATGTTCGAGGAGTCTCCGGCGAGCGTACCCACGGAGGACCCGTCGATGAACGTGCTGAGCGTGTCGTACACGTCGAACGCCTTCTCGGGAACCGCGAAGATCAGGTTGATCTTGTTCTGCTGCACCACTCGCACGATCTGGCTCAGGGACGGGTAGTCCTGCGGAACGGCACGTCATCAAGCAGGCGCTCAAAACGCAGCGAAGAGCTCTAATACGCCATCCGTATAGAAGATCGTTATCCGATCAGGAAAATAAACTCCAGGTACTGAACGCCAACTGAAACGCAGAACTCCTGCGAAGTGTGCCAAGCGGCCTGGAGACTACGAACATGTAGCACTCAGAACAGAGCTTAGTGGAGAGCAAAAGTGTATGACGATATAAAACACAATTTGAAATGAGTCAGAAATCAAGCGATAGTAGTCTTCGACACGCCTTCTCGGAGAGGTCCGCCGATTGCCAATGATAAATAAGGGAACTACTATCTCTTGCGCTTTCGATGTACAAGGCTAGACTGCACTGCTTGGGCTATCCCAGGATATAGTCTTTCGTTTTTTTCAGCACATTGAACACTCCTTCGCTGCAGGGTGATTTGGCGACGACAAACGACAATACGCAGCTCAGATTGCCTGGTGAGGATGAGCGAGTAGTGGGTGAGAGGATGGAGGGCAGGGTGTTAAAGCCGCCCTGTGGGGACAAGTATACGAGCATGTCCGAGTGGGAGGTAGGAGAGCATCTGCTCCGCCTCCTAGCTCCCCCCCCCCCCCTCACACTAAAATGGACGCATCTGGCATGAAGTATGACATAAATGTATTTGGAATCCAAACGTACACAGCGGACGTTGCCGTACATTCCAAGCTGACGTCATTTCGAGCTCGTGCAAGAACACTGCAGGCTTGCGAGCATCTCCGCCACTATATTGTCGCTCGCTCTTATATACGTTGTAGGGGTTAACTTCTACTAATAACTACTGCTAGCAGCGGCATCGCCGCTAGCAACCCCCTGCAGTGGGTTCGAGCACTCAACGAGCAGAGAATGAGGTCGTCGCGTCCGCGCGCTAGCCATCTCAGCCATGCCATCGCCGCGCTGCCGCGCGCTTCGGCCCGCGGCCCGACTCGAGGCAGGGCAGCGCGAACCGTCGCACGCGGCTAAAGAGGAGAACATTAGGCGTCACTCTCCGTGCATGGTGATTTAATAAACATTAAAATAATACAAACAGTAACAAGGTCGAATTAGTCGAATTGAATATAAGGACAGGACAAGAACGATTAACAACACGCGAACACACACGAACACGAACAAAGGACAGTAACCATTAACAACACGCGGACACATTATAACACACAAAAATACACAAAGACCATGCAAGAGAGAAGCTCCTAACCCCGGCCAGCGCACCCGCGACCGCGCCCCAAGAAAAGGAAAATAGAAAGGAAACATACGTAGATGGGCGCAGATCGCCGGCCGCCGCCGTGGGTCGCTGGAGCCCGAGACGACGCGCGGTCCGGGCAACGAGGCCTCGCCGCCCGGAGAGCCGCAAAAGCACGTACGTATCGCCTCGAGACCCAGCGTGTTCTCCCCAGGCATCTCCAAAACCCGAAACGCACAAAGGGTCGAAATTAGTAACTGACCAATGGGAGCCTAGTCAAAACCACATGCGGTGGAGCAGGCGGCCCCTCTGAGCGGGCGGCCGCCGCTCCGTCCAGCTGGGCGAGGGGGACGCGGGCATTCCCCCGAAAAACATGGCGTCGCGCGGGACCAGGTCCCACATCCCCCCCTCCTTAAAAGCCCCCCTAAAAAAACAATACCGACAGTGCCAATACGCGATAAAATCCGAGAGCCCCAAACCAAAAAAAAAACAAGGAGACAAACGCGACAATACAACCGCGGCAAATCTCTCAAGTGTCCGATGAAGCCGACGCGCGCCACGGCATCTTCACCCGGACCCTGGACGCCGGCCGCAGCAGGTCTCACGTGCCGTCGACCCAGTCGACTTCCTGGCCGCACCAAGTGCCGCGACCACGGCTCCGTCCGCAGCCTCGCCGTCGACGCCGCCTCTCTCCGGACACGCAGACTTCGGCCGCCGAATCAGCGCGGCGGAAAAACACGACGAAAACAACAACAAAAGAGCAAAAACAGTCGCGCAGCACAATAACCCAAAATCAATTGAACTAACGAACCATAAAACAACGCGAGACTACAATTCTAGGGTAGCGAAAACCAAAAACTCAAAAAGAAAGAAACGGTACGTAAACAGAAAGGAACACTTACATAAAAACTAGAACAGCGAAGAGAAACCAGGGAAAGCGTAGAAAGAGAAAAAAGAGAAAGACTTCTCTGTCAGGTTATCTCTCCGTCTGGAATCAGTCGGGCAGTAACCAATGTAAACGTGGTCTTCACTAGTGCGCTGCCATATGACCTAGCTTACACTAGCGGATAATCCTTCCACGAACGCACTCTGCCCATCCGTGACACCAAACGAAACGGGAGTTCCACAACGTGTTGCCTACGGAATGAACAGACGCGGAAGGGACGGCGACAGCTGAGCATTCACACTGCACCGTGCCAAATCGCAGAGCACAGTAACTTCAACTAAAGCCTTCCGCTCTGACGACTGGCGAGAATTACTGCAGGGGCGCGCAATCGCTCTCCTCTGCTGTCGGGGGGGTGCCACTGCCGACGCGCGTAAACACGCAGCGCTAACCGCGAAGGTGGCATGATACTGTGGCCAAGCTCGTACAGACCGCGCAGAGTGAACCCCTTTTCTCCAGGGCCACGGCTACACAAGCCGCTTCAAGCCCAAAACCCGCGCTCGCCGCAATACAAGACAGCGATACTACGCGCGCGCGCCATGTGCAGTACCAACACATTCAGGCGCCTCGCCTCCCGGAGGCGAAAAACAAAACCGCGAAAGAAACTATTTACATTATGTACACATGGGTCGCTCTGCCGTCAACTACGTCGCTCTTCGGGCCAAACGAAAAAAAGCAAAATAACAACAAACAAGAAAAAACCAGCTTCCTGAGGAGAGCCCGGTGAGGATGGACCTCCTCTTTCATCCTTTCCCCCCGACCGGCCGGCTGATTAACGCCACAATGGCCTCCTCCTCTCCCGCCGCGGGGACGCCGCAACGCGCTCCCCTTCTGCGTGCGCGAAGACACAGGTGCCCAAAGGGCTATTCAAGGAAGAAGGGTCATCCTTCTACTTCTTTGTTCGCTTCAGCGGCCTTTCCGCCATCTTTGCCTCCCTCGGTGCAAGTCGGCCATGTGCAACCGAACAGCGCCGTCAACTTTTAACAAAAAGTGACTTTCGGCGACCCGGGCAAGAAATAGCGCGTCAACTATTCTTTCACTGGTTCTGAATTTAGTGAGGAAAGACGCGCACGACGCGAAGTCTAAAGAAAACCGTTGGACTCACCGACTTGAACGTCGCACGGGAGACACGATGGTCAATCTCCCGGCCATGGCATGACGGAAGCCTTGGTAAATCCAACGAGTTTCCGCCACCAAGAACAAACTGCTTCAACTCGGTGGCAACTTGCATCACGCCTTTCCTCGTCCGCGCTTCGCCTCACACAACTTCGAAGCGGGTTACCAATCCGTTTGAGAAGTGACATTTGCCTCTCCTCACACCACGATACGTCGACAGAGAAAAAGGATGCACAGACAAAGAAAGAGATACGCGCGATACACGGCAGAGACAGCCAACCTCAACCAAAGCGCAATTGACGCCGGGAACCGAACGCAACTTCCCCACTCTGCCGACACCTGCTCGTCGTTTGAGCGACCAAGGGCAAGGCCCCTGGCCCCACTTAGTTGGGCGCCAAAATGTAGGGGTTAACTTCTACTAATAACTACTGCTAGCAGCGGCATCGCCGCTAGCAACCCCCTGCAGTGGGTTCGAGCACTCAACGAGCAGAGAATGAGGTCGTCGCGTCCGCGCGCTAGCCATCTCAGCCATGCCATCGCCGCGCTGCCGCGCGCTTCGGCCCGCGGCCCGACTCGAGGCAGGGCAGCGCGAACCGTCGCACGCGGCTAAAGAGGAGAACATTAGGCGTCACTCTCCGTGCATGGTGATTTAATAAACATTAAAATAATACAAACAGTAACAAGGTCGAATTAGTCGAATTGAATATAAGGACAGGACAAGAACGATTAACAACACGCGAACACACACGAACACGAACAAAGGACAGTAACCATTAACAACACGCGGACACATTATAACACACAAAAATACACAAAGACCATGCAAGAGAGAAGCTCCTAACCCCGGCCAGCGCACCCGCGACCGCGCCCCAAGAAAAGGAAAATAGAAAGGAAACATACGTAGATGGGCGCAGATCGCCGGCCGCCGCCGTGGGTCGCTGGAGCCCGAGACGACGCGCGGTCCGGGCAACGAGGCCTCGCCGCCCGGAGAGCCGCAAAAGCACGTACGTATCGCCTCGAGACCCAGCGTGTTCTCCCCAGGCATCTCCAAAACCCGAAACGCACAAAGGGTCGAAATTAGTAACTGACCAATGGGAGCCTAGTCAAAACCACATGCGGTGGAGCAGGCGGCCCCTCTGAGCGGGCGGCCGCCGCTCCGTCCAGCTGGGCGAGGGGGACGCGGGCATTCCCCCGAAAAACATGGCGTCGCGCGGGACCAGGTCCCACAACGTCTATCCTGCAGGCTCATCGAGCCTTTTCTAGCGACATAAAAAGGGTGTTTTAGCAGTGGTGGGGTTCTAGCACTTTACGGTAAGCACGCTAATACCGTTCCCTCTTTGTTGGCGGATCGTTATTTTAATCCGAAATACGCGTGTAAAGCACTTGGAACCTTTAATCACGTTTCTGTACGCTGTTAAGATCGGCGTGGGCCCCCCATGGATGTGGTGGAGGGAGGCTGCCGGCGATGGCCGGTGGATCCACTTTTCGGGGAAAAGGACCGTGGGGAGCGCGTGTGCCTGCGTTCCCCACGGATGTAGTACATCGCTGGGCTGCCGTCTCGAAGCGACAAGTGCATTGTTTGGATGCTGCCGCGACGGTCATGTTCGCCGTTTGCTTCGAGCTTCAAAGCTGCCCGCATGGACCGCCAGTGTCCCGCGCGGTGTGTGTGTGTGCGGGTTTGTGCCGCCTTTGTGGCAAGAACTCGGCCGCACCAACGCAGCGGGAGTGGTGCATCAGCGCACCGGACACTGAGGACTGCTGCCAGCAGGTGGCTCTACGGCTGCCCCTTTAGGAGAAGGTGCCAGCGTGTCGTCAAAAAGGACGGGGCCGGGAAGAGTGCATTTATTTGTGCCGTTGTTGTTTTCAGCAATCCTCTTCGCCGGACCGTACCTTCTATTCCGTCTCTGGGAACCATCATCTGCTGCCACTCGGGTCCCGTCACACCTTGCCGCAGAGAAGCAGCGAAGGCGGGGCGTGACCTCCCCTCTTCGAGGGCGGAGACGACGTCTTGATTGGAGACCTTTGTATATAGTATTGTATATAATAAGAGCGCAAACGCGCTCAGTCAGCTCCGATCATCATGTAAAATAATCCTCATCTTTCTTCTTCTCTAACGTCATCGTCTCCGTGTCGGCTCCGTACTTCGGCAACCTCCCCTTGGAGTCGGGATGGTGGAACCGTCAACCTGGTAGCGTGGAATTCTAGGACCGACGGCCCGGCTTCAACCCCAGATCCCAACAACGCATATGTCTACTATCGCAGGTGCTCCCGACTGAAAGAGCCACGTGCCGGCCACGATAGCACGCTATGCTGCCGCACTGAAAGCACGGTAAACTACCACTGATAAAAGGGGGTCAATAGGCTATTTCAAAACTATCAGTCGATAGTATGTGTTAATACAACTTAAACAGTACTTCTATAGGGACATCGTCCCTTAATCGATGGCCTAAACGTCGAGTTCTGCGCTCATGCTATATAATGGAAGTGGTATAGTTAATCGTTCTACATTTACAGTGCCGCTGTCGACCCGTGGAAACCACTAGCAACGTGAAATCGACACGCAGTTAAGCGTATATGCGCCGTGTCAACGGAACACGCACGAAACGCATATATATATAGCATTGCCCCTTTACTATATGGAGTCGTATTATACGATCGCATTGTCTGCACGCCCAGACACGCCGTCAACTCTGCTTTGCATTTATTCGCGCGCGCGTGCTATTAAAGAAAACAAAAGGAAAAGAAAGCAAGCCGTGGGAATCTCTTTGCACATATATCCAGACATATGCATGGGAAAGCGAGGGGAACATGAGACGCGAATAAACCTTGAACTGGCGCAAACAGCGCTTACAGCTAGAGCTTCAGAGCTGTACACGCGCACCAGTCGAGCCTTTACGGGAAAGAGAGCAGCGTTTACGCAGTCTTGTTTCGGGGCCACGCAAAAGAAAGAATTATGAAAAAAAAAAAAGTGCTCTGGAAAACGGCGCTGGCAACGCACGCAAACAGACCCATTTCTCACACAAGAGCGTGCAGTGTGTGTGCCCGCTCGAACACGTATAAGTAATGAAAGTGCATCTCGACTTTTTTTTGCGAGACTTAATTATAAGAAGAGCTCGCATTGTGGCGTCGTCGTGTAACGGAGGTATAGTATACATGACGCACCTGTTCCGTGCTCTCCGTGTAGAAGCCGTCCTCGTCCAAGTGGCACTGCTCGTCGTTACGCTTGATGGCACCTCCGAGCTGTGAGAGAGAAGGCGCGTAATTGCGATGCACGCACACGAGTTTAAAAAAGAATAGCGGTTTATTTTCTTTTTTTTTTAAGAACGCAAGCATCTACGTAAACGAATATGGGTCAGGCGTTAGGTTTTATGGCCTCAAGAAGGAGGCGGAGGTCTTTCGGAAAATTGGCTTACACTTATGTTACGCAAATGTTTCTTGTATGTTTATTTGTCTGTGCGTTTCATCTTCATCTCAATTTCAGGCGTCGGCGGACAGTGAACCTGAAAACGCGAAACGAAGAAACGCCCTATATAAACTGCAGAAAATAACCACAGAGAACCGCTGATTCGTGCAGAAGCAAGATCTTGATTAGCGGCCAAGGAAGCTCTAAGTACGGGACATAAAGGAAGCCGAGAAACGTACGGAAAATCGCAGCACGAAGTACAGAAGCAGGCTGACAAAAATAAATCGCCGCCTGAATGCATTCATCACGTTATGGTTACATTCAAAGTGAGGCCCACGCACGGCTTCGATTAAAACGCAACCTAAGCTCTCTTATACGGCCTGGCCATATGGTGCGCTGGGACATGACGGCAAAGGAGACGGTATTCGAACACTTGCGGGTATTATATATACGTAGCATCATGTTTTACCTGCCTGTGTCTATCCGCTAAGTCTTTGTCGCAGTCCGATACGGTGGCTATACGGTGCGTGACTACTGACTAGGGGAGTGTGAATCTCGAATTTTTCGAGTACGAATCGGATACGAATACCTATAGATCTGTATATCGAATATATCGAATTCGATATATCGAATCGATATATCGAATTATACCAAAACACAAACGTGTCCTCAGTTATATTTTGTTTAACACAGTTATGCCAGGAAAATGCAATAATGAAGTATCAGGGCCTAATATATATTGCTATAACTATACCGGTAAAATATCACAGCACAAAGCAAGTGATGAGAGACACTGTAGGCTATCACGAAGGTATACTAATAGTTCCATATGGTCAGACCAGTGTCATGCATTTCGAAGAGATCCTGCACAAGAATGCGGCTGCGAAATGCAGGGCAGCATTTGTTGCCTGTTATTAAAAGCGCTCAGTACAACGGCACGATTACATGAGCACCAACAGCTCTGCGGAGCAGGTAATTGCAGATAGCGGCGGAGACTGATTTCCGAAGCGGTGCACTACGGCGTGTCCTGCAATGACGTGGTGTTGGCAAGCGAAACCCCAGCATATGATCCTATATATAGGAGGATATATGCTGGGCTTTATACAGGAGCCTAGCAAACATTATAGTGCTAAACTTTATCGTAGGTTGGTTAGGTTAGGATATAGGCCAGCGCAGGAAAGGGAAATTGACATCCGCAAACTCACAGCACAAAGCTGCAATAAAATTCAAGCGGATTTCTCAAAAACAAAAAAGAAAAGCATCCTAGTTGAGAAAAAAATTCGTCTTGGTTGATCGGGCTCGAAACCAGGACAAACGCCTTTCTGCCCAGAAAAGGCGTTGATTCCGGGTTCGAAGCCCAGACCAGGAAGAATGTACAAGTCAAGAAAAACGCGAGATCTCCCCGCCAAAGGACCCCCTTCCAGACAATGACAGGACGGCATCATTGGCTGTGGAGGGGGGGGGGGGGGGGGGGGATTTGACGGGGCGACGCCGCGTTTTTCTTGACTTGTAACCAACTGTATATATATGAAGCTTTCCTTGATTTTTGCTTGCAACTTTTGCTACAAGGGGGTGGGAAGTAATTTTCCCCTTCACAACCCTTCCTCCGCCCTGCGATTATCCGCAGAACTGATAGGCTACACGAAAAGCCAATTCAGGTCAGCTCAGCAAAGCTGAGGAGAAGCCAAGCGAATAAGCTCATAAACCCGCAGTTATAACAAAACTTAATCTAACCCAGCCCCGTTTGTGGCTATATAAATAATTCACGCACCAGGCCATCACCGGCGGAGTGGAATATGGAGTCTGTGGCAAACAGAAGAATCTTCCTGGATCTCTGGCTCCAGCCGACGGCCTCCTGCAGGCGCAAATGAAAGAGCCCTTAACGCCGACCCAAAAGAAACGAAAGAGAGGGACACTTGAAGCGTGTCTTCCCACCTTGCACACGACCGCTTGCATGATGGCGTCAAAGCCGCCCTCCGCATTGTCCAGGTTGCCGGACAGCCCGGCAGAGGACACCTTCTCCTGCAATCCGCGACGCGGAAAATGTGTCAAGAGGAGAGAAGGGAGAGAGTGATATGGACTCACTCGCAATGCATGCTGTACATTCTACGCCGTCCACGGTAAACCGCCGAAAACACTGCAAAAGCAACTCTGTGATATTGAAAAATTTGTGCCCTAATGCACACGCGTCAGACATTCCCAACGAAAAGTATTACATCTCAACTGACCCTAAGCCGCACATGACTTTTCCTAGGTGCTATGTTATGTTATGGTATGTTGTGTTGTGTTATGTTATAAAGTACCAATTAAGAATCACTTTCTCCTACTACGACTGCACGTCGGCGCGTCAAACACCATACATGCACACTCTCTATAAGCTCAGCCCATCGAATGTCTTCCTCTTTACGTGTATACGCTGCACACAACATACTCTGGCGGCAAATTCGAATGATAAACACATCGGGCACTATATACACGTGTATATATGTATATCCATGTGCATACATGGATGCACGTGTAGACGCGTATATGTAAATCCATGTATGCATGCACGCACGTATACGTACGGTGAAGAGACTGCTATTGGACGTGAGCGGCAGCTGGTGGTGAAAGCCGTACGGCGGGTCGCACTCGGTGTCGTGGCACGGGTTCTTCAGCCTGCGACATGTCACGTGGCAACGAGTTGTCTTGGTTCACATAGGGTGACGACTACATGCACATAGGCGAATCTATAGAGGAGCACACTCCTGTTTGACTATCATTGCCGAAGCCGGCCGCTGTGCATGGTGTCACGGATATCTTACCTGCAGGTCGATACAGCATACATACTCACACAAAATTATGCAGAAATGATCGGCTACAAGTGCTAAGGTATGAAGAGCCATATTCACTTCAAGCAGGCTGTCCGCTTTATTTTTAAATGCGAATGGTTTAATTAACGGAGCATTCTTGCCGCAGTAAGATCAGTTTCGGTATAGTTGGTTGTTCTGATGCGATATTCCGTGTAAAACAGTTCGGTTGACCGGCACATGTGTGCAGCAAGGTGGACAACACGTCCGTGTCTCGAACAGCTTTTCGCGCCTAGCGACGAACTCGAGTCGCAACTAGGCAGCGTGATAGGGGCTGGACCTTCACATCTGCACCTTTACGTCGGCGGCGAAAGTCTCCGATCACCAACCCCGAAAACAGGCGAAAGAACCAAAATGTAGTTATTCATTTTAAAAGGAGACTAAACACGATGCTAAGCGTGCCGCGCTTGGCGCGACAGGCACGTTTCTCGGGGCTTATACTGCCGCTGAATCGCTCATATATCTTCTCTACGTCGTCCCGAGGCTCTAAACGCGCCTTTTTCCTCTATAATGCACCGTAAACATCACTCATGTTGCGAAACTGTATCGTAAAAAGGCACGGCCGGTGAAGCGCCTCAAAACGACGCGGCGTTTTATCAGTGCGCCAGATAAGGGGCGAGGTGTGGTCCCGCGCCACAACCCAAAGAACAAGACGTCGCCATCTTACTGCTGCGCCCAAGGTGCAACGGACGATGGCAGCTATACAGGGAACAGATACGGACAGCTCTGCATGGCGCCGAGTGTGGGCGGCCGAGTATTTGCTCTGAGCTTATGGAATGATAAGCTGACAAGGAGGCTGCGGCTGCCGGTGCTTGACAGACGCCGGTACACAGTCTTGTGAAGAGTGAGGGGGCTGAACAAGTGGGTTGGCGCCAAGAAAAAAGGAAAGAAAGAAGTACGCAGCTTCCGCCATAGGTCGCGCAAGACCAGAGCACAGAGAAGCTGGCCAATATAGTTTACTGAAACAGGTCACTTGATCGCCATGCGATATTTTGGCGGTAACATGTTAAGTAATTGCGCTAAGTAATTTTGGCGGGAGCATCACGTAACGAAACGTCACTGACATGTTCTTGTCCAAATCACGTAACGCGGTATTGCATGTGATGTCTTACAAATCACGGCTGGCTTAAACAGCTTGGCTATTAAAACTGGCACGACAGTATGCCACCTTACGAGAGTATATGCCACCTTACCTGGCAGGCGTGGTGTCCACATACGGCAGCACCACCTTGTCGATGAAGGAGCCGAAACCGAGGCGGAAGTTCTTGGTCACATTCAGCATGTTCTGCACTGCGAAAGGCATGTGCGTGGCTTCGCTCGGTATCGAGTGGCATAAGCGCAATGACACCGCCAAAGTACCACACATATGGCTTTCAATTATACACGGATTCCGCGCATTCAGACTGTATATATATATATATATATATATATATATATATATATATATATATATATATATATATATATATATATATATATGCCAGGCTCGCAGCGACTGCTGGTCAATCTGAGCTGTAACTGGGGCTGGCTTAGTATACTATCCACATGCAATTCTATTTATATTTGTTTGTTTTCTTCTCGTAAACGTTGAACACAGCCACATGAAGCCAATAGATAACGAGGTCAAGGAAAGCATAAAAAAAAATAATAATGTACGCGCAGACCAGCTTTTGTTGTTGCTGTTGATGTTGTTTTTGCTGTTGTTTTTGTCCACTGCAATTATTTTTGCCTTTATCTCGTAACATCTACACTACGATAGCAATTGCAAGAAGCACCCCCTGCGCAAATTTTCAGCATCTGGGGTTCCTCAGCCTGTACTCAAAGAACGGCACACGAACTTTACCTTGCGGGTTATATTTTAAATACTATAGGCCGAAACATGTAGTACCAGAGTCCCTTGATAGCATAGTATAGTATAGCATGTACTACCGTAGTACCTTAATGGGGACTATTGCAGTACGTAAAAAGCAATAGGGAACCCTATCTCCTCCGTTCACTGATACGACACGACGATGAAATCAAGAGTGAGACGAAAAGTCGTCTGGTGAGGAATGCTCCCAGTCGCTCAAAGGGTAAGGAAAATGCTGACCAAATACAAAACGAAGAACTTTTAAACAACAAATAGCCCACAACGAAATCAATGTTTCTTTCATTGCGAAAAAGGATTCCCTACGGCTTGTGTGTGCGTGCGTGTGTGTGTTCTTTTCTGTATATGGTCGGCGTCTTCCTTTACCTTTCACTATAAATATGACGATATATTGCCATCATATATATAGTTCCTGCGCGCGCGATGGAACACATGTAGCGGCTATATAACGGGCACGGCTCCACAGGGCAAGCCGGTTTGCACTGAGCCTATCGCTGCAGGTCACGCAACCCGAGTCTAGCGAGTTGAATTTAAGCTGTACACGAGCCGCGGTGGCTTATCTTGGCAACCTTCGAAAACGTACACATATACAAGCGCACGCATACACACACAAGAACCGCAATTGGTGCGGTTTTGGAGAATGCGGGAAATGTGCGGTGAAGCAAGGCAGCAAGATGTCGGCCTGTAGACTGCGCAAGTTAACCTCGAAGCTGTGGCGCCGCGCTTGCACACAGGTCGCTGTTTTCATTGTAAACAACGCAGCGGCGTAAATAGCTATAGCTAAAGGTGAGATAAGGATCGCCGCTGACCGCGTTACGGAGCCGCCATTGGCTGCGTGACCCGCATACGTCACTCTATACGCGAGCGCGACTTGAATCAAAGCTTTGATGCACTGTGTCGAAGAACAGAAATAAATATATAAAGAACCAGAATCTATAGGCGGCCGCAGGCCTCATCACATTCTTCAAGGTCACTCAAACACGCAAAAAAAAAAAAAAAGTAATAAAACCGCTGCCACTCAGTCGATTCACAAGGACTAAATATGGCGTAGTTCTCGAAACCGAAGTATGTACTGTAAACGATAGCAAGGTTAAGCATTGTAGCAGCGCAAAGGACCGTACGCGCAAAAGACTATACGCGAACGCGACTTGAATCAAAGCTTTGATGTTTCTGCCCGCGCCCTGTGTGTTTCATGTTCCTTGGTCTCAGTCTTTTGCACTGCTACAATGCATATGTAGCAGCCCAACTTTCCATGCTATTGCAGCAAGGTTAAGCGTTGCGCCCTGCACGGCTTTTTGCACAGTGTTCTAATAATATAAGCGGGGGCGACGTGGGGCAAGTCTACATGCGATGCAACTGCACGCATGCGACTGAGAAAGGAACAATTCTCCGGCACGTGACTCGCAATGCAATGACGAGAGAACGCCGGCGTAGCGGTGCTACCGGCGTCACAACGTGACGGCTTACGTGAGCCACACAGAACTCGTTCAGGGTAATTCCTTCAGCAAGTACACGAACTACACCATAGTTCTATTCACACACTTCTTTTTTTTTTTTTTAGATATATAACTAATAGGGACAAATATACAGGAACTCACCCAGGTCGTCAGCGAGCTCAGCCACTCTCTCCTTGTGCTCCTTCATGGAATGTGTGAGGTCCATGAGGTAGTACAGGTCCACCGGATAGTCTTCCGCCTGGCGGTAGCGAACGGTGAACGTCTGCTTCGAGCCTGCGAGCGAGAAGTGTGTTGTGAAAGTGGCTTGGTCCTGACCGTGCGTGCCGGTAGCACTTTGTCTTGAGGCAGGGGCAAACCCCCTGTATCACGGCGAGAAGGGAGGGGGGGGGGGGGAGGCTGCAAGGGCTTGAAGGGGGAAATGTGCCCCTTTTTGCTCCCCCCACCCCCGCCGACGCCCATGATCCTGGCTGCACTAATTCATGCTGTGCGACAGAATATGAAACGGTTTATGCGGGGTATAGCAAACCGGACATTCGTCGATTGGGCTCACTGCATCGCCCCCCCCCCCCCCCCCCTTGTCCTCCGTCAGGAAACGGCACTGCAAGGCTGCAATCTGTGTACTAAGGTACAGCCGGTAATGAAAGATGACGTCCACCTCGGCGTCGCGAAAGTGGGCAAACGTATACTGGCTGGACGGTATCCATGAACATATTATTTTTTAGTATGACATCGATGCGCATATATGCGACTGAATTTGTTAGGCTGTCACCGACACTCTTCTGACTATGAAGAGCTGACGGCCGGTGGTCCCAGAACATTCGGCTCTCACCTGGTCGCAGCGTGAGGTGAACTTCTCCAGGCTGGAGCTGCACGTCTGACCCGGCCTTGTCTACAGGCTGCAAAAGAAATTTATGTCGTCGCTCAGGCGTCAAATCTGTCCTTCGTCCCACGTGCTTGAAGGTGGTTTCAGATTCCAGTTAAGAGGCGCGTCAAATGTTCGAGATGACAACCGTAAGTATGTGGAACACAGGTAGCAAGCTGCGATAGTATTTTTACATATCAGCTCAGTAATCTTAAATGCATAAGAAGAGCCTAAATGTACGGGAAGCCGTACGCAAAGTTAAGGCAAATATCTGAATATTTTTTTTTCCAGTCACAGGTATCTGAGTGAAACGAAATTAAGCGTTTATCAGGTAAACGCGTTCATAAACGGATCGTATCAAGTCCCAAAAAACGGCCTGCTGACAAGCGCGTGAAATGCACTCCCCACGTACACGGGTTGACAAAGACAGCAGGCGTGATATAGCAGGCCATGATAAACAGTGGGCATCACATTGGGAGCACTACTTCAAACATCTAACCAAATGCGGGACTTTTATGCAGGAAAGGCCCTTTCCTATTGGAAAGGCCACCAGGGTCGTATACAAACCGCTGATCCACCTTTGAGCAAGAAGTCAGAAGAATTGTACCATTAAAAACTGCAAAACGTATACCAGTAAGCCAAAACTGCTGCGACAGCTAAAAACCTCACTTTGTTGGTGTTAAAATTGGTTACGTGTTTCAGTTGACGGGCTCCCGCCCCATACCAACTGACTTTTTCAAAAATGTTCACAGAACGATAAACGGGGTTGTTCATTTTGGCATTAACGCGTGAGTGTTTGCCTGGCAGAGTCTGACAAGGACTTACTGAAGCCATTTCCGTCACGGAAATGAGGTCTCTTAACTCACTTCCAGTTTCCACTACGCTTCCCTTTGCAGCCCCTCCCAGCAAGGTCGCACGAGGCCGGTCAAAAATGATCGTTTACATTGCCTGCACATCTGTTGCATAAAGCGAGGGCAACAGGCCCAGAAAGTCCCGTCGTGTCGTGCGCATCACAGCACCGTGTGTGCAAAAAAGCGCGTTCGAGCTCCTGCTTCATTGTTTCTTTTTTTTTTTTTCCTTTCGCATTGTATACACTGCGCAAAGTTATTCACTTGTATTTCCAAACGTCCAACAAAAAGCTGCAGTTACGTTTATGAACACATAGTCCGCTTCCGTATTACGATCCTGATTCCTGCATGACAGGGAAATTAACCAATACTTCCTTTTTCTACGAACAACTCTTCCACCGGATGTATATGCCAATTGAGTGGCGTCATGACAGACAGACAAAGAACTTTTAATTAGGTCCTGAAAAGCGCCGCCCTTAGAGTGGCGTCATGAAAGAGAAAAAAATTATGTACGTCAGCGTATGCAAGTCGCCTACAAAGCGAAGCGTACCGTGATTACGTCGATGCGACTCTCCGGGTTTTCGATGGCATCCTCGCTGCAGCCGCTGTCGAGGAGCACCGAGGCAGGGTTGCAACGTGCCACACCTCGTGGGAAGTCCTGCAAATATGGAAAGAACACTGCAGAAGCGAGACACTGTCTGTGCTTGCGCGCGTGTGCATGTGTGAGTGTACACAATGTTTGTTCGAGCACGCCTGTGTTAATGCATGTATGTATACATACACGCTCGTGTTGTGTATATATGTCTACCTGCGTATGCATATGCGAACGCACGTATAGTGATTGCTTGGATGCGAGTGCGAGCACCCAACGCCAGCATGCAGGTCATCTTCCCCAAAATTCACGCTGACGCAGACGCCCGAACAAGTGTGACTGTATAGTAGTACTTAATTACAAAAACTTGATCGAAACGATTTTATCAGACCACTTACCCGTACAATTATAGGGTCGCTTGTAACAGTTTTTAGGGCTTTCGAAACTCCTTAAAACGAAGTCTTCAGCCCGTATATTTGTTGTAACGATAACTCTTCCGAGTGTTCTGGAGCGGGACGAGCCATTCTGATCGCGAACAACAATGTCGATCAGAGTGTCACTTATCATCACCAATAAAGATTGCCTTCAGAAGTTCACACGAACCGGGTTCCTCCGCCATTGCGCTTATGCATTGCAAACGGAGCCTCGCATCAGGCGACACAAACGCCGCATGCCCGAGAAGAGCCAAAGGTCAGAAAAGGGGAATCGCGAGACTTTCCCGACATGGGCGAAAGCCACGAACGCACTCGTTTGCGCGCCATCAGGCCGATTCGTTAAGCTTGAAGTCCGTCCTGTAAGTGCCATAGCTTGCGAACAGTCTCTACACTGTAAGTAGTGCATGTAATTCGCGTAACAGTACGTATACTACCTTTTATCCGCCATGGCTGCTTAGCGGTCACGGTGTTCCACTGTACGCAAGTGAACTAGAGGTCGCAGTTTCGCTTCCCGAGACAGCGGTGACCACGCATTTGCGGGCGAAGACAGAAACCGGAAAAATAAAGAAAAGAAAGAACGAAAAAAGTTAAAAAAGCGTTCGTGCGCCGTGCCTTGAGTGCATGTTGCAGAGCCTCAAGTGGTTAAAATTATTCTGGAACCCTCGTCTACAGTCACAAGGCATATGATGCTGTGGAGCTTCGAGATGTTAAACAACACAACTTAATTACGTCAGCTTTGTTAACAGTAATTGCAACCAGCATCGTCGCATAGCGCAGACATTCGCTGCTCGACATGGCAGCAGGAAACTAGAATGTTCCTAACGTAAAGGAAACATGTCTTTCAAGATAAGAGTACCATTGAAGCCCAAGTTCGTTACCACGCGGACAAAACGCGGCCTGTAAACCGGAAAATGCGGCACTCGTTTCGACTGAAGCGGCAAGGATTCCCTGAGCAGTCCGCAGCCCTTGCCCAGCGTGATTCCATGCTACCGTACGCGGTGTCCTTTTTCATCGCTGCAGGGGGGCCCCTGCCGGGCAGCCGGAACAAGCCACCTGCGAGTTCTTTTCAAACTGCATGCCGTGCCTTCTTTCTCTTCGAGAGAAACTTGCGCGCGGCCGTTGTTTGTAAGAACTTTCTGTCATATACTTGTCTGGAAAGCCAACGGCGTGCATGTTGGGCTGGCTGTCTACAAGTAATTGCGGAGGCTCGATCGGAAAATACCTGCTGAGCGTTCGCTGTTGCATCGGTCATAAATAGCTTCTTGCTTTGTACTCAGGGTATCTAGTTTCCCATAGGCCGAAACAGTAGACGACAGCAGAGACGAAGGCGGCGACGATCACGCTATATACATAACAGCAGCAAGTGCGCAGCCCCAGTTCGTAAGTGCGATCAAGTACGTTATCAGTCGTTTACACCAGAACGATAAAGCATGTTTCTCGGGTGTTTCGGCACAGTTGAGCACGCCTCTTTCTACGTATTTAGGGAAAAGAAAGGCGCGAAATCCCTCCGGATCTAATAGCTCCGGAAGTGTTAATTTACTTGCAAAACTTCGGTTGTGCTCTAACGCTAATGCTGACAAGTCGGTTAGCCCCTGTTTACCGTGCATCTCACGTATCGTCATTACCTTTTCTTTTCTTTTTTTCCTTCTTCTTCTTCTTCTTCTTCTTCTTTTTTTTTTTTTTTTCAGGCTGAACTTAGCCGGTTACGTCGGTTAGCAAAGTTAGACGCCGTTATATGTGCACAAGTTTGTAAGCATCTGAATTGGTCTATACAAAGCAGCTAGACAATGCGGCAAAACTACGATATATACGAAGGCCAAATCGGATATGTCTCCGAATGGTGCAAAAACCAAATGATATGAAATTGCCTGTCCAATCTATCTGCACGGCGAGGGCCTATGTTAGTAAACAGCCAAATGATATGCAAATCGAAAATGCGCTGCGACTAATCGTAACTCTGCAGGATCCGTTTCTTCACATCCGCGGCAGCACTGCTCAAGTAAACAAAGGTGGCTACGATATATCCAGTGCATCCAGGGTTTCGGCGACACTTTGGCTTAGCGCTGTGCTGAATTTTCTGGCTTGGGCAATTGATTCGTTGTGTTTTCGAAGGTGCAAAGGTGTGTGCTGCCGGTCACTTTATGCTGTAAATCCTTCAGAAGGATTTCAGCGACGAAAAAACGTAAATATTTGCGCTACGTGTGCGAAAGTCCAATCTGTTCAGCGAGCCGCCCAAGATGTCAACTGAACATTAAGAGCCTTCCACACAAGCCGGAGATTGAGTTAAATTAACGTGCCCGTAGCTAGGCCTCACAGAAATGCGTCCCTTGTAAAGAGATTTATTGCAACGGAATTGCGTGCGCAGCGTGGGAAAGCGAATAAACGGTGCTATGTCCATATATAGTTCGAGCGCTCCGACAGCTGCATGGAACACGCGCTGTTTGCGGTTTATACTATATTTGTTCCGGACATATGAGCTTGCAGCGCGCGGCGTTGAATGTACAACAATGCACCCGTATGCATCGCGTGCACACCAGTGATGCAGAACTATCGTTAAATCGACTACGATAGTATCGATAGTTTAAAAAACAACTATCGATACTATCGATAGTCCATTTGCCGATAGTTCTAACAGTCACAATAGGCTACTATTCGCAGTACTCGACTCGTTTCATTTATGAGCAATCTCTTTGTGAATGAAATTATCTCAGTGAAAATGCAGGAATATGTCCACTAAGAAATTGATACTCAAAACCAAGCAGTCAAACCTTACAAACAAAAGTAAGTTCGTGATTTTTTTTTTATTTTAAACCACAAAACGCAACATAAGTTCGAGGTCTTGCAGTTCCGTGACATGAACGGCTTCCTTGCCGCTACCGCTGAAACGTTCAATTTAATTATCATTTGTAAGCCAAGCATTTTGGTGAAGGAACATAAGCATGTGATATGAGCCACGTGATATGAGCTACCTTTCCTTGATTGCTTTTGTGCGCCTTGGGCGGATGGTTTTGTTTCAAATTCTTGGACGGATATACCTTTTCCGTTCGCTATTTCTACTTTGATTTGCTTGCTTTGTCTTGCTTTGCCGATCCGTATGTGAAAGGATGTAGTAGGTCCGAAGCTGCATAAGAAGTAAACAAAGAAATACTGCTGGCGCTGTCCGCTTCATGTTGTAGTAAATAATCTCGAGCTATAGCGCCGCCTTGCCGATCCTGCCATGGTTATCCCCACAACCCTACGCCCACGGGGAACCAAGTTTACGCGGCGATGAGTTCGCGCAGTTGGTTTTATACTATTGACAATGCTATTGAAATTACAGTCGATAGTGCTATCGATAGTTCTTCGTACCATCGATAGTTCGATAGTGACTGAACCATCGATAGTATCGATAGTGCTATCGATAGTTCTGCATCACTAGTGCACACAGGCGTGACGTATATATGTATGTGCATATCATGAATAGTTCACTATCAGGTTGCAAGCGCAGAAGAAGATTCAGCGAGAATATTGCTCCCGCATAATTCGAACACCAGTAATATCTCGCGCAGAAAACGAACATAATCGAATTTCACGAACATCCAGAACATATTCAAGCGCTTGCCTAAGCGAAAGTATATACACACCTACTTTTTTGAGAAGCCCGTGTGACATCAAATATAGCAAACACGTAAATAAAGGACTGCTCAACGGGGAGAAAGAAGCATACACGCGTGAGTGAAGTGTTCGGCACAAACCAGCGTGTCCGTTGCCGGTGTGCGAGTTCCAATCTACGCGTCGCCCTTCGTGTATAATATCTACAGCGCGTCGTCTGCTTGTCTCGGGAAGTGATGCATTGCTGTACATGTGCACCGCGAAGGCACGCATTTAAGGGACACAACAAAAGTCTGATGACTTGAATTTTCATCTTTTTCGGGCTTGTGCGCGGCGACATGAGCACAATTAGAGGACTGTACAGCTTTCTTCTTTTGTTTTTCTTTTTGCGGTGCGTGGTACAGTATTTGCTCAAATTAGACTTGTGCCTGGATCCGGGGCAACAACAAAAGTAACTGAAGTTTCCTGCACACGAGAATACAGCTTCAACGGAACATGCCTGGACGCAGTGCCAAGTGTACTGAGCTCATTTTCTGTGCGGTCCGCCCTACAGCCATAGCATTACCGGAGCCTTCGCTACGCACCACCGCCTTGATGTTCGCTAAATCCAACACATACACACATCCCTGCATGCTGCGCCGATCGGCGTCGCTCTGTATGTGTCGGTCGGCGTCGATATGCATACTATGCCCAACTATTCTTGCCACCTACGACGCCGCCACGCGTGTGTATACAGCATACCGCCACGCAGAAACTATTATGGACGCCTCTCTGCTTAACAAAGAAAAAGAAGACATGCTTTTACGTCCAGACTTCGAAACCGGATCGAGGGCGTGCGATGAGCGGTGTCATGCGCGGTCCTGGCATCGCGCGGAGTCACGGGGGAAGGGCGCCATTTTCAGCCATATCCTGCAGCCACCGCTGCGTGCCCGCAAGCTCCCGTCCCGCGGTCGATTCCAAAGGCCGCTTCTCTTATCTCGGGTGGCATATAAACCCCCCACTACCACTGGTCGTGCGGGATTATTCCAAACACAAAGCCTTGGCGATCAAATGCGCGCGCTCCAGCTGGACAGCTGCTTGCAGACTAAACAAGAGCGGGGAGGCAAGCTGAACGCCAACGGAACTCACTCACCCCGAAACCTGACGCCAACCCCCCCCCCCCCCCCGCCAGTTTTGTTTGACCATATAGTCTCTGGTTTGACCAAGCGCGAGTGTGCCGGCGACCCGGATTGGCATGCAGTGCATATGCATCTGTGTCGTCTTTCACTGGCGTTCCGGTTCAGTTGGGCTTTGCGGAGAAACGCCAACGGGACCTCGAGGGCTTAAGTCTGCACTATACGGCTTCACTCTGAAAGACACTAGCGGGGTTTCGAAAGCCCACGCTCCGTTTACACGGCTTTTGTTTCGCGCTGACCGCGTGCTCTCGACACGTTTGCGCCGTGATCGTGTTTGCAACTGCCCTATATTTGTCGAGCGATGATTCAGCGAAATGCTTGCCCGATACGATGTTCCACGTACCGTACAACAATCCAGACGTATACTTAATAGTGCCCCGAGTATACTTCCCGAACATCTAAATGAACGATGTTGTACTTCGGCCCTTGTATCGTTTGCTCCTCCAGACGTGGCCTAACCATTCCATTAACTACGTTTAAGCATGTTTCCTCCAAGTTTCCATAAACCTTTGATGGCATAAGTCAAGAGGGGCGTCTCTTTGCACTGTCAGTACATAAATACGTTTGCACAACAACTACAGAAGACAAGAAGGAATGTGTTCGCTTCCATGGCTCCCGCGGCAGACGGACGCAGATAGGTTCAGATCAAGTTTCCTTCAGCAGAATCGTGATCGATACTCACAAATATCATAGGTCGTTGCCCACATCCTGTTTGCAGAAACTAACTCATGTGCCCCTTTTGGAGCGCTTCCAGTGAGACGAAGCACCCACTTGACTGACGCGCCATACGATAACGCGCGTTCTGTTATCGTGAGCGAAATGCCTACCGTTTATGGGAATCCGCGCTTCAATATAACCAGTGGATAGATCGTGATCCGGACGAAGTTGCAACTAAGATGCGCTGATATATAGTGACGTGACATACGCCGAAAATGCAATCCGTGTGATTGCCGCACTGTATACACCTTTCTGGTTCCGGCACTCATAAAGTGAAATGCTTTCCGAGAAGCCACCATAAACACGCTGCTGGCATCACACCAAAGCGGTCACCTTGCTACAACTCCGAGAGAGAGCGAGTGCAATATGACAATACCCGTGGTGCTGCAGCAGCGCTCCCTCCCGCAGTATATAACGTCGCCCGAAATGATCTGCAGAAGATGGTGCCATATATACTTTCTCCTTCTGAAGAATCACCTCAAACCACGTGTCTACCTGAGAGGGTGTGCGTGAGTGGCCGTATACGCATGTCTTCGAAGCTCGTTGAAACATTGAAACTCTCATGATTGCTGATAAGACCCATGGTGCTTCTTAAGAAACCATCTAAGCTAATCAAGTTCGGCTGCCATATATAAAATCTCTCCTTCAGATTCCTTGACTACACGTAACCCATATCCCCAACCAAGGTTTACGTTCCTTCACCGCTGATGAATTAGCACAATTGATTTCTGGGGTTCAACGTCCCAAAACCACGATATGAGATACGCCGTGGCGGCGGGCTCCAGAATTTTCGATCACCTTGGTTTCTTTAACGTGCACTGATATCGCACAGTATACACGGGCCTCGACATTTCGCCTCCATCGACATGCAGCCGCCGCGGCAGGGATTGATTGATTTGATTGATGTTTCACGCCGCAAAACCAGCTCTGATTATGAGAGACGCCGTAGTGGAGGTGTCCGTAAATTTCGACCACCTGGGGTTCTTTAACGTGCACTGTCATCGCACAGCACACGGGCCTCAACATTTCGCCGCCTCCATCGAAATGCAGCAGACGCAGCCGGGATTCGATGCCGCGACCTTCGGATCAGCTGTTGAGTGCCGTAACCACTAGACCACCGTGGCGGGGCCGCGGCAGGGATTAACCTCATTTTTCCTCTATTCAGTCTTGGCGAGGTTGCCCTACACTCATCAACTTCTGGGCGGACTGAAGATAACAGCGTATAGAGCTGCCTTTTGGCTAAAGAGAGCACTGCCCTTATACAGTGCTCCGCAATGCTTCTTACCAACTTACACACAAGGATAGTCTTGGAGCATTTCATTTAGTTGTACGCATGTACTTCAGCAATGTATACATCGCTCAAGAGGCGGCATTGCAGTTCACCTTTTCGAGTCGAGGTAAAAAGTCGAGAATATGAACCTAGCTTCTACGTATATAGATTATCACCGAGACAATTTCGCGCCCCGAAACAATCTTGCCTGTTATACTACATACAATGCGCCTCAAACACATTTTCTCTGTACGCGACTGATCTCGTCAAAGAAAATCCGCGTGATCGATAATATAGCTATGTCGACGCTTCGCATCAGCGGTTAAGTAAAATGTGACACAATGCACGTTTCCGCAAAATGGCACCACCTAGCTTAGCGGACGCGCTCGCTGTATTAATATTGCAGGGGGAAACAGAAAAGCAGGCTGCAACCACAAACCTCGTCATGTAAAGGGTCACGCTGAACCTAGTCATAAAAAGCGATTGGCTAGCTGATACGACCGGATATATACCACGTTATTGAAGAAAGTATAACCGATTGTACTGTGAAAGGTAACTAACTACACTGCAATTACAGCCTCAAGAAGGTAACCGAAATGTCACTCTAGAGTAATCGATTACTTTCCCCAATGCTTTTCATAAAATCTTTTATCAAGGCAGCACACATATACACATATATCGCGGCATAAACACCGAGGTTCCGGTAAATGCAGCGGAAAAATTGTGTATTTTCACGTCCGTTCCTCAAATTTTGCAAAGGTAAGGCGCGCGCTACCAAGTCAAATTTGAAAACCCAGCCTATAGCATTTCACAAGGAAACTTGAAGTATGCACGTGCACGTAAGTAATTTTGTACTTTTGTGATCAATTACAGGAAAAACAGTAACTTTACAAGGATCGCTGCCCCTTAAAGGAAATGACTGAAGCGTTACAACGCTACAGCAAGATGTTGCAATTGCATGGCGAATTACTTGAAACGCGTTATATGTGCACAAGTTTGCATCCGAAACAAGAAGAAAGAGCGCCAGTGTGTTTCTGGAGCCGCTCTTTCGTCCTGCCCTCATTATGGCAGATACGTTCCGCCTATGGCATGTTATGCGGCACGAAGCCCTATGTGCCACACCGACCTCGTTTTCACCGCCTATATATACCACACATGGGGCAAGCAAATGAAGTACATATACTTCGCGAACGATAACTAATAGTCGATTGAGTGATGGTCAACGCTAACGAGCACAGCATTACACATATGCAGCCATATATCGATATAGCGAACCTCGATTTATATAAATGCCTATATTACCAAATTATTTTCACCCCTGATTTTAGCTTTCAATACCGTGCATATTTTTTCCGCTACTTGACAAGGTAATTAACTACACGGTCTCGATTTAATGATGTTTTCGACCAATCAAAGAAAGTATGACTTCGATATATCGAGGTTTGACCGTATAGAAAGGCATATCCTTAACTGCCACATTACCCGCAAATACTAGGTTCAGATTCACTTGGACTGCACAGAGTGTATTTTTATTCTTTTCCCTTCCCTATCCTCTTGAATCCTTACATTCCTTCCCCATTCCTGTAAGATGTAGCATGTCAGTGGTTAATATACACGCATCAGCAAAAATCGACGTTTCTTTTTTTTTTTTTCAGAAAAAAAAGTCTCACTTTCCCTCTCGGCCATTCTAAACATTTGGAGCCTCGGCGGAAACATTTAGTAAAAATGTAAAGAAACGCCACAGAGGAAGTAGTCACGTCTGAACGTCCTTTTGAATGAAGCGTTTGAGCAGCAGAAACGCCGTGTATAGCGCGATATTTTAACTTGTCCGCACTGCATTCATGATAGGCATGAAGCATACTGCTAAAGAAAATAAATTTAGAATGTTGATAATGACTTACAAAAACGCGAGTGACTCATCACCGACACTCTATTGCGATATTCGTCTTCAAACAGCTGCTCGCCAGTGCGCGTGACGGAGGTATAGCATCGATGTAACGCTTGCTACATGCTTTTAGTTAACCACAAACCAAACGCGCCGCATTTTTTTTTTTTGTTGTTGTTGTTTCGAAACCGATTCAAAAGCGCGTCGTTTGCAGAAATGAAAGTGCCACCACTCCAACCAACCCTGCTGTTAAAATATGGGAATCTCGACCTAACGAAATTTGCGATATAACGAAGTTTTTTCGCTGCACGCACGACTTCGTTATGACAATGTTCGACCACAGGACATACCAGCGTGACTTCGCGCCGAGTGCAACGACGTATGCCTGCGAGGAAGGAGTCGCGGATAACATGGCCCCGCCACGGTGGTCTAGTGGCTATAGGTACTCGGCTGCGGATCCGAGGGTCGCGGGATCGAATCTCGGCTGCGGCGGCTGCATTTCGATGGCGGCGAAATGTTGAGGCCCGTGTGCTGTGCGCGTTAAAGAACCCCAGATGGTCGAAATTTCCGGAGCCCTTCACTACGGCGTCTCTCATAATCAGAGCTGGTTTTGGGACGTTAAACCCCACAAAACAACAACAAACAGCAGATAACATGAAAGGTGATGCATACCTGCTGAGAACACCAGGCACACTCGGGATGCCTGAGGCACTCGGAGCAGTTGTCGGCGCTCGAGGCACACGGGTCCGAGCGCAGAGCGGCAGCAGTGGCTCCTTCCCGGCCCGGAACCGATTCGTGCTGAGAGGAGAGCTCCGGTGCCGGAGGTGCTTCCGGGGCGGACACCGCTCCTTGGCTAGAAGCCGATTCTCTTTCAATTAAATAAGTTTCCGACAGCTTAGACGTCGCCTGATTTGGCGACCGCTCGTGGTCTGCGACATTATCCTGGATTGAAGACGCCTCTTGGCTCTCGACGCATGAACCGGGACTCAGTAGTACGAGCAGGCAGCAGCAGGCCGCCAGTACCACCGTCATGGCTGCTTGTTCTCTGAAAAGACAGAGGAAACGCGTTTCCGATCGTTCGTGAAGCATTCTGAGTACATGCAGAGAATCCAAGCACAATGTATACATGAACACCGATGTTAGTTGCGCTTCTTGGAGCACTTGACGCACTCGTATATACCGTGGTATACAGGAAAATCGCAGAAAATGAATTCAATAGTGAAACTTCTTTTATTCGACATATAAGCGGCCATGGGCGTCCGGAAAGAGGGTCAGTGGAGGGCAGCTGTTCCTCCCTGGAATTTCGAATATGTACATTTTATGTACCATAGACGCATATATATAGTACGTCCATGTTGCATTTGTGCACATTTTTTTGACTCATGTCTGTTTCGCGCATATCTGCATCCCCCCCTCCCTATCTTTTCTTTTTTATTTTTATTTGTCCGTCGTAAGCGGCTCTGAGCGACGGCATAACTCGTATGTATCTTGTTGAGAGGCGTCTGTTGGACCCGTGAAAGCCAAAGGAAAATGCACAAATTTTTCTAGAAAAGCTGATCTAAAAATGGTTTGTCTTTGTGGGTGATATGTTGGTTCACAATCCTGCAGGAGCTTAGAGTTCCAGTGCGAGAAGCGGTAATAGCGAAAAGAGAGGCCTTAACAAAGGGCAGTAAATAATTGGGCCGCTTGGACACTGACTCTGGAGCGTGCATCTATAAATCGAAGAACACGGAAGTGCGGCTGACCGCTGCTGCCGCGTGATTCAAATCCCGACATTTCGCTTTTCATGAAGACGGCATGCACAGGCATTGTAGGGTTTACTTCAGTAATTACCTTGCGTACCTGTGCTATGCGATTTCAGTGGGCGTTATAGAGAACACCGTGGTCGAAATTTCCGGAGCCCTCCATTACGGCGCTTCTCATAATCATATCGTGGTTTATTTGGGACGTAAAACCCCATAAATCAATAAATAGCTTGTGTGCCCCCAGAGAAGAAACTGCACGCTGCTCGGCTGATGGGCCACGTAACTGAGAATAAAATTAAATACAAACGGAGGCAGCAACAAATATCACCAGTGAAGAGCATTGTCTTTGACATCCTTGCCCAATAGTGCAATCTCTGTTCGAAAAGCCCCTGCGCCCACCCCATGTGTGAACGCATGTAAGTGCACTTTATAGAATACATACGACGTCGAACAAATAAGTCGCTTGTGTCGTGCTATTAACCTTAAAATATGGAATCACTGTGGCGTGCACAAGGCTCATTCAACCTCTCTCTCTGTGTGCTTATTGAGTGGTTGATTGATTGATTGATTGATTGATTGATTGATTGATTGATTGAATTAAACTTCTGCTAAAAAAATAATGACCTGTAGCCTACGTGGAGACAGTGTCTTGCGTTTTTCTGGACCGGCCAACCGGCGCCTCCGGTAACCCAGCGATTCGCGAACTCCTTTAGAAGTTTGCGAACGAAACTACGGAACTCAGCCGACGTGCCGTTGCAGAGAAACGAGATAACTTTGGCAGAGTTCACAGTTCACGCAGAGTTCAGCACCGAGGGGCAACCGAACATATAAAAGTCTGCACCGCTTCCATTAGAACATTTACACTGGAAGTATGCGTCTCCATATCCTTTGCACAGAGACTCGCCGCAAGGTCGGACGAGACCCATCAAGAGCACCCCCCTTTCCCATCCTCTCATTTTTCTCCTTGCATTCGCTCTGAGAGGAACGAACCCTCTGTTTGTGCAGCGGCCGCGGCAAGTACAGGAAAGGAGCCAGAATTCCCGGGCGCCCCCCCCCCCCCCCCGCCCGGGATATGGCTCGGAATGAACGGAGGTAAACGCGCGCCGACACACTCGTTAACTCTGTAAACTGCCCTACTCGATGAGTCGGAAGCATGCTTTGACGGCATTCCGCAGGAAACCGAATGCACGCCAAGCAACGGATGAAAAGGCAAACGGGCTGCTTCGCTTGGCCGGCGGGCCGCTGGCAATGGAAGAACGACACTGAATAAGGTGCTTCGATGTCCTCCTCGCCCGCCATTGCGACATCGAGGCACGCTAACACTGGTGGATCTTACCGTATATGGTGAAGTAGACGCACTTTAACGAAGGCGCGAACAGACAGCACACTTTCTGGCCTCGCAACTCGTGTCTGTCTGTGCGTTCTTGTGTCTTCGTTAAGGTGCGGTTGCTTCACCATAAGGTATGATCGAAAATCACCAACACGGCCAACTTCCCATCTCACTGAACACTGGTGGAATTAGCAGAATCAGTGCGCCACGGCAACTATAGGCGCGCAGTTAGTGCTTGTGTACGTGTGTTCTGTGGGTGTGGAGGCAGCAAGTGGTGACTTTCTTGTCCTAACGCCTTTGTTTTAGCGTATTTTCTTTTTTAATGCACACAACGCTCGCACGTCCGCGACCTTAGTATAACATGCGCCGCAAATGACGTTACATGTAACCACGCCGGAGCGTAACCGTCGTCGGCGACAAACTAGAGGCTGCCGACTGCCTCCAGACGCCCCTTCTGTTGCGTTTGATGCTCGAATTTTTCTGGATAACGTAAGAAAACGAGACAGCCTGATGTAAGTGAGAGAGACAGCACACTTGGCTTCGTCCACCTGTCTTCACCGTGGTGGAACGCTCCAATAAAAGTCAGACAAAAAATTCACGAAGTTGTACAGTATGTATATATAAACAACAAACTATAGCTACAACTAAGAAACATGTAGCCAGAAAAGGGCAAAACAAAATAAATAAATAAAAGGAGCTCGTTGGAACATCAGTGGAATTCCACAACACCAAGGAAGACTGGCAGCTACACAACCAAACTTAACCACGACGTCTATGCAGATTTGGACATTCCCCGACGCTGTGACGCAAGTCACGGGGCAACAATCTCAAACACTTTGCACCCTCCGCGTGGCACTGCGCATGCGCGAATGCCCCGAAGCATCCCACGTACGCAGGAGCTGCAAATCGCTGTGGTGCGATTTCCGGCAGCGGAAAAGCGCACGGCGCAGCCGTGCACCCGCTGGGCGTCGAACAAGGGGGAGCCCCATCGCGAGAGGCTGGCCCCTCTTCGAGGAAAGCAGAGATTCGGAAGGCGGGTCCCCGCGCACGTACGTGCACTACACACACCGAGAGGCTTGTGCAAGGGCCGGCTTGAGCTCGTAGCACACACACACCGAAGCTTCGCATGGGCGCTCTCCTCTGGAACCCAGTTGGGGCTGCTGTTGCTGCAGGGGGGGCAAACTGTGCCTGCGGCGTCTTGAAAGAAAGAAGGGGATGCGGGACTCCATCGTAGCAACCTCCCCCCTAATCGGCTCCCCTTATGGACAACACCTACACCCACTGCCTCATATGAGAATGCATGCAGTATGTGGAGACGGCGTTTAGGTCAACGCACGGGCTGAATGCACAATGCTGCTCACTGGCACGGCCGCTACATACTCATTGGTATGCGGAAAGCAGCGCAAGAAAAATCAATCTTACGACGTGTCGAGGGCGGCTGTTAATTCGGGGTAATGTAAAGGCCCTAGAGGTCAAAGACTAGCAGATTTACCTACAAAACCCGTAGGGAAGGGGAACGGAGGAGGAGTAGGACATTCCCACCCTCATCTTGTTTACTAATGGCACTCCCTCGATTTGTACATATATGTCACAATTTCAAGATAACTGCCGCTTCACACTCCCTTGATATTTTGACAGCAAAACCCGCTCCCCAGTTTCAGTTCCTGCATGGGGAAACCCCTGCAGACAAGTATATCGGTAAGTGTTCCTGAAGGTGCAAATTCACAGCAGACAGGCACGTCCGGTCATGGGAATAACACCGTTCAGTTTCGTCCTCACGCTTCTATGTATATCGCTCGTTAATTTCAACCGTTTTAATATCACGAGCCCTCAGTGGCAGCGGCTGCCAATCAGAAAATCTTTCTTCCTATATACTTGTCGCATGACTTTCACCGCCGCGTCATATATGAGACTGGATGCACGAAGCTTCCGCAATGGTGCACGGTATTATTAACACCGAGAGCGAGCGCTTACACACACTTGTTCTGGGCGTATACGTATAGCTGTATAAAGGGAGAGCAGGCATCATGGAGTCCGCGTCGGGCTACCGGCCTCACCGACAACGAGAATCGCGGGCGGCCGGGCCCCTAATTGCGCGCCGCGACCACTGCTCGAAACCGTCGGTCATCGAAGAGGAGGCCCACCGATTAGCGCGCACAGCATCCCCCCGACAGAAGCCGCGCGTTACCCCGCGCTTATTTCTTGCGCCCACCCGTCGTTTCGCGCGATTAGGCGCGCCACGCGGTTACGGCGAACGACTCTTTAGCACTGCTCCGCGAGTGGCCCTCTCTAAATGGGCTAACGATAGACTCGGCGTCGGGAAGACGTGGACGGCGGGAGCATCAGGAGGAGGAGCCAAGACTCGGCAGGGGTCACCGTTTGTCGGGTGCTTGGGCACCCCGAGCTCTTCTAAGGTCTGGTTCTGCCTTGTGCGGAAGAGAGAGAGACAGAGAGCAGAAGAATGCAAGTCAAGGCCGTGCTTCAATGCAAGCGCGTGTTGCTCGTCTGTGTTCGAGGTTAATAATAAATTCATTAGCATAAGACACGTTGTACGGCAAAAAAGTACGCCTTCTTCGAAATATCAGTCAGCGCACACACGCTGAAGTGTGCTTTGGGTCAAGCTATTGCATTCCGCGACGGGCTGCTGCTGTGATATACAGTGTTGCTTGCTGAAAGAGGCCATTATCCGCGGGTTTCAACACGGTCTCCAAGAGCTGCACAACCTTCCTTGTTTCTGTTTTCGCTTCTCTTTACCTAAAGGTCTTGTTTCGCGTGTGTATAATTGCTCATACAGAAGCCAAAGGATTGGTGTGCGTTCATGGTGCCTTTCAACGGCTCTTGCTCTAGATTGTCCCAAGGCGCTCGTGAGTCGTCTGGGCTGACACCTTGATGTGATATGCCGGTGCGATCGCATATGATCGGCTTTTGAAGAAGTTCGCCTTTCTTTCTCACATAGGCACTCCAAAAGAATTGCAGCTGCCCTTGTTATAATCAGACTACGCGACCCTTTCAAGAAAAGACCAAGATAGACGAACGCGCTAGGTCGGAATGTTAGCAAAAAAAAAAAGAAAAGAACGAACAAAAAGAGATAAACGCGCTCCGAACGACGAGTACGGGCTACGTGGGTCCCCCTGTCCGGTCTCGCATGTTTCACGCTGCCCGCAAGAAGAGCAGAAGGAAAGTACACGTGCAGTCTGCTTTATGTGAAACATTCCACGTAGACAACAAAAGGACTAGAGTGTACATGCCATCGTCTAGTAAATCAGGTTTCGGAGCCCGCGTGCCGGCCACCGCGCTACGTTTGGAATGATACTGCTGTCATGTCAACAGCTAGGGCTTGACGCTGAAACGTTGCAGCCGTGTGCGATCTCGTCCCAAGATAACGCATACAACCAAAGGCGGCACACCCGGTTTTACAAAACATGAAAAGAGCCTGCTGACCGCACTCGTGAATGACTACGGGCACACCATGGAATGCCATGTTGTTTGAAACATATAAAGGATAACCACGTACGGTATCACGCGGCACGGTAACCGACAATAGAAAGAAATGTTAGGATAAGCTAAAAGAAAGCGGAATAAGGAAGCTGCAAAAGAAAAGCGATATCACAACAAAATTCCTAAGCGCACATCACTGGCTCATTCGGGCCGCTTTTATATTTCTCGTTGGATTACTGCGTGACAAGTTCGGCATGCTGAACGTTAATACAGTCATGAGTGCCAACAGTGATTGTAAACAAGGAAATTGGCTCGTAATCACGCTTTCAGCGAAGCGTGTTTCTTACCTTGAGGATTGTTTACACTGCAAGAAAACGGTTGACACACCGATCCCTCGAAGTAAATGAATCGCTAAAGATACATGAGCAGCACTTCCGCGTCGTCACCATCACTTTATTGCACGCGTGTGTGCAGTCAAGGCATCCGCTTACACAAAGTAATCCGGCCACTTCATTAAAATCCCGTGTCATTTTAGGAGGTCTCGCAAACTGCAGGAAGCACACCAAAATCCAGCAGAGCGGCTTCGCAGTGAGCAGGGTCATTTTTCCAAACGCACGACACACATGTTCACGGAGGAATCCGCACGAGACCATCGGCGACTGTTTGAAGCGTACTGGTGCCGTGAAACCACACAGCCGGTAACTGCAGCGTCCAAGGCACAGGCCGGAGTAGTCCTCGCTTTCTCGGCGAGGCATCGTACCCAGAAGCTGTCGCCCGGCGTTTTCGTGCACATGTGGCGAGCGAGGTATTGTTCGTCGTACAGCGTCCCCTAGCTGCCTCGGTCACGCAGGGGTGGCGGCGGAATTTTCGACTCGCGATGCGCTTCTGAAAATGCTGCATCCACGGTGTGACAAGCAAATTCACGAACAGGTAACCTCCGCTTGACGTCCGTACGGGGGGCGGCCATGTTGGAATGAAGCACGAAGTCAGTTTCAAGCTAGCCCCTGAGCAGACTTGAAATGAGAGCGGACTTCGGCCCGTCCAAGTCCTCCGCAAGTCACCGGCAAGTCAAGTACGATTTATGACATGCGGCGAAGCGTTCTTGAGACTGGCGCAAGTCAAGTTCGAGCCAAGTTACATCTCTGCATACGGGGTCGAGACGCGTTGTTGTTATACTGCTTCCAGTAGCATCCAGCGTGCAGTGAACCAATGCGCCGACGATTCATTTTCCGGGGTTGTAACTGGTCCTTCCGTTCCACGTACGTTAAACTCCATTTTGCGATAAGGTTCTCGTACAGCAGCCCAGTCGTGCTCCAGAAAGAGCAACTAAAGTACTGACATGAACGTTTTCGTTTTGTTGCTCTAAATAAAAGCACTGGCGTATAGAGAGCCCTATAAGGAGAGTATTGCAGTGTCTCGGAACTCAATGAGTACGTGTTTAATACGGCTGCCTTAAAAAACGACTTTCGTTTTCAATTTAGACGGGGCTGTTTCACAGTGACGTGCAAACACAGTCGGACGTATGTCTAATAAAAAGTGTCATGCGGAGACAGCAACTCGTTGAAGGAGCCGCTGCTGGTAGTTACACGCAGACAACGGTAATTTCATTGTCGCCCAGCGACTCCGACAGTAGTTTCAGCGATTTTTAGGTGACTGTTCATACGTCATGGTGATGTCCACTGCAATGGGGCTGGCTTGCAGATTCTGGGCGACGAAAAGATTAAAATCGCATTAAAATACTTTATATGTTTCATGGTTCAGGGTGTGCGCAGAACGTTAAGAAGGCATGCTAAGAAAAAAATAAAGTCCCTTTTTCGCTGCCTCGCGAAATCAAAATCGCTGACTTTAACAGAGCGGAGTCAGAGGCAGGCACACCCTTTGTGCCAAGCGCTGTAATAAAATGGTGCAAGATGTCATATCTGACACGTATTCAGGTCAACAAAGATGGCATGCAGTTCGGTGCGAAAACGATCGTGTATTGCCCACCGGTTTATCCAGAATTTCGATTTTGCGGGATGTTACCCATGGTGTGACCGGAACGCGGGGGAGTGTGGATACAACGTCATTGGTTATCTGGGGTATTCTTTTCTTTTTCGGGGGTAGGGGGGGGGGGGGGGTATAAATCCTTGGAATTGCCGGCCACCGGGGGCGCGTTAGAAAGCACAGCTTCCACTGCACATCGGTTGTCGATCAGCCCATGCGCTGTTCGGCGACTTCAAACACGATCATTCATCACAATATTCAGAGAAGAAGACATACTTATATCGGTGGTGTTGTCGACGCTAACAAATTCCGTCTCCCGCCCCTTCTCCGTTCAAACAATGAGCGTCGCAAATAGAGAAGCCGATCCAAGAAGCAATCAGGGCTTATTTATGAGCTGATTCGTGGATATGATTCTTGCTCACTGCCATCATCTACAAACTTAAAGTACAAACCGGGAGATTATAGTCGAATACGGTTTTGTCACCAAACCAAACCTACGAAACACACACTGAGAGAGAGAGAGAGAGGAAAAGGAGGTTTGCGCACCACATAAGCAACCCCCCCCCCCCCCCCCCAAGCAACAAGCCCGCACATATATACTTAAGAACCATAAACTCCGAATGGCGACCGACTGGTTGCCGTCGCACTTGTCTAACCTCGCGAACTGAAATGGAACGGCTCTATTGTGTTGCATTCACAATGTATATCTCTGCGAGCCTCGCTGTTCACGACATCGCAAGAAGTGCACTGCTTGCCGCGCGAACGGCGCCCTGGAGGCGCACCCTTACTCAGCGTACCCTATATGGTATCGTGGAATACGCGCCATTCACGCGGACTACTGCATAGGAGATTCACACGATTCAGCGTGCCGAACACGGTGGCAGAATATTCTACCACCGCAGTCCCGAAACACCTAGCGCTAAACAGCCAGCAGAATGTGCGAAGACGCTCAAGCTGCTTCGCGATGAGTGCGGCGACGTAATAATAATAATAATAATAATAATAATAATAATAATAATAATAATAATAATAATAATAATAATAATAATAATAATAATGAAAAATGAAAAATGTCACGGTTACCTGAAACTTAATATTTCTTACAAAGGCGATGGCACTCAGCTTCCTCTCTCTCTCATATACTTGAACACGACTGTAAGGAAACAGAGTGATGGGGTTGTAACAGAGCGCACAAGTGCGGATAAGTACGTTGCCCCCAACGAATGACGAAGCCAGAGCGAGACAATTCGACAGCCGTTCTCTCAGTAGCTTGACTCACGCGCGGAGAGAAGATGCATATACTTATCTACAAAATTAACGCCAGTTTGTTCGGGCACTCAGTAAATACGTCTTGCAATAGCGAAGTATATATCTTATAGCAAACTGAAGACCGTGTCTTCGACCGTAAATTGATCTGTGCATAACTGATCATACATCCTGATGCTGTCATGGTGACCATATCAATTTTGGTAAAACCGGAGTCCCTGTAAAATCGTAAACTTAGGAAGAAAACTCGCAAAGTTCACGGAAAATTTGGGAGATTTGTCAGGTATGCACGAGCACGGCCGCTCGATTAGCAACGTTGATGCGCGCCCCCAGAGCGCGCGCATCAACCCACCCTAAAGTGAAACGAACTGCAGCGCCGCCTCAGACAAGTCATTTAGCATTGGTGACTACTGCCGTGCTTTCGGTGCGGTAATATCGTGCCTTCGTCGCACTGACGGTACTGAACTTACCCCACAATAAAAATCTATAAGATGGGTTTTCAAATATCGCGCATTTTCTTAGAAGCCCAGAAGAATTAAAATCACTGCACCTATTAGTACGAAACTACGTTACCAGGGCAATAACACAACATCTTCATTAAAGATTTCGCGGTTAAAGCAACAGTTTGAATGTTGGTTGATTAATTATCATGAATTGCTCATCTGAACTCATAAAGAATAGCCTGAGATGGTCAAGACGACACTAAGTAGGCGGTTGCATTCTTGGAACGATATGCGTCATTGTACAGTTGTGTAGAAATTGTCGGGGAGAGCTTCCTTTGGCCAGCCATGAAATTATCCCCTACCAAATATGTAAATTGACACCTCATACAAAATGGGAAAGTGAAGGGCGGGGGGTCAGCAGATCAGTACAGATCACTAACGCTGCTTCTTTTTTTAAAGTCCAGAACATTTCGATGGAGGAGACGCAGTGCGTGTTTGCTTGCAGGCGATTGGTAAGAAAGCCAGATCGAAAAAAAGAGCGCGAAACAGGTTTTCACTACTCGCGGCAAGAAGGGGAGCACGTCTAGAAAAGTACAGCAAGGGTGGGGCAGACCATCCCGCCCTCAGTGCGGCAAGATGAGACCCCACTCGACACTCCTGCTCCACTCCTCACACACGGCCCATCCGACGCTGCTAACTTCACCCCAAGACGCGTGGGCCGGCCTGCCTGCCTGCCTGCTGCCTCTTGCACGGACGTGGGCGATGCCAGGCGTACGACAGCGCAGCCGTCAACGCGGGCGTCTGTTGTTATTTTGCATAAATTAACCGAAAGAAAGAAAATTAAATCGCTGCTGACAATTTAATTCATTAATTAACGAGACAACACACGGAACGCCACGCTTAGCTTGTGCTGTTGTTTCGGCGGCATCTTTGAAATCCATCCCCATGAACGCAGATCCTCAGGCACATTAGCCTGCAGGATGTGCAAGAGGATAAGCTGCTTTGAGCACGAGAAGCGCCGCTCGCCTCCTCGTCTTGGTCGCAACGCCGGCGGCATTAACGACTGTAGAAGCCAGCCGTGCGGCACTGCCACATGTAAGGTCGCTCTCCACGAAGAGGGGGAAATGGCGCCATGTTCTGCAGCCATTGTAGAAGCGCGGCTCAGTGCCGTTCTCCTTCCTTTTCTCCCCTTAACATTCCCTCTATTCCTTTACGGTAAAAGGAGTAATGACTCTCACATCTATATTAATCACTACCTCTCATATATTCATAGGGGCTTACATGCATATATTAGCTGGTTTCGTACATGGCACTGGAGGGAGAACATCACAGGCGTGCGCACAGGAGGCGTGGGGTAATCACCCGATGGGGAGCACTCAATCTGCTCCATACATTTATACGGCACCGCGTTTTGACCGAATGTGACCACGGAGGAGGTTGGGAGGAAGAGGGAAGAGGACGCGCTACCATAACCCCCTCCCCTATTGAAGAAGCCCACTGACCACCCCTAGTGGAGATCAGTGGAGAAACCTGCACACGTCTATGGCCAAAACAAAGTCATACGCTTCTGAGCTCTGGAAACAGCTCTTAGTGTGAATGACCAGGCCACTTTATGGCGCAGAAAAAAAAAGAAAGTCCCTGCCGTGCACTTTCGTCCGCTTCGGAGAAAGGTTGATCATCAAAGAGAACGGGAAGTACGCCAGGAAAGATGACGCGCAGGCCACGGAAGCGAGATGTCTGTCATGTTCACTTACGTCGCGGTCGTGTTATAAAGGCGGATATAACCGGGCGCTGTTGTGTGTGTGCTACGACCGAAAAGCTATGATGCACACGGGTTATTCTCAGAAACACCGTGTTACAACTCATGCAGAACTCGGAGTGTTCGATGAATATGCAAACGCTGACACTGGCAGTCGAACAAAAATTTTCATTTTACATGCTGTTATGTACGCACAATCAATCGCTGAAAAAAAAAAAAGGAATACAAGAAACTTGCGCAAATATAACATATGCATGATTTTATTATGCAAAATGATCATTGCAAAAATAATGGTAATTTGTGCTGTAAGCACTCATGGTGTGCACAGAAAACCTGTCAGACAAATGCATAAACAGTGGACAGGTGTAAAACCTGTACGTTCTGTTTCTATCCAGGTGTCCTGCCTGTATGTTAAGTATTAGAGGCACTGCCCCCCAGCAACAAGCCTTCGTGAACCTGCGTTCGTTCTAAGTCGGCCGCTTTCAAGCTCATGCGCAGGTAATCTATCACTAAAAGAAGGCGGGACTGGACAGCCCGTGGCTCATTGTGGAGCATAATTTACATAATGGACCCGCCTGATCGTTACTCCATCAACAAATGAACCGTAGCCGACTTCCGTAGACCTTCTTTAGGAGAGATAACTTTCAAGATTAGGATGCCCTCACCCTTCTCTCACTCTCTCTATGGAAAACGACAATAAAAATGTCCTACGCAGTTCTTTCTCTAGCTTCCCTCAATAGACTCTTGGGACATTCTCTCGTGCGTCGCCAAAGATCGACCACTCGACAGAAATAGACGGTCCGCGGCAGGACACCTTGACGTCTCTCTTTGCAAGCGCGCCGCAGTGTCCGATTGTCAACGAGACAATTCACAAAGATGTACACGCGACCACCGCTGGGAGGTTCCGAAGCATTCGAGGAACACAGCGGGAGCTATCTTTCCCCGCGAAATCTCAGGCGAGATCTCTCGAAAGAAACGCACCTTTCGATGCTCTTCGGCTTTTTGCAGACACGGACGCAGCAGTAGAAAAGGCCTTTAGGAGTACAAACGCAGAACGCGCAAGCGCCTTTGCTTTATTCTGAGGGGAAGTCCGGCCTTTCTCCTCACCGACAAGAAAGAGCCCACGGCTAACGCCTTACAACGTATAAAAGCAAAAATAAAAAGAACGGTGCGTACTACAAATTGCGTTGTGCGGCGTGCCTTTCAGGAGGACTTCTTGAAGTGCGTCTAGAGTGGTCGCTGGAGGGTCAACTAGCTGTGTCGCCATAAAAGGGTTGTGCAGGGGGGCACTAACCTGGTCGAAAGACTGGGGGCTCCATTGAAGAGTTTGCAATAGATAGCGTACGTACCGAAATGACACTAGGCTGAAGATAAGACACACGAACGATTCTTCAGACATTCAGCAATGCTTGTTCTTTTTTTTTTTCTTTTCCTCACCCTTCCGCATGCTCCCGAGTCTCTACCTATGCCAGACAGACAGACAGACAGACAGAGGAACTTTATTGTGTCCTGGGACGAGGGTTCCTAAGAACCCGCGGAGGACCTATGCCAAGCAAAAACAAAAAGAGGGGGGAGGGGGACTACTCCACTCAAAGAGACACCATGCAGTGATGCGATGCCGCATTTTACATGGCGCTGAGCCGCGCTACCTTTAATGGTCTGCAGAAATATGCGGCTATTTCCTTTCCTACGAACCACTCTCCATTTTACAAGTTTGCTGCGTCTTGAACACATATACACTGTACAAATGACGTTCGTTACACTTTTTTTTTCCTTTTAAATTTTCTGCGTCAGTTTTTCATGGTGCTGTGGAATAACGTTACCCCAAGGTCTTTAGCGTGCGTTGCAATCGCAACGGCATACCGTTTTCTCTCTCTCTCTCTCTCTCCTTTTTTTTTTTTCTTTTTCATGTCCTCGCCGAAATGCGACCGAGGCATGCAGTACGGTATGTAAAGCGGGTGTCCTACGGTGCACTTTCGATTGCGATCGACACCGATCATGACCGAGGTGCCTCACCGCGATCGGCTTAACTACGCCATATTCATCAATAGCGGTCCCGATCGGAGCTAGACCGAAACTGCCGGTTCCTGACATGTAACTCATGGTACTCTGCAGCTGATGAGAGTTGTCGGTATAGGAGCAAATACTACCCACGCGCGGCGCTGTGGTAGAAGGAGGAGGCGCGGCTTCCTCGAAATCCTATATCTCTCTCTCGCGTCCGGCTATCACGACTTGGCAAACACGGTCCGATAAGGCTACGTACGCTGAGTAAGACCTCGCCCTTAGGACGACACACTGGACTGCACTCGCAATGACCGACACAGGCGAGGTCGGCGGCGTGAAGCGTACAACCGTGCGAAGGGCGCACGCCTGCAAGGAGGTGACGGGAGCTCTTTATCTCTACACTGGGGCGTGACTCATTTTCCTGCCGGAGACGTTAATTTGTTTTCGTACAACACGTTCACCTGTGACTACAACACCAACTCGCCACCGAAACGTTCACTGAAGGTGTACACTAGCGCAGCGATGAAAGCCTCGACCCCTGAGATGCAAGACTGCAAGAGAGCACCGCAGCATGGCTAAAGCAGAACGACCTGCTATATAGTTATGCGGCGGGCGTTGACGTCTGCAGCGTGCAACGCGCTGGGATGCCCTTAACAGTGCCGCTCATTGTTGGGCCGTGACGGCTTTGAGTTATGCCACGCTCGTGCATATATCCAGACGCGACTTCTTTTGACGGCTCGGCCATTAACACCATCTGTTCCGCAGTGAAGCCGGTCTGGCCGACAAAAGAAACACAAGACATGGCGGTACAGGGGGCTCACCACTGGAGTCGACAACAAACAGGCATGTGTATAGGCAGGCCGGGAGGAACTTGGATAAACTATATCATAGGTGGGTTCAGTGGATATAGGCAGCCGAACGTCGAATAAACATGGAAAGGCATAGCACGTATTTACATAATGGCAGATACTTCGAAGCCTCGCACTCGCCCAAATAGCAGGTGCGCCGGAATCCCTCAGGAAAATAAACGACAAGCACGCGCCGTCCGAAGCAGGGCAACTTACTCAACCACCTCAACCTCGAAGTAGGCAAGTACAGAACGAGTGTTTAGGAAACGGTAGTCGAAAGTTTCGCGCGCTGACACCTCTCTCTCTCTCTCTGCGCTTTCCATTTAGGTGCACGAGTTTCTTGAGCAAAGGAAAACGCAGTGTTCGCGCTAAACAGGAGCTAGCATGCGTCACGCCAACGCAATACGATGGCTGTGTGTTCTTCCGGTCGATGGCAAGGATGACAACACTACACAACTACACTGTGTCTGCTCCTTTACGAGACCGCAAGCACGCGTGCAATGCTCGAGATATTCCTGTGGGCTGCTACAAGTATCCCCGAAAGTGCAGAGGCACTGTTATGTCGGCGTTGTGAGTCATAATCATCACAACATAAATACATGTACGAGTGGATCAGTTGAGTCGTAAGTTCTTGTCAAACGTCTCGTATTTGGCGCCTCGCTTTATTCAGAAGAAAGGAACTGTGTAAATGTTAGTTACGCTGTCACAATCGCGATCGTACGGCAGAGAAGCAGTCGGCATCTGGGCTCAACCTGAGGAAAATGGACACGCGACAACACGTGTATTTAAGGCGACAAACTACAATGATTGAGCGTTATACATATGTGGATGAGCAGCTTCTTCGTTCCATCGCCAGAGTACAACGCCATGCGACACAGCTCTATATTAAAAGAGCTACTCAGTGGACTGGATGAGTCATTTTACTTCCACTCGCAATGCAACGCTTGAAGACAACACGTAGCCCCAGCAGAGACAACTTCGACTCGAAATCATGATCGAGATAGACGTTATAGTCACCGGTATATCGGTACGGAATTCAATACACAGCTGTTAGTCGGTGAGTTACATGGCCACAACAGCAACACATATGAGCCATATGCAATGGATCACACTACATGATGAAGTGTATAATCGTTGACCTCCACCTTCTCAAATGTAAACAAATTTCTGCCTCACGGGATTCGCAAGTTGTCAGTGGAGAATGTCACAAAAGGTTATTTCTGTTAGCATCCAACTGTCCGCGAGCCGCCGCCAAGCTGATGGCGATATTTTCACTTCGAAGATGCTTGCATCTGTCCCCCACCTGTTCGTATATCCTTCCGTAAGTTCATTTCTAAGCTGTGTTAAGGTCATACTACTAGTTCCGTATAAAGAACGCAACTCGAAGTTTAATACAGCGAACAATCAAAATTGTCGGATGGACCCTTGTGATGTTAAACGGGAGATTTATGCAAGGCCGCGGCGTCCGTTCCCGTGATTCAGCCGCTACTCCAGGCGATGCAGCCACGCTGTGCACCCGTTTCGTAGATCACTCACCGATACCGCTGAAGATCTCCGGTGCCTCTGCTGCGATATGTGCGCCGTGCCGTCTCTGGAACGAGCAACGCGCACAGCCCTACGCGGGAGGTTTTCAAAGACTCCCGCTGCGACCACCGTAATGACCGCGTGATGTCGACGACGTTCCTTTTGGAAGCGTTCGCAGTAGCCCCGCGTAACCGGTGCACCACTAACCGGCTCTTCTTCCCACACCTCTGCGAGAGAGGGCGATGCGCTGACAGCGATGATCGTAACGGACGAACAGCACACGCACGCACACACAGGGCCTGCCACTCGCTAGAACACGGCGATGCACATTCCGCCGGCTCGGCCGGCACTCAACAGCGCAGCAGACGCTCGCACCTGTTTGCAGGCGGGCGCGCAAACGGAGACCGGTGCGGGGAGAAAGATGCTAGCGCCATCTGCCGCAGGTACGATAAAATGTCATGGCTGCTGCATAGCCTCAGAAATTGGGTGATGCTGAATCGTGAATAAGTCTTGGAGGTCATAATTGTTATAAATGCCGCGTCTCGGCACCATCACCTAGGTGAGGAACCCTCGTACGCTATGCGAAATATCGCACTGTAACAAAATAAATAAATAAATAAATAAATAAATAAATAAATAAATAAATAAAACAATTTCTGTCTATGTTAGGATGAACAAGACTTTGCTTAGGGCTGAAAAAACTTATTTGCCGGCCCTTCTGTATACGGGCTAAAGACAGCTATGCTTTCTGAATAATTAATTAATAAACCCGATCAGTCGATATACGTGAGCATGAAAGAAGTAGTGATTGCATGTTCGAAGGAAGGTGCCGTGATAATAAATACGCAAACAAATAAATAAATATTGTGCCTCTTCCTGCTGATGCTGCGTCAGGATGATGAAATCCTCGTTTAACAATGGAGATCGTTTAATTTACCTAGCGTATCTTAATTGTCTTAAATGGTGTAACGAAGTGCAAAGGTTGCACGAAGATGGATATAAGCAAACGTCTGAGAATTATTTATTTATTTATTTATTTATTTATTTATTTATTTATTTATTATAGTCCTATTGTCTGCACCCTTGTAAAGATAACCGTTCAAACCGATGGTGTCGTGCACTGTGTTCATAACACCATTCATGCAGGAAAGACCTTGTGCTGCGAAAAAAATTCTTCGGCGGTATCAAAGTCGACGTATATTCCATTCAGATGACTCATAAAGAAAGCGCCACAGAAGCTTGTGCCATGGAAGAAGGAAAAAAAACAAAGCTAGGAGTGAGCGTCACATGACTATCTTGAAGCCTATGTCGTAAAAAAAAAAAAAATAAGGGAGAGAATCATGGAAAATGTTCCCCGGCCACGTGGTATCGAGCAGTAGAACAATTCACGGTCAAGCACCACTAAAGGTTACCGCGTCCATAACCTTGAGCGGTCCGGCGACTATGGAGGGGCCTAATCTGCACACACTGTTAGGGTGGCTATGCCACCCTAACTGCAGTGGCTATCCACTGTACTGTCGTCAGGCGAGGTTGCCATTACGGAGGCTGGCGGAATTCGCCTGATGCCGCCTCTATAGTTCTTTCTTCCTCCATGACTCAGTTGTACAGCAATATCGTCACATCATCGTTTTGACCACGTGTTTAGCCTCCCGTGTCACAGCCGCTGGATGAAAACCGTGTAAATGGGCGAAAGCATTCTCTGTGCTGACACGTCCGCTTCGTAGAAGCGCACTTCTGTCGAGTTACAGTAGTGGGCGACGCGCGCGTCTTTCCACTATAGTCTGTTTCAGGAGTTCCGCGTAGCACTGTCGAAGCTACAGGCCCCTTCTGCCAATTAGGAAAGCGAACGCGTGTTAAGCGTTTCCCTCCGCACCATGGCATCTGCCAGTGGCGAACCGTGCAGTGGCAGAAGCCCTGGGAAGGTGAGGAAGAGGACGGAGTGGGGCCCCTATTGGCAGGAGTGGCTCGCAGGTGCGTGTCCGAACAATGACATTTCGTCTCGCCTCGGAAGAATTTGGTGCTCGATGGCCTTCGCTCTGCTGCACGGAACTCCTGAAACAGACTATAGGCCTATAGTGGATTAGTGAGACCAGAGTCCTTCTGGTGAGACCATAGACTTCAAGAACTGCATCAAACAGCGCCGCTTTGCGAGCCTGCTGCTCGTACGGCTTGCCTTTCCATCATTTCTCTTCGTCCTCTTGTGGTAGTGCTAGTGTATCCTCAAAGCAAATTAATAAATTAATTAATTAAATGTAGGGGTGCCCGCACCACCGGAACGTATAGCGGGCTTAAAGCCAATTAGTAAAATAAATGAGGAGGGAAAATATCCCGAAGAAGAGTATTTTTAATTGTCTGAGAAAAAAAAGAAAAAAGAGATTGGGAGGATAGGAATAAAACGGAGTGTCTGCATGAGGGTACCAAGTGAAGCTTGTGCCAACATGTGTCAGATGTGATGTTTCAGCGGGAATGTTCCCTAGGGTTTAAGGGTTTTGGTGGTTAAACGCGAGTCTACTATTTTGAGGGTATATCGGGGGAGTGAGAGAGTGTGAGCTCTTTTGGAGGGTAGGTTTTTGGAAGTGTGGTGATTGTTAGGTCGTATTTTACATGATTAGAAGTGCTCTATTGTCATGGTTACCGACATGCACGTATGGAAGAACCATGTCATGGTTGGCTTATGCCACGTGGATTCATGTATCATCATCACCCCATGTTATGTCCACTGCAGGACGAAGGCCTCTCCCAATCCTCTCCATTCTTGCGTGTCCTGCGCGAGCTGATTCCATTTGACGCCTGCGAATTTCTCGATTTCGTCTCCTCATCTTACTCTCTGTCGTCCGCGGCTTGTTAATAGAAGGAATGGCTTCATTTGGGAAATTTCGCAGTGGTATTGATGTGTTTGTGGTGACTACAATGGTGTCCTCTCGCGCAGCTCGTGTACGTGCGCAGACAAAATAATAAGATAAAACACGCCGCGGTTATGCACGCTGCCATTTGACAACTGCCTTTCGGTGCGCTTTATTAATCGTGTTGCTGTTTCGGCTTCCTGAAATGCTTATTTTTCTCGCAAATGCCTCGAGCCCAGTATAGGCTTTCGCGACCAAGCGCACGTCAGCTGATTGTCGCGATTAATTTTGTGCAATATGGGCACGTACATGAGTGCGCGTACACTGGATGCCACATTAACAAATGTTATTGTAGAATAAATTGCTTTGTGCGAGTACTCGAAATTTTGAATACGAATCGAATAATTAGCGCTATTTATTCGCGCGCTCTGATCACGCGTGCATCGAAAGCGAAGTACACAATGTGAATTAACAGTGGTGGAATTGTGAAAGTTCATTCTTGCAAGGTTATTCCAGCGTTTTACACGTCTCGAGCAAAGTACCGCCGCATAATTACGGCTGCTATATACGGTACGCGCTTGGAGGGGAAACGGGAAAGTAATAACTTGATACTCACAGATATATTCAAGCATGCTTTGGATTGCTTTCGCGCACGAGAAAGTGACCCTACGGGCACGAGAGAGCGGGCGAACAAGCTTACGGAAGCCCGCGAGCGGTAACCATTGCAGAAATATGCGGTGAACGCAATTCCAATTAAAACGAAGAGAATTATTTATGTATCATCATCATCATCATCATCATCATCATCATCATCATCAGCCTGTTTAGGTCCACTGCAGGACGAAGGCCTCTCCCAACGATTTCCAATCCACCCTATCCTGAGCGAGTTGGTTCCACTTTATGCCTGCAAACTTTTTAATTTCATCGCTCCATCTAATCTTTTGCCTGCCTCTGTTACGTTTTCCCTCTCTTGGTATCCATTCCGTTGCTCTTACTGTCCATCTGTTATCTTTCCTCCTCATGACATGTCCTGCCCAGGTCCACTTCTTTCTTTTAATTGATATAATAATATCGGCTATTCCTGTCTGTTCTCTGATCCATTCCGCTCGTTTTTTATCTCTTAGCGTTACCCCCAACATTTTTCTTTCCATTGCACGTTGCGTGCTCCTTAGTTTTATCTCTAGTTTTTTCGTTATCCTCCACGTTTCTGCGCCGTACGTTAGTACTGGGAGAATGCAGTGATTGAATAGTTTTCGTTTTAGTGAGAGCGGTAAGTTTCCAGTCATGATTTCATAATGCCTTCCGAATGCGCTCCAGCCCAACCTTATTCTACGGAGAATTTCTTTTTCATGGTTAGGAGTTCCTGTTATTAACTGTCCCAGGTATACGTATTCGTTTACACATTGTAAGGGTTCATTGTTGATTTTAAATTTCTGTTCCTTAGCTAGGCTATTGAGCATAACTTTGGTCTTTTGCCTATTCATTCTTAATCCAATTTTAATACTTTCCCTGTTTAGGTCATCAATCATGTTTTGTAGTTCGTCTCCATCATTGCTAAATAGCACAATGTCGTCTGCGAATCTTAAATTGCTGAGATATTCTCCGTCTATTCGAATTCCCTTGTCTTCCCAGTCTAGACGTTTAAAGATTTCCTCTAAACATGCAGTGAATAGCATCGGGGATATCGTATCTCCCTGTCTCACGCCTCTCCCGATCGGGATTTCTCTGCTTTTCTCATGTAGGAGTAGTGTGGCTGTGCAATCTTTGTATATGTTGTTGATGGTTTTCACGTATATGTCAGGTACCCCTTGTCTACGTAGAGCTTCTAGCACTGCTTGTATTTCTATCGAGTCAAATGCTTTCTCGTAGTCGATAAACGCCATATAAAGAGGTTTGTTATATTCCGCGTACTTCTCAATTACTAGGTTGATAGCGTGGCTGTGGTCCATTGTCGAGTAACCTTTCCTAAAACCAGCTTGTTCTCTCGGTTGATTAAAGTCGAGTGTTTCTCTTATCCTCGTAGAAATTACTTTTGTAAATAGCTTGTATATTACTGGGAGTAGGCTAATTGGTCTATAATTCTTTAACTCCTTTATGTCACCTTTCTTGTGGATAAGGATTATATTCGCATTTTTCCAACTGCGTGGTATATTACACGTCTTGACACATTTCGTGAAGAGCGATGCAAGTTTTTCAAGTAAAATATCTCCTCCGTCATTGATCAAGTCGGCTGTTATACCATCTTCACCAGCTGCTTTACCGCGGGACATGCCTTTGACAGCTTTTTTTACTTCGTCAGCGGTTATACATGGAATTTCATTGTCCTCCTCAGATTCTATTTCTATTAAGGTTGTATGGTCTGTCTGAGAACTGTACAGTGCAGAGTAGAAATCTTCTGCTACTTTTACTATTTCGTTGAAACTGTTGATAACGTTACCTTGTTTATCCTTTAGCGCATGCATTTTGTTTTGCCCTAAGTGCAGTTTCTTTTTGACCGTTTTAATGCTGGTGCCTTTCTCTACAGCTTTCTCTATTTCTCTCGTGTTAAAGTTTCTTACATCTCTTTGCCTGGCTTTATTGATCAATTTTGATAGTTCTGCGAATTCAATCTTATCTTTTGGCGAAGTTACTTTCATTTGTTGGCGTTTTTTTATTAAGTCCTTGGTAGATTGGGACAACTTACTTGTTGTTTGCTTAGTTGTTGTACCCCCGACTTCTATCGCTGTTTCAAGGATTGTTTTCGTTATGGTTTTGTTCATTTCCTCTACATCGTCACCGTTTTCGTCTAAGGCCTCGAACTTGTTGCTTAGGGCTACTTTAAATTCTTCGTTCTTGGATCTGATTACCTCTAAATTACATTTTTTTCTAGTAAATAATTTAGTTCTTGTTTTCTTTAGGTTAAGTACAATCTTTGCTCTTACTAATCTGTGATCGCTGCATTTTACCTTCCCCACTACTTCTGTGTCTTGAATTATACCTGGTTGTTCGCACATTATAAAGTCGATTTCATTCTTTGTTTCCCCGTTAGGGCTTTTCCACGTCCACTTCCTATTCTTGTGTTTCTTGAAAAACGTGTTCATTATTCGGAGTCGGTTTCTTTCGGCAAATTGTACTAGAATTTCCCCACGGTTATTCCTATGGCCGACGCCGTAGTTGCCAATCGCCTGCTCTCCACTTTGTTTTGTCCCTACTTTTGCGTTGAAATCACCCATGACTACTGTGTATTGTGTCTGTACTTTCTTTATTGCTAATTCGATATCCTCGTAGAACTGCTCTACTTGTTCGTCGTCGTAGCTCGTTGTTGGCGCATCCCTGGATTATCTTAAGTTTATACCGCTTATTTAGTTTTATTACGACGCATGCAACCCTTTCGTTAATGCTGTAGAATTCATCTACGTTGCCCGCTATATCTTTGTGAATTAGGAACCCCACGCCATATTCCCTCTTTTCGGGTAATCCTCTATAGCAGAGGACATACCCATTGTTTAAGACTATGTAAGCTTCACCTGTTCTCCTAACTTCGCTAAGGCCAATGACGTCCCAACTAACTCCCTCTAGTTCCTCGAGTAGTTCTGCTAGTCTAGCTTCGCTGGAGAGAGATCTTGCATTGAACGTTCCAATGTTTAGTTTCCAGTGGCGGCCTGTCCGGGTCCAGTGATTGTTTATGTATACCCCGCGCTAACTCAACTACAAGCGCATCCATGGTGTGTGCTGTCCGAGCAAGTATACCTAAGTAAATATTTCGCGCTCCATGCTGTGTAGCCTGATACGTACGTACCGCAAGGATATGACTTTTCGACGACCATTTCAAATGGCAAGGCATTTGGCGTGAAAACTCGTGAAAAACTAGTTCATAATTAATGCTGTAACGGCTGTCAGAGAACTTGCGCAACGTAAGCGGGCTGGTATGAAAAATATAGGATGTCCGAAAGGCAAAAAATATAAGCTCTCCCACCCACTCGCGTCACCACATGATACAGGAATAAGGTATGACAAGGCTTACTTGACTGAGGAGGAAGACAAAACGACCAGTGGCGCGTTAAACTGCTATTCTGCATAATAGCTGCGGTTGTTGCCTATCGGCAGCATGCCCTTTTACTCTGTTACTATATATAGCCACTGAGAAAATGATATAGTTACGCGATATATGATTTATTATTTTATTTGGCCATTCTGACAAATGAATGCCTATACGGTTAATAAAAAGGTTAATCGTGCGTGACGCTGATAAAGTCGCACTTATTGTGGCAGCACCTATCATGTTTCTCAAGGAAGCACACCGCAATTCGTCCCCAGCCGCACGGTATAGTTGAGGCTTTGGTGCGAATGTTATGCATGTTATGAAACCCCACTCAAAAAGTGGTACACGTATACCGTAAACCATATTACCCCAATATGGATGCTTTTGGTGTCCATAACTCATACCCATACAGCCCATGAAGCGGGCGTAACAAGCACGATTACACACGCTTCTAATGGGCATACATGACAAACTTACACACTTAGAGCGGAAATTTTCAGGGGTGCAATATTGCAACTACACCGTTATCGAGCAACAGTTGTTTCTAACAAATAAAGAAAAAAAAACGAGCAGGCCTTTTCAGCGGTGGTCATAGACACTAACTCTCAGATCAAAAGCGCCTGCAGCATTAACTCGGAGCACTCGGAGGTCGCAGAGGAAGTGGCCATTGCCCTAGCCCTAGCAGACGAAGGCGTTCATATTGTGCTCAGCGACTCCCAAGCAGCAATCCGTAATTTCGCCAAAGGCAGGATATCGATTACTGCGTACAACATTATTAGAAATTTGGATAGGCCTAAAGACCACAGCTCGCTCATATGGTTCCCCGCACACATTACCTCGGAGGGAGGAGCACCCCCCAACCTTAACGAGGTAGCCCACAATCTCGCGCGCGACATGACCGACCACGCGAATTTGGGCAACAGCGGGGGAGGATGGGTTGAGCGAGACCGTATGACTAGGTACAATGATATTACGAAAATGTATTCTAACTCGAGAAGAACGCTTCCACCACCGCACACCAAGCTTAACAGGGCACAGGCAGTTGCTTGGCGCCAGCTCCAAACAAATTCTTACCCAAACCCAGTCCAATTAAACAGAATCTTTCCAGGGGTATATACCACAAATATGTGCGAGATCTGCAGATCGGCTCCGGCCACGCTAAATCACATGTTATGGGAGGTTATAGGCGATAAGACAGCCGCTAGAACCGAGACTCTTCCGTCTAGGTGGACCGCCGCTCTGCGCAGCTCCACCCTTGACGACCAGCTTTGGGCCGTCCAGCAGGCCCGCGAGGCAGCGCTGAGGCAAAACCTCACCGTCCCCTCGGGGGAGATTTAGGCCCGATCGTTTTAAACCCTGCCGGACCAAATAAAAGTTGTTCACCACCACCACCAGCCCCTGATCCCTTCCCTTTCGTTAACTATACACCCTTATGGCGCTTGAAAAGTGAAATGGGATGTTGGTTTACATACACCCTGACACCCTTCCCTCTTCCCCCCCCCGGAAAAAAAAAATCTTATAATGGTGCACATATGTGGTGCATGTCAAAACGTCATAAATCCCTCTTCTCCTTTCCATCCACCTCTTCTCCCTCTGCAACGCTCTAAACGAAATCCCAGAGCTATAGTCCTTGCAGATGAGAACCAGCTATAATTCACCACCCACTCTAGGAAAATGTCACACGCAACTCTGCTTATTTCGTGCATATGACATCATATGGTAATGAGTGACCCTACAGGTGACCCTAATCCTTGACATGGGTGTCTCATAGTGGCATTCGCACATCGGCGTTAGTGTGACTCAGTGGCTTTCTCGTATTTACAAAATGCGGGAACGAGCCGTACGCAATTTTCTTTCTTTCTTTCTTTCTTTCAATTATTTATGTAGCATACGTTAACCTACAGAAACACCAAGACTGCATGGTTGGTATACGAAACTGGTTACGAAAAAAGAAATAAGGAACCAGAAATACCAAAACTGGTTCAGATATTCGGGTATCAGCCAAGCATATGTGGGTATGAAATACTCGCATATTCCTGGTTCATACCCGGACATCGGGAGCGAATGTGAGCCACACGAGATTGTAATTGCAACCGTTAAGTGTCTTATTTTTCATTAATTGTCCTTATGCATCTTTGGCATAAAAGACATACACTCTAATATCTACCACGCACAACTCCTAACATGTCGTTTATTATTTGTAATTATGCCTAATTATTTTTCATTTAATGCCGTCTCTACTCGAGTATAGTGAAGCGAATAGGAAGTGCTGCGAAACGAACAAGAGTGTCACGTGGTGCTCGTCCAACTAAAAAGTGTGCATAAGCCACGCGTAGAAAGAAAGAAACTGAACGAAAGCAACAAAGAAGGAAAGGAAGAAATACGTGTGACTTACACCGGCTTTAGACAAGCAAGTATGACCGAGGGATATACGGATATGAACCACACGTGATTGATTTCACCTGCAAACACAAGTCAACGAAAAGTTCACCAAACTTGGGCGGATAGCATGGGCTAAAAATTTCCACTTGCTCTTCTAGCGAACACAACATATACGATATACTGCACGCACGTGCACCTAATAACCTGCATTTGCCTCATGTCATCGCTATGCTATATGATCCAGACCGCTTACTTGTTTATCATTTACGAGTTGCTCAGATTTGGTGATATTCGGTAAGTCAAGTTGTAAAGGGTATACCATAACACGCCCCTTAACAATATATGCTTGTGCATTTATATAAACCACCCCCCACCCCCTCCTTTCTTTTTCTTTTTTTTTTTTTCGCCAGCTTTTTTTCTTCTTCCTTTCTGCTGAACTTGTTCAGCGCAACTTTTCGCCTTCGATGACTTCATAAACGCGACGACCTGCGACATTCGAAGCTCGTTTGCGGCGAATACTCGTATTTGGTTCAAACACATACTGCCGTCCGCGTGCCCCAAAATCAGCACAGTCACAGCGTATAAGCTTGCTGAGCAGCATTTGCTTCCAAGACCTCGTCGCATACATTCCTGGGTATTATACATAGAGAACTCTTACTGCATGTACCCAGCTATAGTGTGTTTCGCGAGTTCCGTGCAGCACTGTGGAAGCTACAGACCCCTCCTGCCAATCAGGAGGGCAAACACGTGTTAAGGTGGCGGTCCCACTCCGGCGGCGCGCTCTCCGCATTTTAGTCGTGTTTTGCGAATGCGCTGCGCTTTCTACGCTGGTTGTGCAGATGTGAACTATACAGTGGCAGGAGAAGCCTTGGAAAGGGGAGGAGGAGGGCGGAGTGAGGCCCCTATTGGCAGGAGTAGCTCTCAGGCGCGTGGTCGAACAATGAAATTTCGTCTCGCTTCGGAAGGATTCTGTGCTCGATGACTTAGTAGCCTTGGCTCCGCTGCACGGAACTCCTGAAACAGACTATATTTTTCGACTACGATGTAGGGAGCCGGTCGAGGCGGGTAGAGTTGTGGTGCAGCCTAGAATGTACGTGCGTTATGTCACGTGAATGGAAGGAAACGTTGATGGTGCGGCTGATGACGGCGGTGGCGATCACGGCTTTGTTGGCACTTGACTGCCGACCCGAAGGGTGCGGGTTCGGTCTCGGCCACGGCGGTCGCATTTTCGATCGAGGTAAATATGCTAGAGGATCGTGTATTGTGCGTTTTCAACGTACGATTCAACAACCCTAGATGAACCAAATTTCCTGATAGCTCCACTACGGCGTGCGTCGAAATCATACTGAGACACGTACTTGTATTCCCTTGTTTCACGGGGCTTGCCCTCATTCCTTGATCGTCACGGCCACGTGACAACACCGCGGCTTTGGACATGCAAAATACAAGCAATTATCACCATGGTCCATGGCTTAGCCGTTTGCAATGGACGGTCATGCTTATAGATATCCACTAGTTATGCAATTCACACAGCGTGACACGTATATATATTACGCATCTCCTACGAATCACACAATTTCGCAGCAGCACATGCGACTGTGGTCAATCGAAGGCCGTCGATACTGTCGCTATGTGACAAATTGTGCCACAGCTGTTTCCGACCTGACCCCCCCCCCCCCCCCATACCCTGTTTCAGTAGTTCCGTGCAGCATTATAAAAGCTGCAGTCCTCTTTCGCCATTATTGAAGGGCGAACACATTTTGAGTGTATCCTTCCCCGGTCCGCCGTATGCTAGCGGTGAACACTGAAGCCGTAGCGACAGGAACGTCTCCGCATCGCACTGGAATTACATGTCGGTTCGCAAGAGTCTGGTCGGTGGTCGCCTAGGCTTGGCTCTGCTGCACGGAACTATTGAAACAGAGTATAGTGCGAAACCACATAGCAGCAAGGTGCACCTATGTGGCTGTACCCGTAAAATAACTTCTGCTTATGTTGTTCCGCCTCTAACAGCGGAAGCCAAACTAACAAATCATCAAAACTTCCGACGTTTTGATGATTTGCTAGTTTGGCTTCCGCTGTTATTTTGCGTTATTGCGCTTAAAGCTGTCCAGTGGCGGCCCTGACCAAGTGAACTTGGCGCGCGGCCACTGCCACGGCCGCAGCTGATGCTATGAGCGGCTAGATGGCGCACCCCGACCACTTCCCTCAAGTTTCACTCCGTACCGCGCCTTCGCGTATGCGTCACCGCAACAGTCACTAGATGACGTGAGTCAGGCTGAGACGACGCCCGACAAGTGCAAATAAAATGATTTTGCTTTCAGCTTATAAAGCCACGCTTCGTTGTCGCGTCATTCTACGTGCATGGGTGTTGCGAAGCTTCGTTGCGCATTTGACGAGGGGAAAATCCTCGAGTCTTAGTCGCTATATGCAAGAACGCCGCTCACATGAATCAGATGCTATGCAACTTACAGGGCCGGTTCCAGGAGCTCCGTAACGTATTTTGGGAGTGAGGCGGCAAGTATTGTCTTTGTATGTTATTTACATTTCATATTAAGGTTTAATATCAATGTTTTAATTCATTTTATCGGTGTTACATTTTTGCATCCTTGCTTAGTTTACATTGGTCTACACTGAAAAGTGATCGGAAATTTCGAAAGCACTGAAAGCATGCGCAGAACACCCAACCCGCGTCGTTTTGTGGTCGTGCTTTGGAAAGCAGTGGACCCACACAAAAAACAGCTTGGAAATTTTTGTCAAAAATTTTATTTGAGCGTAAACGGTCGGAGAGTGATGGGCCCTCCCCCCTCTAGAAGTAAGTTAGGGGGACGCACGCTTTCGTTGCCCACTTAGCTGAACTATGGCGAAGCCCACTACACAGCCAACAGGCACGTCGTATTCGCAGCTATGCTCAAACGCGCCGAGCTGCAAGTCTCGTGTTGAGAGCCATGCGAAGAGATCCCCGCATTTCCGAAGTCCGGCCCTCTGTTAGGCAGTGGAGGGCCGCTCCCCAATTATCCGTCGAGCACAAAGCCAAGGAGGCTGCGCTCAATGGCGAGCGGAACAGATGAACGAGGGCACAAGTCAGGTTTTTCAGCTTTCAACTGTTTATTTTCTGCAATTTATTTCAGATAGAAACTTTATAAATAAGACTTTTTGGTATCTGAAACAAATTGTTGAGATTGGGACCCATCCCAACTGGGCAGTGGACACGCTTCTGCAGAATACTTTTAACGTCGCGACCAGTTCGTGCTGCGGTCACCTGCAGTGGAAAAAACCGGACGAAGAAAAAAAAAGAAGCCACCGTGGATGGCACGCAGTCCTTGACATCTTTTTCGTGTGCCCAGAAGGGACGACTTTCGCACCGCATCCCTTTGTCGGGCGCCGAGAGACTGCAGGGACCGAAGGCAGCTCCTTGTTTTTGGTTAAGCGTTGCAAAAAGCACCGACGAGGCAAGAAAAAAAAAATGATAAACAGTCCAGTAGAAGAGAACACATCCTAGAAGCACTTCCTGTGCACAATGCTGGGGCCAGACTCGTCGTACTCCTGCTTGGAGATCCACATCTGCTGGAAGGTGGACAGGGAGGCCAGGATGGAACCGCCGATCCAGACGGAGTACTTCCTCTCTGGGGGCGCGATGATCTTGATCTTCATGGTGGACGGAGCGAGGGCGGTGATTTCCTTCTGCATACGGTCGGCGATGCCGGGGTACATGGTGGTGCCTCCGGAGAGGACGGTGTTGGCGTACAGGTCCTTCCTGATGTCCACGTCGCACTTCATGATGGAGTTGTAGGTTGTCTCGTGGATGCCGCATGCTTCCATACCCAGGAACGAAGGCTGGAACAGGGCCTCGGGGCAGCGGAACCGCTCGTTGCCGATGGTGATCACCTGACCGTCGGGCAGCTCGTAAGACTTCTCGAGGGATGAGGAAGAGGCGGCGGTGGCCATCTCCTGCTCGAAGTCGAGGGCCACGTAGCAGAGTTTCTCCTTGATGTCACGGACAATTTCACGCTCAGCTGCAGGGAGGAAGAGAACACAAGCAACGTGTGAGCACATCGCTAGAAGCGGCAAGCCGTAGGTTTACCCGAACGGTAGGCAAATCTAATTTCTTTAGCAACTCACCTGTGGTGGTGAACGAGTAGCCCCTCTCGGTGAGGATTTTCATGAGGTAGTCGGTGAGGTCCCGACCAGCGAGATCCAGACGAAGGATGGCGTGGGGGAGGGCGTATCCCTCGTAGATGGGCACGGTGTGCGAGACGCCATCGCCGGAGTCGAGCACGATACCAGTGGTGCGACCAGAGGCGTACAGGGACAGCACAGCCTGGATGGCCACGTACATGGCTGGGGTGTTGAAGGTCTCGAACATGATCTGCGTCATCTTCTCACGGTTGGCCTTGGGGTTCAGCGGAGCCTCTGTGAGCAGAACCGGGTGCTCCTCGGGGGCAACTCGGAGTTCGTTGTAGAAGGTGTGGTGCCAGATCTTCTCCATGTCGTCCCAGTTTGTGACAATGCCGTGTTCGATGGGGTACTTCAGAGTGAGGATACCACGCTTGCTCTGGGCCTCGTCGCCGACATAGCTGTCCTTCTGGCCCATGCCGACCATGACACCCTGCGGGAGAGAGAATGGCGCTCGAAACCATCGTCGCAGTAACGACCGGGCACGTCCGCGGTGCGTAGTTAGGGGAAATCGGCGACGAGAGAACGCGCGCACACTACGCGGCACGCCCCCAGCTACGCGCAAGACGCGGAACTGACCATGCAAGAAACGGCGCATCGATCCAAGGGGCCAGCGACCGGCAAGGTCGCAAAAACAAAGCGCAGCGACGGCTGGGAGAGGAGGACGGGGAAGCGGGCCACGAGTCACGTGAGCAGCGGCGGGCGCGTTTTGACCATATATGGGCAAAGCCGTTCGCCGGCTCTTCAGATCGGCGGGCGCGAAACCAGTCGACGCCGGTTGTCTAGATGAGCTACCTTCCTCGACCAAAGCACAAAGCTTTGAAATGGGCTGGCGACTTCGTAGTGCCACCGATTGCAAGGCTAGAGGTTGAATGCTTCGCGAAACCTGCTAGAGCGCACAGAAACCAACGAAGCGACAATGTCGCCATGCGACCGCCTCGCATCGCACAGGTGGCCGCCCCACTAATTGAATCGGCATTACTCCACGTCACCGGTAGATATCTGATCGAATAAGCCGAAATTGGGGAGCGTTATAAAGATGACATGCTTTTTCTTTCGCTTGCGGTACATAGCACGGGGAGTTACGCTGGATGTGTTACGTGTCACAATGGCCGAGCATGACTCACCTGGTGCCTGGGACGGCCGACAATGGATGGGAAGACGGCGCGGGGTGCGTCGTCGCCGGCGAAGCCAGCCTTGCACATGCCGGAGCCATTGTCAACCACGAGAGCGGCCACGTCGTCGTCACACATTTTGTTTGGAGAAGGTGCGCGGCGTACCGGTTACGAAGAACCTAGAAGAGAAACGGCGTCCGCTGTGATGAGTGCTTGCTCCCGAAACACAGCGAACACGCCCACCAAATACACAGCCTACAAGCTATCACCTACACCTTTACACGTTAACAGTGGGCGCTCAAGATCTTCGCATACACTAGCACTAGGCGCTGAGGCTGTTAAGACCTGTCAGTATGAAAAAGTGAAGGATAATTTTGAGTTAGACATGAAAAACCTCAAATCAAACTAAAATATTACTGCGAGTAGCACTACGCACTCAAGCGCTTCCAAACATGCTCCAACTCCCCTAACCAAACGCCCAAAAGCTACATGCTGCACGCCATTGACAGTTAACTAGCACAAGGCTTAAATGCAGCTGTCAAATTCGAAAAAATATCCAGGAGATCGCATAATCCAGCTCGCTTGACGAACCAACGCCTGTAGAGATGAGCACGGTAGACGAAGACCCAAACACCGCACTGGCTGGAGAACACAGAGCGCACTTACGAGAGAATTTTTCGTACGGTGGCTCCCAAGCGAATACCGGGACACGACTGCGATGGCTGAACGCGGCCGGCGGCCTTTTTATCGCACGTGCGTTCGCGCCGTTCAAATCGCAGCACCAGATTGCCATATATGGTAGTGACTGAGCAGAGAGCCCTCCCATTGGTCCAGAGCGGCGCGCCGGAAGTCGGCAGCGCCCAATGACGAGCGTGTCGTCGGCTATGCCCATATATGGGTTGTGACGTCATTTTCCGGCGACCCGGAATGTTTTTTCTTTTTGTCTTTCTCGCTGCGCGCGAGCAGCGCCGGCCGGCGGGGCAGGCGTTTGTGTGTATGCTCCAGTGGTTTGCCGGCAGCAGCCGGTTTTGGTTTCTTTTTCGGCGAGCGCAGCGGCAGAGGCTGCTCGTAATTGACAGACGACGAAAAGAAAGCCGCGCGAACGGTGCTACTGCGCGGGGGGGCTTCTTCGCTGCTGCTGCAGTAATCGGTTGGCCCGGCTTTTTCGTTCTCCCCAGCCTGCTCTCGCGTGCGAAGAAGTTTCCAGCCAACGATGCTTGCTCGGCTGCTCTCGTAGTACGTCGCAGCCATCGGATGGATTCCTTGCTGGTCGGCCCTGCTTGCCATTTCTTTCTTGCTTTTTCTCGAAGTATGTAAGCCACGTAACTGTGTGTTTGTGCGGGCTTTGCGGCACCGCCGAGGATGATTCTCTGCTCTTCGAGTGCAGTAGTTTCTAGCGCTCGTTGATGCGCCTGCTCGGCGACCTCGTTTACGGCTCGGCCGATACACTCCCGAGAATCGCTTGACGTGCTGTGCAATTTTTCGCCGCGCCGAGAGGAGAGATTTCAAGGGCAGGCTCGCTCGCGCGGCGCTCGTACGACGCGCTTTTTTCCACCTGCGTCATCTCTGCGAAGGGGCCTTGTCAAAGGTCTCGGGAGAGCCTCACGTTGTTTGCATGCCGCGTGCGTTTCTTCTGCGCTGGCAGCCTGTGCAGCTTTGCGAGCGAATCAAAGTGCGGAGCCGTAGCTTTCACGCGATCGACGCCGACACTGGTATTCTTTATTTTGTGCGTGCACTGTGTAGGTAATTACATCACACCAACATGCGAGTCATACTTTAATAGGCACCGTTTTGCAAGCATTTAGGGCACATCTGCGCAGCAGGTTGCCGCGATTTTCTTTTTTCCTCTCCCAGACTTAAGGCGGGTTGTTCGTTTTGCGTACATCGATATCTTCAGCAATTAAAGTGTTCAACTCTGCCGGTGTTTTGGCTGCCCAAGCATCGTCAAATCTCGAGCGACCACAGTCGAGTCGGGCCAGACGAAGTCGCCGAAAAAGAGAGCGGCCGTTACCCAAGGAAACAAGCTGGGTTCGACCTGAGGCATCGGTGGTCTGGTAACATTTTGATAATACCGACGGGCGACGCCCGCTTTGTCGGCGGCCTAAACGGGGTCTCTGGCCTAGAGCTGTTGTTGAACCAGTACAACAGCACTGCCGCCAAGTGCTGCCTCGTCCTAGAGTCAATCTAGCTCGCTCGCATGCCCTGCATTCTCCATAACGTGCACGCCGTATACTACGTGTCCTCTTTTCGGACTGTCCTTTTATTTTATTTTTTTTTTGCCTCTTAAAATGCTGCGGAATGAGTAGGGTTCATTAGCTTTCTTTTCTCTTCTTGGATCTGACGTTGGAAAGAGAATATTTTCGTAACGAGAATGTAGGTCCCCGCCGTGGTTACTGAACTCGTCGGCTGTGTGGCGCGAACTGACCAGTGGTTTTCGAAATGCGGTGTTGCACTGCAGGGCAAAGTAACACAATCGTGTTCGCGTAGCACCGTCGGGCTGCAGGAATCAGCCGTGCGCCGTTCGTCGATTGATTCGTGGTGGCTCATGCATGGAGCCGGAGCGTATTTGTATTCTGTCCGTTGCAGTCGTGACTCATCCCGAAGACGCCCCTCGCACTTCGCGTACACAATGAGTCAAGGAGCTGGCGCAGGTTCATACGATAGCACGATTTTTGCGAGATTAATCGCCGACAGGGTATCCCGCGGTTAAGGTGGGCTGCGATGCCAGCCGCTTCGTATGCGGTTGGTTGATCCGTTCCTGTCGCGACACTGGCTAGGCACTGTGGATCCATGCCGTAGGACGACGTCGTGGAGACAATCGTGGTCTGCCTTAACGCGGAGTCGCCGTATACACATCACTTATAGCATGTATACCGTAACCATAGTAAAAGAAAACTGCCCTCATGTATATGATGTAAACATCACGAACTACAAGGGTGTGAAACGACATCATATATATATAGGGCACGCCCCTTCCTTCTCATAAGAGGTGATGTGTAAATACGCTTGTACTGCATGGTGTGGTGCACAGGAGGCCGGACATGGTCTCTTGCAATTGCTGTGGTGACAGTGATACAGCATCGTTACGCTAACTCTTTGTTCGACCTCGTGTTATCCCGCTGTTTTTCTCAAGCAACACGTATCGTATGCTCAGTGTAATTCAGCGCGCTGTACGCACGGTAGCATTATACGCTTTTCAGCATTAGTTTGCGCCGCCCGAAGCCTTCGGAGAGACGGCGCCGTCAGTTCTGCGTTTGGGTACATTCTGGTTGCAGTTCTGCTGTCATGGTTTCGTCTTACGATGCGTACGAACGGGACAAAGACGCGAGGACAGCGAATTGTGCGCAAGTTCTGCTGTCCGCCCCATCGCTATCATTACTGCATGTCGTTAATCCCGCGATATCCAATAGTAAGATCGTGATCTCCTCTGGTGTGTACTTTACACACATAGTCAAGGATGTCGGTACCAACTCGACATCGTTATGTGACGTTTCGTCTCGTGCGAATTAAATATTAGCCTGGCATTAATCGTTTGTTCAGTGCATGTCTATTCTTGTCCGTCTGGTTTCTTCTCACACACTCAACCGCAATGCGGCCGTATTGCCTCTACAATTTCCTGGCACAACAAAATAAAGAAAGCTTGTGAGTCTTGTGCACCACGCACAAAAACAATGTGTTCTGGAAGAGTCATTCTCGGGAATCAGCTGTTCGGATGTCACATCCATTGTGTGTTAAAGAAAGTGGGAGGGGGGGGGGGGGGGTGATGTCGTCACGTTTAACTTGTGGGCCACTCGTCGCCCTTGAAGTGGAGGCGTGACGTGTGCCGACGCTTCAACAACGAGCGCAGCGAGTGAAGTCACGACAGCTGAGCTGCGATGCGGTGCACGTGTATGTACACTCCACGTCCAAGGGGCTTACAAAACGGTAGCCACCTTGCCGAGAATGCGTGCCCTCGTTTAGAAAGTGGTGCTGCTGCTGCTATATAAGAGAACGCTGGGTCTTACTCAGCGTTCTCTTATATAGAGAGGCGCAGCGTCGGTCCGGTATAAGCGTACGTACCGTATCTGCTCGCGTATAGGACGCGCAGCCCGTTTCCTCGACCGAGTTCCTTCAATGTAGTACCCTGTCGTTCACCTCTCCTCCTCCTCCAATGTAGTACAGTATAGTGCTTAGCTGCCTCCAGGACGCCGCTCAATCAAACAGAGGCAGCCTCTCCCTTTCCCATTTTTCAGTAATATCCCCACCGCTTCTGTCTCTGCTCCTTCGGCGCAACACTATCTCGCACTGAACACACACAAAGGATGGTTGTGCTGTTATTACATTTATCTTGGATCGATGACATAAGATAAACACAAGAGCGAAATACAAGAAACTTTTAGGCACTGCAACTGTATCACTTTGTATTGTACTATACTGAATAGACAACTTCAGTCGTTTCTGCGTAAAACGGAGAGCTGGTCTGTTTGGCACATCCATCCTTCGTAACCAGAAACCGGGCATAGAAACATAAGCGGCACGAGGAAGGTAACCGTCGTTTCGAATTTTCTCTCTGATCAAATTAAATTTATATCCTTCGACCAAATCTCAAGTGCACTTCTCTGCAAAGCACATGAGCCAAACTATAGTAGCCACAGCGTGGTTGTGGTTCATCACGAAGTTGCATCTACACTGGAGATGGCCAAATTACTCCTGAGAAGTAATTAAATTACATTAACGATTCCCTAAAATTGAATGAAATTACAAATTACAGCTAGTCAAAGGTAATGACGCTACATTACTATCACTTTTGAACGTGAAGAAGTTACATTGAAATTACTTTGAGGACAAAAGTTCATCACTCATACACTAATGCATGCAACCATTATGTGAGGGTATTTACACTGAAGTTAGCCGCTAATCCGTCGCGGCGACAAGTGGTGCCTCCTTTAATGACGCATCCCTATAATCTGTCTAGAAGATCGCCTGGTCACCTTGCTTGAATAAAGAATAGCCGGGCGGCTGCGGGACCTATACGGGACCGCTCTCTCTCTTGGTGGGACACGGTTACGTGTTGTGTATGAGCTGTCCGATAGTCAGCAAAGAGCGTTGCCGTCGCTGGCCCCTCCCTCTTGTATATGGAGTGTCAAGGCTGGCGCATCTGGATAACGTTATTCAAGGCTACGAATCGAGTTCGGATGCTACAAGACTTCTTCAATTGTTTTCTTGGCCTTCCGCCCACATTAACTTGCCCATCTTATTTTTCTTTCCCTTCATTGGTCAAGTTTTATGCAATGAAGAAAGCAGACATGCTATATTGAAATAGCCGCATGAAGTAATTAATTACATTACTTATTGCGGCAAAGAGTAATTTTATTGGTGGAATTTCATTTCCGCCATGTCGGAGCCATGTAGTATAGCTGCACAACCGTGTCTACTTCGACTGGCCAAGTGATACAATAGGACGCGTATCTGTATTTCCATAGTACCGTTTTTAAAAAATATGTGCGCCTCCAACTGTCTCGCGGAAATTATATAGCTTTGCAATTACGAAAAGGGTTCCTCCGCTGTCGAAAGAGACAGGAATGAAAAGGGAAAAAATGAAGACACTGTATGGCACAGAAGCAAAGAAATTCACTTGCTGTGTACGTCAGAAGATATACAAGGCTACAGAAGCAAACTATCCCTGCCACAACTTGCCGTGGTCGGGAATCGAACGCGCGACCATTGCATCAGTAGGAGGAGGAGGAAGAAAACAGAAAGGCAGGGAGGTTAACCAGAAAGCGTCCGGTGGGCTACCCTGCACTGGGGGATTCTGAAAGGGGAATAGAAAGATGAAAAGAGAGAAGAGCGAGCGAAAGAAAAAGGTGGCCGGGGATGGCAGATAATGCGATTGCATCAGTAGCTCAACAGTGAACCACCGGGACAGGTTCACAATAGACACACAAAATCCACGAATAGCGCGAAACCAATGTGCATGCGTTAATCAACGCAGCACCAATACGAAGGAAGCGTATTTGCCTGGTTCTCCTGTTAGCGAGCTCTATATCCCGATGTGCACCGGTCAGTAGAATTAATTCAACGCTCGTGCACTGTTGAAAATTCTGCTGCATATCCGTGTACAAACTAAAGGAGTACAAGGAATTTATACACTCCACCGTACACACACCATGACATCCCCCCCAGGTGGATCCCCCACCAAATTTTCCAGCACGCCTGTATCCACACACCCCCAAGTTCTGTCAACACCATGGATAACACCTAAACCCCCTCCCCTCCCACCCTCCAGAAAAAAAAAAAAACGAATAAAACGAAATTCTGGATAAACCCCTGAGGAGCTCACATACAACGGCCTTGTACTCGGCAGCAGGGGTCAGCGTGTATGTCTACAATACGTGCCACTACAACCGACTGCCTTTCGGAGATGCTTCGTCCCATCTGGGCAGTGCATGGTCACCGCGCAAAGGGAATCGCAAAAGCTACACAGTGTGCGTCCAGTGTTTGCTCCCCGCGCATGCAGCATGCATGTGTGGCCGACCGCACCCCCGTCTGGTGGGAGGGAGGAAAGCCCGGCATGGGACGAACCACTCCCTGCTCTGCAGCGACCCTGTGCCATTGTACGGGTTCGTACTCTGGCCGCACAGCCGTGGGGGAAAAACACAATTATCGTCCCCTCCACATGTTCGCCCTCGGGAGAAAAGAGAAGCTCCAGCACCCCAGCCGACATTTGTAGCGTTGTTGGGTCGACCTATTGCTCCAGTAGTCCTAATGGCTGCAGCCATTTGGGGCAGTGGAGTATCTGTGTGTTTGTGTACCATGATATTTTACACTGCGTCGTGTGCTCGGGCTGATTATAACAGGGTATAGTGGTACGTCTCACTCACTCACTCACTCACTCACTCACTCACTCACTCACTCACTCACTCACTCACTCACTCACTCACTCACTCACTCACATTTATTAGCCAGTTATATATAGTACCTTTATAAACCATCTCTGAATATCCGCAACTGTACGCCATACAACGAAGGTTTATGGACCATACCTAAATGTTTGCAACTACGCAGTACAACGAACGCTATTGCTTGTGTTGGACAATCGTTAACGAGAATGAATGAATGAATGAATGAATGAATGAATGAATGAATGAATGAATGAATGAATGAATTATGGGCTCTCTCTGTGGAGGGGGCCCATGGGCTGCCTTCGTGATCTCTCAGATGACGGCATGGTCCTAAGTGGGTGCGATTCTTTCCATATAGAAGAGAGGCATTTCGTCTGAACTCTGAGCACAGTCGCAGATGACTTGATGTTCTCTCTCGGGCCCTATAGCACAGAGTGATGAGAGGTGCACTGCAGTGAGGGAGCCCTCATTTCCTTTCTCTCTTCTCTCTCTCTCTCTCTCTCTCTCTCTCTCTCTCTCTCTCTATATATATATATATATATATATATATATATATATATATATATATATATATATATATATATATATATATATATATATACGTCACGATTAAAAGAAGGTTGAAAAGGTTTTCACGGCAGAAAACTGGCTTGAGTGGTTTTTCTTTCTTTCTTTTCTTTCTTGTCGGCTGACATGATCCCCCTCCATACATAGGCTTTACCAGCATCGTGTACTCTTGGGCGTTGTGCAAATGGCGTGTCGTTCTAAACAGAGGCCACATGAAAAGTGTGGTTGATTGGAGATGATTGTGCAGTGGAGATGATTGTGCAGTGTTTGGGATGGTGTGCAGGGAAATTGCATTCTGATGTGCGCTTTGCGGAACCTGCACGCTTTGACACGCTCCTTCTGTCGATCGTCTACAATGGCGTTGAAGTGACATCGCAAAAGGGGTCTGCATGCATTCCACATCCCCCCCTCCCGCCACTGTGGTGTTGGGATGTGGACAAAGAGAGGGAATGACGGGACTTGCACCGGCCACTTAACTGGTGGATCCAGACGGAGAAACCGGAAGAAGGCTATACTTATGTCCTCCCATAAGCTGGCCATCCTTCGCAAAAAATTCTGGTTCCGGCCGGTCACTATTCCGTCGTTCCTGAAAGGTGGCCACTCTGGCCGTCGGAGGTCTGCTGGAAGCGCGCTTGGCGTATTGTCGACACAACTGTGCTCAGTACCATCAGCTCGCTGCAGGACATTGAAATCGATTATTGACACAGCGACACTGCAGCACTTGTGGCGTTTATGAGTGGCGATTGTGCGTGGCATCAGCCAAATAAATAAATAAATAAATAAATAAATAAATAAATAAATAAATAAATAAATAAATAAATACCAGTAGTTCCCACGGAATCTCGGAATCCATGTCATGCGAAGCAGTCAGCGAGGGCGTTGCATGTGCCGAACTGTTTAGCATCCGACTAAACGTTGCGAATAATGTCAACGTACTGGTTTAAATTTAGTAGTGCGCGTAACGCGGGCTTGCTCGCCGGATGTACGGCGGTGCACAGTGGTGCATCTGCACGTTTGCAAAGACGTCTGCTTGTTCGACACGACGCACTCAGGTGCATATCACATAAGCGTTGTTCGTTGGAGCGCTATATATGTATACATTGGTGTTCGTTGAGTGCTACATTGTCAAGCAAAGCTGGACAATAGCCCACTGAGTGATATTATAGTATCCATATATGATTTGTTTATCACTATAAGAGCGGTTAACCGTTGGGTTAACACACACTACAACCTCTTGGGAACAGTTTATCGAGTGATATAGCGCGCACGCTTGCTTGGCACCGTGCACGTGCCTGGGTTCCATCCCTATACCCGATGTTGTCCTATATACGCCTTGTTAGGTGTCTCTTGACCGCCGCCGTCGGCAGAGTGTGCTCATAACTTGCATCGAGACCGACGAGAAGGAACGCGAAACGGCGTACTTCCCTTCTGGGTGGAGATACCTGAGCTCCGTCAGGGTCCGCGTCAGGTCTCTCCACCCAGTCTCTCCCTGCACTTTTTTTTAAAGGGGTCCAGACGCTTGTGTGACGTCAGGTTCCTTCAGACATGACCAAATATGGACATCGCATTGTGCTCACACCACCGACCACGCCACCACACGCCACATTCCAACACTTAAGGGCCAGGCGCCGATGAGCCGTGAGCTCACCGCAGTTTCTCGCGCACAGCGCAAGGCCAAGGGCGCCGAAGTGCGGCACCTTCCGCAGCATCGTCTCCGGTTTCTCGGGCGTCTGGGCATCCACTTCTGCGCTTCCAGCCTTGGAGAGTCTGCAGCCCGGGGAACGTCGGCTCGCTGTCCGTGTTCTCGCATTTGGGGCCGACGGCCAATGTAATCGAAGCTTAACACTCTTATCGCGTAGCAGGCTGCCTTCGTTTATTAGAGCACGTTTGTCTGTGCGTGTGTAAACAGTGTCTGTCTCTCTCTTTTTTTTAATCCGCGCAAAAGTTTTCAGTGTCTGTTTTTGTTCGTCGTTTCGTGACGTGTCTGACAAGTATACCGTACAGTAGCGATCATAAAGATCAATCGGTAATGTTCGTCATACATTCATACACTGCAATGCCAATTTTGTTGTATGTACCAAGTGAACGAGACGACCAGGAGAGCACTGAGACGTATAGGCGGCCAGATACATAGCGATATATCGTTTTACATTCTCTTGGCAGCACGGCGGGGGGTACACGGGCGCACTCAGCCAATCACGACAGACTGCACTTCAAGGAGGCACACGGCTTCTGCTGCCCTCTTTGGTGGATCCTATATACAGCCCTCACTGGACCTTTGGCTCCAAGTCACTGAAGTTCGCCAAGAAATGCTTCACACTGTGGATCAATGGGGCGCACACAAACACACGTATATACACTTGAAAGAGAAGGGAGCAACACCAGAGCCGCAGGTGTCCCTGTCCATCTCTTGCAAGTGCACATGTGTTTGTGTGCGCCCCCATTCCTTCACAATGAAACAACTATGACTCAATTATCCGCGCAAACGCTTCAAATTTAGTAAACATCTGCGCAAGCGCAAAAGCTGGTTTTGGTTTTCTGAAATGAAATACAGCCGATGTGTAGTCCGCGCCAGCCCAATCATCTCGTTTCTGTGTCACCGTTTCCTCACGCAGTGTCGAAAAATTAAACCGGGATGATGACGATCACGATTGTGATTCGGTTGAGGAAAGGACGCTAATTTCTGCAGCTCATGACGGCAGCTCGGCTATGCGTCCGTAGGGGAAAAGGACTGAAAGAGATAGACGAGGAACGCCGTCGTGGAGGGCTACGGAAATTTTGACCACTTGGGTTCTTTAGCGTGCACTTACAACGCGCACGGGCTTCTGGCATTTTAGTCTCCATCAAAAATGAGACCACCGCGGCAGGGATCGAACACTGACCACCGCTCTCCCCCTTGAAGAGAAGCGGGAGGCCTCCTTGAAGGCACGTCACAAATTGTCAAAGATTTCGTGCGATTGATACCGGCATTGAATATATAAAGCGAAGCTTTCCAGACAAATCCACCAGGACTTCCGCGTCTATACGGACTCACAGAACCGCGTAATTCGTGTATCACGCGATAGGTCACGTGGTGTGGTTTCTTCTAGCTTAATTGCCGGGCCGGCACTCATAATCACGTCATATGCCGTAAATACATGTTGGAGAAAAAAAGTTCTTGATCGTTCAATTAGTTGATAACTGGTTCTTAATTACCTACCTGCAACGTCTAGGAAAGACTCGCTTCACGTAGGTTCCAACTTCGCACTGTATATATGCGTAAAATATCCCACGACATATGCGCGGTGCTCATGATCAGCTGGGGTCTTACGTCCCAAAACCACGATATGATTATGAGAGACGCCGTATAGCGCAGGGCTCCGAAAATTTCGACCGCCTCGGGTTCTTTAACGTGCACTGACATCGCACAGTGCACGGGGATCAAAATGCAGCAGCCGCGCGGCAAGGATTCCATCCCACGACCTTCGCATCAGCAGCCCCCATATAACCACTATAGACCACCGTGACGGGGCGTAACGTGCGCGGTTGTGCCTCCATCGCGACCACACTGATCGCGACTGCATACGCGTACAGGACGTATAGGATGCGTAGAATTACGAAGTTACTCGCTTGATAGCTGCGGCTGTCTGCCTTCTAAGCGTGCCCTGCCTTTGACGCGTTGTTCGAGTATGACGACACAAACACGCCACTGGTTCTGCACTATGCCGTGTGCGCTAACGTGAAATCGCCATTGGCGAATTTTCCTCGTATAACAACACCATAACAACATCGCAAAATCCTTTTTTTTTCCCTTTCTGACGTCATCAGTTGTTGTTCTGTGTACGGTTACACGGCTATGGCTTCCTCTTCACTGCGCTTTTCTGCAGCTGGCGAACAAAAAGCGGCCTCTCTTGTTTTCGAAAGCTTGCTCGCGAGTCGTGATGTGGCCGTGAAGCCATTTTTGTTAAGTATGCCGCGGGGCCGCGGCACTCGAAACAGCTGGGACGACGAGAGCAATCACCGATATCAAAGCCGGTCAACGTGTGACATGACAGAACGTCACAATGACACTGTGGGTGAGTGACTGCAGTGAACGAATGTGGGCGATGGATAGCATTTATTGCGCCGGCGCCTGTATATAACTGTACTTTGCTATATTGTTTTGCTCGTTTCGGGAACTTGGAGTCCTTTCCATGTATTCTCTGTATTTGAGCTTTCTACAGCAATATAACGCTTGTTGCTCAGCCTTTCATACAATTTTTTTTTAAATTTCTAATATCCGCAGATCAGTCATATCACAATAACTGCGTTCTTTGTCTCTCCCCCGCACCACTCCAACCCCCCCCCCCCCCCTCCCCCGCCTTAAGAAAAGGAAAAGCAGGTGAGAGCTGGGGAAGAAGGGTGTAGGATGTTATAATAACGTTTAATAATGTTTATTCTGGCACGTGAAGTTGTACGACAAGCAGGAGATACCAGTTTGATTTGTGGGGTTTTACGTCCCAAAACCACCATTGATTATGAAAGACGCCGTTGTGGAGGTCTCCGGAAAGTTGCCACCACCTGGGATTCTTTAACGTTCACTGACAGCGCACAGTACACGGGCCTCAGCATTTCGCCTCCATCGAAATGCAGCCGCCGCGGCCGGGCTCGGATCTGCAGACGAGTACCATAGCCAGTAGACCACCGTGGCGGGGCGCAGGAGATAGCAGTACTGTGTGAGATTATGTATATATACCGTTTTTTATAGGAAAAATACAGCGCGTGAACGGACGAAGCGAGGTGGTATGAAACACAGCACAAGCGCTGACTCTTTTAACAGACGATTTAATGAAATACACGAGGAATTTAAACACTCAAGCGATACTAACGTGCGCGCGCGTGAGGAACCGGTGTGGTACAAAGCGATGCAAAAAAAAAAAAAAAAAGAGAGACAGAAAAAGTGGCTAGTCAAGCAAACAGTACTGATTATAATTTGGATTATATTTCGTGTAACGATACCGAGATATATGACTCTTGTGGGTAATGTAATTTATCACCAGCTCCGCCGACTTTCAGCGTCGCTTCAGCATATATTACTATACCGTTTCCTGAAACTGCACGGTAACCTCCTGCGGTAAGTGTAAAACGATTCTTTTCTTACTAGCTTGTTACCTTTTCACATTACCAAAGGCACCACGCTGGCGTTGATAGAAACACTTGGTAACCTAGAAAATGCGCATATAGCGAATACAGTAAGTGGTGACGCCGCTGGGCGGTTCCCGTACTAATTCGCGTGGCGAAGTAGGTCTTAGACGTCGTCTATACTATAAGGCCACATAATTATTTATGGAGAAAACAAATATACGTTGCGTTCTATATTGGTCCTAGGCAATTTGGAGGCAATGTGGCGATATAATACGAAAAAAAAAAGGGGGGGGGAGGGGAAAACGGGGCTCGCGACGTGATCTCCCCACTGTTTCGGCGCGGAATTCAAAGATGAAACTTTGACCTCAATTTTAGCTTTTAATATTCGCACGTGCACTTGTTTTGGTTTGTTCAGAGGGAGCGCTTTTATCGCTTTTGTGTGTGTTTGTGTGTGTGACGCGCACCGGCCGTGCTTATCTTGCATGCTGCTGCGGGTATACCGTGTGGACCGTGTCTACAAACTCTGCATGCCCGACGCAGTGCATTTGAGTGGCCTCTAGAACATCAGTTATAATACCAGGCGATAATACTAGAACGCGCTGTAACGAATGTCTAAAAGCCGAAATATTTTTTCACCGCCGGTCACTTTTTTGTTATCGGCGATCGACGGCCTGTTCTCGCCGTTAACATCCTGCAGTGTGAGGCTGCTTTGCTAGGCACAGCTTCGCCCAACTGCCAACGCCTTGAAGTCTACTACGTCCTTCATCGTTACGACCACGTGACAACATCAAACATAAAATGTCGAAAGTGGCGACGAAATTAGCCTGGAGCAATAACTTATCAGTCTAAGCCATTTCAGTTTTCATTATGTATCGTTTTGAATTTTAAACCGTACACGTATAGTGCTTATATATACTTAATCTCGGTTCGTTTTAATCTTAAACATAATCCTTGCTGTTTTGTATGCAGACAGGAGAGCCGATGCGGTTGTGACGATGTTCGGCTGCTGACGCAAAACACGCGAGTCCCGACCCGGCAGCGGCGGTGGCATTTTGATCGAGGCGAAATGCTTCATATGACCTGTGCCATACACTGTGCCACAAGCTTAAAGGCCGACACCGGCGATTTTTCGAAGCTAATGGACCTCAGTGAAATTCGCTGGGTATACGTTCGCTGGCACACTTCTGTCATTTGTACAAGGTTACAGGTTCGAGAGATGCGCAGATTGAGCCACAAATCAATTTTTGCTGATTACCCCCAAACCTCCCACCTGGCTTCGTAAAATTATTGGCCACACTGTGTGTTGACGGCGGGGAAAGGAAAGCGCTTATTGACATGCTATACAACAACTCGACGATCGGACACTTTCCGTGCAGATGCTATAGCTTGAACACCGCCCCCATCGCTCGTCGGTCCACAAGGCACTGAAAGCACTTTTGCGCTTCTTGAAGACGATGAACTTGAGCGAACGCCTCTGACTGATGGAGTCATCTTACAACATATCTTTCGTTCTTCCCCTTCCTTCCCTCTTTCTCTCATCTTCCTATTCCCCCTTTTCGTTCGCCCAGTGCAGGGTAGGCAACAGGACGCCTTTCTGGTTATAACCTCCCTGCCTTGCTTTTCTTTTTTCCCATTTCCCTCCTTACTGTGTGTTGACGTCATTACAGGCAAAGCGACAGAAGCACCAACCTCCTTGAGAAGCGTGTGCATGGCCTTCGAGATCTGCGCGTGCCGACACTATACTGCCGGGGCAAGTGTGCATGCGCTCTCGCGCCATGCAAAAGGAAGATTGACTGATCTGACGTAACTGCTGGGTTGGATTTCAGTTTCGGTTTCACGCTTCTTTTTTTTTTTTTTTTTTGCTCATTAAAAATTATTTTCGCATTTTCTGAGCATTTCTGCTATCAGGAGCGTGACAAGAGGGCCTCGGGAACATATAGAATCGCCATTACCATGGCATGCTCAAAAAATCGCCAGAGTTGACCTTTAGAAGAGAGGTATAGGCGTATTCGCTATATTAGTATCAGAAACCACTACCTCTACTGTGCAATGCCAGTGCACGTTAAAGAACCCCAGGTGGTCGAAATTTCCGGAACCATCTACTACGGCATCTCTCATAATCAACTCGTGGTTTTGGGACGTAAAACCACAGAAATCAGAAGCCATATTTTTTTAATTCCTAGTATTTGCAGGTAGTAAAAGTGTACGCAGTGAAATTCACTAGCTGCTGATGTTAGTGAAAACTACTAACTCAAGCTCACCATTTCAGTAAAACAAGTTGGTTGGGTTGGGTGTACTATGTAACGACATTAGTAAGCACTCGTAGCAATATAATTTCCTATACCCTGCATTTGGTTTGCACACATTGTTTGAAACTGCCATGTCATTCCGCTTCTATTGCAAAATAAACGAAAATAAATGAAGCCGTATGAGCGGGCCTCATTAGACTAATTAACACTCGCTAATTAGTTGAATCAATTACTGCGCCAAATGCGCAACACCATGATATGCCCGAGTGAAAATACACCTAGACACCTTTTTACGGAAGGCTCCCTGGGCGCCGCCATAACCCCCGCTGGGCTGTGCTAAGTAGCCGTGACCCCCGTAAAGGCACTGCCGTGGTTTTGCAGAAGCAGTATTGGCGGGTTGGTAAGTCTTCATAATTACACAGCGCGCACACACGAATACAAAGGGGACGAAACAGCCAGCCTTTTACTGCCATGCACAGCCCAATATGGAGGTGCTCCATGCCTCCTGTGAGAATTTCTGTGACACATCAACGAACAGGCAGACAGCACAGAGTATCAAGGATGCTGCGTGACACATGTAGCCTAATAGCAACCTTAGTTTAGGGAAGCACGCGTCGAACGGTTGAGCAGTCACGAATAGAGAGAAACAAAGCACATTCTGATTCCAGATTCCCATGGCTTACTCTTTGCGTACATGCGTGCCATGACGTCGCACAAAACTGTTATTCAAACATAATGAACAAATTATAATTGTAACTGTACACAAGTTACGGTGGTTATTATTCAAGCGCAGCCGTCCACGAAACATCTGGCAACACGGGAGTGGCTTGTTATAGTTAGTTAGCTAACACTAAGAAACGTCTAGGTAGTAATCGCAGCAAAGCTGTAGCTTCCGAAATCTCCTGGTTAGTAAATTGTTACTAAGAGTTCAGTAAAGTGCCCGAGAAGTTACTAAATGCATTAATTTACTACCTATTTGCTAAATTTATTTTTAAGAGTGCACCGCCGCTATATAACTGCGCGATGTCAGTGCACGTTAAATGACCGTAAGTGATCGAAACTTGAATGGTCCTCCATTGCGGCGTGCGCCACGTAATCATACATCTATGTCGTGCTTTTCGCTCGTACAGAACCCCGGAAATTATAATTGTGTCCCTTAATGCAGTTCGGCAAATTTCGCATTCACGCGCACGTCACGTGAGTTGCTTCACACGTACATGCGCAAATGCTAGATGGGGAAAATACGGTTCATATAGAATCAGAATTCGTCCGTACGTGGGACCGTGACTTTGATTGTGGCTCGGTTAAGGAAATTACGCTAATTTCTGCAGCCCATGTCGGCATCCGTGGGGATAGGGAAGAGAGAGAGAGAGAGAGCTCTTTATTGAAAGGCAGAGAATTTAGCCGGCGTTGAAATATCGCTGACTGCGTGGGGAGGGAGTTTGGGGAGAGAAAGACGAGTAGAAAGAAGTGCAAGAGACAGTGAAAAGGAAAAGAGAAAGAAAAGTTGGACTTTGTGTTTCTGACTATGATGCCTAATTGCGTCCAAAGATGTTTCACGTTTGCATCAACCCGCAGTGAGGTGACAGGTTGCATGATGGGTGAGTGATGGTGACGACGGAGATAAAGTCTATCGAGTTGGCCTACACTTTTTAAATATGTAAACAAAAAGTCCATCGCACGTCTCTGTCGTGTGGGGCAAGCTAGAGGGCCTAAAACACACTGAGGTGATAGAGGGATCTGTGTGAGTGGGTAGAGGAAAAGGGACTGAAAGAGATAGAAAGGAGAGAAAAGCAGTAGTGGAGGGCTCCTGAAACTTTGACGTGCACTGACAACCCACAGTACACTGACCTCAGGGCTGCCGTGGCTCCTTCCATGCTTAATATTGAATGTGGTAGTTAATGATATCTTCTGCTTACGGAGCAAAGGAGAGAAGAACAAATTGATTGAGAAATATAATGAAACGCCGTCAACAAGCAGATTGATGGGCTATTATTGCTCATGAAGTACCGAAATATTCGATGTAGCCTTATTGTACTGACTCGATGACGGGTTCACGTTGAATCGAATTTTAGTTGTATCAATGACAACTTAACGTGGCCCAATTTTTTATGCCAAGTTTAGAATACAGCCGCTGCTGAGCGATGCCGCTTCTATGGTACGCTTGACGAGGCGCGGTTGTTCGACTTTGACACGTCGCCCGCATGGCTGCGCGATGAGTCAACAGCGCGCGTAAACAGCAGCCACTGCTCTACAGTTACAGGTCATGTGCTACGTGCAACCCGAAGTGCCGCGATCGTTCCACTGGCAGTCGCTCAGTTGGTTTCATTACCTGTATTATACCTCCACAGACGCGGTCAAATAAGAGGGGGCACGGCCCCCATAATGGCTAGGGGCAGGGTCGCAAGTTTCTTTTTGCAACATTTATTATTTTGACGTGGTGACGCTGATATGCGTCAGGTTAAATCACGAACAAGAGCCCTGAAAACGTTCACGCATCCGCAGTGCAGCTTTGATCGCTGCGGCGGTCAATCAAAATGCATGCTTTTGCTGGAAGACAAATAAATGATAAACGTTTTGCTTTTTTAACTGCGTCTTTAGTAGTCTTCGTCGTCGAAGAGCCGTTTAATAGCCTTCTCCTCGAAAAGCGACTCTAATTATGAACCTTTACCAACTACCTTTATGTCGCTCCGTGAGTTTAATGGTACTGCGCTGCACTTGTTATTACATCGTTCGTTTATCTGGTAACATAACCTTTAACCGAACGTCTTGCTCGGCATGCCCTCCCTTTTTGTTAAATATCATTGCCTCTAATTCATTAGTGTGTCTTAAATACAACAATAATAATAAAAAGGGGGGGGGGGGGGAGGGGTCGAGCTCTCCATGTCACATACGTTTCGGTGTAATCAGTTTAGTGCCAGCATACGCCTGTGCAAAACTAAAGCCTCAACTTGTTAAATATTGTCGCAACGCGGAACAAACAGGAGACTGGACCAAGATGCGACAAAGCAGAGCAAGTATCTGTGTTAAATGCAGAAAGCCCAACTTGGTTTTCCTCCGAAGGAGCTCGGGCTTCTCGGTTCGTATTCCGTGACTGCCTTGTTACCGGCTATATTCGTTACAACATATATGTTTTGAAGTGATCCACAGATGCGCTTTTCGCGCATTTCAGTCTGCACTATAATACCTGTAAGCATGGAGCTGCAAAGGAACACTGCATCAGACAAGGCTCATGCAGCCTCGGACGAAAGACAATGAGTGAATTCCTCCACCCCGCAAGCGCGTGACTCGAAGACAGGATGCGTTTCGAAATTAATCTCAGCGGTGGCGCATTCATATATATACTGCGGCAGAGGCGTCACTGAAGCGCGCGTTTCTCCTTTTCTGAATAATCACTCATCTCCGGCGCTCTATCCCGGGGCTGCAAGCCTTAGGCAGCTCCAATTACCGACTGCACTGCGATCTGGACGTATACTCATATACCGCTCGTACCATGCGTAAATGACGAGTTTCCTGCACAATAACGTTCCGAATGTATAAATTCCAGGGTAACCTTCACATGAAGAGGGCACGTGAGTGCTATATCATCCTCTCCATATATATATATATATATATATATATATATATATATATATATATATATATATATATAAAATTCGAGAAGAGTTTCTGTAGGTCCGATTCAAAAGTAGATACAGAAACGAATTGCGCACTTACGAAAATCGTCCGTTTATTGTTCAAAGTTTCGGCCGTGCCACGTCCGAAACGCTGAATAATCAATCATTGCCCATGATCGTTATTTCTTTAAATCGAGGGTGTTGTTTTGCAGTGCCCATCTCTAAAAAAAAAAAAAAAGCCAATTTTAAGAAGAAGTGCTACGCCGCAGCCCGCCGATGGACAGATTCTATGCATCGCTATTTAGAAAAAAGGGGGTATTTCGCGCACGCCTGCTGGTAAATATTCATTTCAAAGCAATTTCAGATCGCTTCATACCATTATAAGAGTCGGGTAAGTATACTGCATGAATGTTGGTGTCTTTTTATAACTATGCATCCACGGAATGAAATGCAAATCTTCAACTGAGGAACTCCGACCGTTCGATGTGCCTCACTGGCACGCCCACAACAGACCTTCCGAAACATCCCAACTTCACTTCCTCTTTCGCATTCATATACGCGGGTGGTCATGGCCATGCGAGTCATTAACCTTGTCGTGGCAGATGGACAGTGCTCGTCTGCAGGATGGCGCTGTCATTATGGCTCGAAGACGCACTGTAAGGGGGAAATAATTAAAGAGCAAGGGAGTAGTAATTTAAACAACAGCCTTCACATATACGCTCACGTTAGGACTGTCGCAGTTAAGCGAAATTTTACGGTATCGTTTATTCAGCAAACGCGATGCGAAAGGAGGGATGGAACGCAGGCTATTTGATATTATTATTATTATTATTATTATTATTATTATTATATTATTATTATTATTATTATTATTATTATTATTATTATTATTATTATTATTATTATTATTATTATTATTATTATTGTTGTTGTTGTTGTTGTTGTTGTTGTTCAGGAAGTAACATTCGTAGGAGCTTAGCAGCTTTAATTGGGTTCCCTTTCTTCTGTGTTTTCTCGTTCAGTGCTGGGCTATTGCCAATTGAAAATGGCATACCAACAACCCCACGTCGCAACCCTTACTGCGCTCTAATCGCATTATAACCGGTCTAATTTACTAAGCGACCCAACAGCATAAGTCTTCCACAACAAGGAAGGATTCGCTATGTAGGGTACATGCCCGCTGCGCCCCAGCCGCGGTGGCTATGATACTCGGCTGCTGATCCGAGGGTCGCGGATCGAATCCCAGCTGCGGCGGCTGCGTTTCGATGGAGGCGAAATGTTGAGGCCCGTGTGCTGTGCGATGTCAGTGCACGTTAAAGAACCCCAGGTGAACGAAATTTCCGGAGCCCTTCACTCTTTCATAATAGGAATTCACCTTTGCCTGCTGATCTTTTCTCAATTCCTGTGTGCAATACGCGACATGTGTCGAGTAATTTCAACTTGCCCAAATGTTATAATGTTTATGTAGAAAAACTAATAGAATTTAATAGAACAAAAATATGGAACACGGTCCCCCCAGAGGTTAAAACTGCACGTAATTTCGGCGTAGCATGCAAGTCATTTTTCCTATCGAGTCAAGACATGTAAGCCTATGTGTCTGTTTGATTCGATTTTCATTGTGATACTTTTTTTGAATAGGCGCCTATGTATAGCGAGGTAGTTACATGCTAATAAGTATGCCTGTTTATAAGAAAGATGTATACGTGTATTCGCTGTATTTATATTATTGTTTTTGTTTCTCCCCTCAAAGCTGTCCTGTACATTCTTTATTGCACGTTGTATTGGACCGGCCACTAGCCACTTTAGGCTATTGGTCCAAATAGTCATTGCATCTTCATTAGTATGCCATGAAAATAAAGTTCCATTGATTGATTGATTGATTGATTGATATAGCTGGTTTTGGGACATAAAACCTTAGAAATCAATCCATCAACATGCAAGTTGTATACACATTGCCACCTTCCAGGATTTAACTATATTAGCGAAATCACCACGCGTGCAACTTTCGCGGCCCCGCCACGGTGGTCTAGTGGATATATGGTACTCGGCTGCTGATCCGAGGGTCGCGGGATCGAATCCCGGCTGCGGCGGCTGCATTTCGGTGGAGGCGAAAAGTTGAGGCCCGTGTGCTGTGCGATGTCAGTGCACGTTAAAGAACCCCAGGGGGTCAAAAATTTCCGGAGCCCTCCACTACGGCGTCTCTCATAATCAGAGCTGGTTTTAGGACGTTAAACCACACATAACAACAACTTTCGGGATCGGCCAAATTTAGAACGCATCGCTGTAGTATTGGCCCGTTTTGCCGTATATCCATTAACGCTGGGTACAGTACAGCGCCTCAGAGGTCGCGCAGCATCGATCTTCCTTTAGGCGAGAAACCGAACAGCTACCAGTCATCACAAATCCCGTGGAGACGGAGGAAAGAAAAGAAAAAAAAAAGACACTTTAGGATGCGTTTGCAAATGCGTTCAAGAGGTGATCTATAGGCATGCTGCCTTACATACCCGCATCAGTTTCGGTGTCCACTTGTTGGCAATTGTACAAATACCCCCCCCCCCCCCCCCCAAAAAAAAAAAAAAAAAAGAACCGGTTCGGCACGGCTTGGCAAGATGCATCGCAGGAAACGTTGGAGGAAACTCACGACTCGGCGCGATGCCCGGTTGACTATGTTGCGGAGTATACTCGATAAAAGAAGCGTGTGCATGCACGCTATAGCGACTATACACAATACAGCTCTGATCGGACATTTTTTTCTTTTTTGTGCATGCGTGCGTTTGTCACTTACACACGGACGTGATTCTCTAGTTTCCTGTATACGTCACAGAGAAAATCCTTCATTTTATAAATCTTCTCATGCTTCTTTCCTTTTTTCATTTTTTTTCAATGCGCCATACTAAATTTTACCAGCCCAATTAACACAATCGTCCAATAAAAAGGAAGGTTTCCTTATATAATCGCTTTTTTTTCGCTTCGCTGTAATCTCTCATGTCAGTGTGCTCAATGATAATAAAAGAGAACATTATGTATACAACCGGCATAAATTGAAATCCAAGCAAGAAAAAGAAAAGAAAAGAAAGAAAGAAAGAAAGAAAGAAAGAAAGAAAGAAAGAAAGAAAGAAAGAAAGAAAGAAAGAACACCAGTACATCGGCGCTGTAATCATTGTATCGATATTCTATAAGCACCGTGTGCGGCCTCATGCGATTGTTCTAAGAATCCCCCGTATATATTTTTTTTTTTCAGACTCCTCTTGTACATTTATTCCCCCCTTAGAGGCACGTTAGCGCAGGCTTACAAGTTTATGCAAGCGAAAAATGGAAACGTGCAGCAAGAGATAGGAGGAATTTATTAAGGAAGCTGGAAAATCCGAGAGGTTCGGCATGAATCATTGTTCAGACATGCTATATACTCGGCGTTTGGGGAAAGGAAGTAGATGTAGAAAGAAAGAGATGACATGGATTATGAAGATGAGCAAGGCACTTTCGAAATAATGTACCTTTCCACCTACACACAGCGTACGCTTTCATTTACGCTGATACGTGTTTCGCGTATATACTTACGTAACCCAAGCTAGATAGACGTTCACCTTCGACAACACAAGCTGCGTTCCGCAATCGACATTACGCATGCATGCCACAAGCTTATAGGAAGGTCGTTTTCAGAATGACAATTCTTTCCTTATCCCTTTCCCCACTGGAGATCTGTCGAAAGCGCGCAATTATATCTATCTATCTATCTATCTATCTATCTATCTATCTATCTATCTATCTATCTATCTATCTATCTATCTATCTATCTATCTATGTGTGTGTGTGTGTGTGTGTGTGTGTGTGTGTGTGTGTGTGTGTGTGTGTGTGTGTAATAGAGAGTTCGATCTGTCTTTTTCCGATTAGCGACTTCCACACATTCGTTACGCCTTATAAATATCGCCACGATTTTCCCACTTATAGCACAGCCGCGTCACTCCGCGGCCGCCGAGGGTAATATACACAATGCGCAGTCACTCAAGCACGTACCGATGGCGGGCTGGAAGTGGAACGATAGAATTTCGAACACACATGCAGCCTGGAGTACCTGCCGCAACGTACGGCACGCCTCTCGAGCTGCAAAAGACGCGCTGTAATATTCGATCGGAGATCCTCGCACAAACATTCCGCTGTTCGTCTGTGTACACGTACTGTACATGCGTTGTGTGCTTAGGAGTATGCAGGCGCTTGCGAGTGACGGCAGTAGCGCGCGCGCCGCGGGGGGTGTAGTGTGTCTCCTTACACCGCGCATATAATAGTTGTGCCTATCGCGTGCGCAGCTGGTGTTACGGGGCAGCTGACGGCGGCGCCGGCTATGGAAACGCCCACAAAGACGATGATGACGCCTTCTCGGCGGCTGACTCGCGCGTGCAATGCAGCGGAAGCTGTCGGTTTTGAGTCATTCTGTATCGAAATATGCGTGAACGCTGAATGTGCATTTATAGAAGCTCCTTATCTAAATATTGGCTGACATCTCATGATAATTGAACTGCAGGGTTAATGTTCGCACAGAAGTGAATAAGTATAAGCACTTCAGAGTATAAAGAATCAGAAATACTGCCTCGTAATACTTTTTTTCTTTTCGTTCATTCACACAAGAATGTTTGCCACTTTGTCTTGGTTACGCAGGCGGGCTGTGTAAAGTGGCTATATATACTCCAGAAAAGTCAAGATGGGTTGAATATACGCTCAGTAATCGGCCGTGTGCCTCACTGAGCTACGGATGCCCCGCCGCGGTGGTCTAGTGACTATGGCACTCGGCTGCTGATCCGAAGGTCGCGGGATTGAATCCCGGCCACGGCGGCTGCATTTCGATGGAGGCGAAATGTTGAGGCCCGTGTGCTGTGTGATGTCAGTACTCGTTAAAGAATCCCAGGTGGTCGAAATTTCCTGAACCTTCCACTACGGTGTCTCTCAGAATCATATTTGGGACGTAAAACCCCAGAAATCAATCATCACTGAGGGACACACTCGGTCACTGACCGAATTGAAACAATGAAAAGGTTGCCTCCAAAAAGAAGAAACTGAAGAATTGAGGAGGTGCTTCAGTGCCCGCATCCGAACCATTTCGCGCGGGTTTCCGCAAAAGGATTAGTGCATAGAGTAAGCAACAGTCCAGCCCTTCCCTCAGTCCAACGCGCAGCCGGATATCTCGTTCCCGAGTGGCTGACGCGAGCCGTACACAGCCTTCGCTGCGTGTGGATCAAGTTGCCGAGGGATGCGTCCTACTTACTGCACCGTTGCTATGCCGGCACCGATTTAGCCGAATGTGCTAAGCAATGCATCCCTATCGGCAGCCCTAAAATGGCGTCACTCGACGGCTCTTAACTAAAACCGTCCCACGTGCAGACCACGTACGGTTTCCTTAGGGCGATGTGGAGGCCTGCCAAAACAGTGCGAGGTTCATTAGCCGTGAGACTCGCCAACAAAGGGGGGACCCCGAGGGGCTTAATTCAGCTCCGACAAGGCGTTATCGAATTCCGGACCTCCTAGACGAACATTCCTCGATCTGCAACGCTGCACCTCTGCATGTAGAAAATTAAATTGTGTGTGGCACATGCCCCCCTGTCAGAGAATTCACATGATCAGGTCGGTAGGGAGGTGCGCAAATAACCAGCACCGTTAATCAAAACTCGAATGATGTACACCTGCATGTCATTTGCAGTAATCTCTCAGCCTCGCAACCTAAATAAAAAGGGGGCGGAGGCGTAGCTAGGAGAAAATGTAGTAACTGCACCATTTGCCAGTACATCCACGGCCATTTTACTGTACATCTGGCTGGCGTTTTGCTACGTTAGAGGTATGCGGGAAGTCCCGAGTGCTGCCGTTACTACTAAGCGCGTCAGGGGTAGTAAAAGTTACATGCAAGCGCTACTTTGGTTACTATACACTCACCTGTAGGTATACTAACTGTAGCATGGTAGTAACGTTACTACCTTGTCGTTTACTACTTGCAGGTACTACATAGGTAGTGAATGCTGTGACAAGAATTTACTGCCTCACCCGCGAGAGATAAGCTTGACGCAGGCAGCGTCTTCTAGCGAGTTTCTTGATTGAAAAATACCGACTGCTCGTGCTGGAGAACCGTTCACCGGCCACACACACACACACACACATAAATATATATATATATATATATATATATTTATTTATTTATGTGTGTGTGTGAGTGTGTGTGTGTGCGTGTGTGTGTGTGTGTGTGTGCACTGGATCTTGACTTGCAATGAAGTGCCGGTGGGAGATTTCACTTGTGCGTAGTTGAACCATAAGGATTCGTAGCGTGCGCGTTAACTAACTTAATCCGGAACTCGGCACGATCTACGATGAACCTCCGGAGCTTCGCCCACTCATCATCATTCACTCCGTGGATATGCTGTGAAATTTTTTTGTAACTGCCTATTCAATGAGGATATATTTGTTTTGTTTGGATCATCCTTGGCTGTGACTCGGTCATGGAACCACTGCTCGCGTTTTGCTAGTACGCCAAAGGGACATAAAACTTAATTATCCAAGCTTTCGTGGGGCTGGGGAACTGACACGTCGGTTCTTGGAATATTTCCAGACGATTGCCTCCCATGTCTCACAGCTCAGGATCGGCGTCATACAGCAAAACATATATCTCAACAGAACGTTTCTGTTTGACACATTCAGTGTCCGACATGTCGATGACGCCATCGCAGAAAGCTCTGCTGGCTCCGATCTGCTAAGCTCGGCGCACGCTTGTTTTGATATCGGAGCGCTTTAAGTTATATTCACTTAGATTAAATTTCGTTCAGAGTTTTAGCCAATTCAACAGTCTTGCAGTGCTAATAATGATTCGTATTGGCCGTAGTGCAAAGTGATACTCGCCGTCGCTTTTCACTCGTTATTTTTAACTGTGACAGCATCGTAATAAGGCATTATCAACAGGTGTAGCCAGAGGTAGAGGAACTGCCCCCTCAGCCCCCCTTCCTGCGCTCCAATATTACAGGACATACATAGACGCATATATACTACCACACGTACGACCGTACATATATAGGGAAATGAACCCTCCTCTTTCGAAATAAAATACTGGATACAGCCCTGCATGCCATATTAGTATACATCACCGTAAGCACTGAATTTATAGCACTGCGTCATGGGAGTGACGCTTATGCACATGGCGCCAACCATCGTGACCGAATTAATAGCGAGATAATACTTTACATGCGTGCATTGTCCAGCCTTCGAAATTGCAAAATGCATTCCTTGCCTGCACTAAGAGCGTGGTGAAGAGATTCCGTTTACTTCGAAAACGCGTGTCAGTATTGCTCTCCTATATAGACAGAAACGCAAGACGTAACGGTCGTGTACTCTGCGCACCCGCCTGCACGCGCGCTGTATCTACAGTGTCATCGCACTCACGCACGTGCGCAGGTTGCAGTACTTACACGGAGTCATTTCCGGAATGATTGTTTCCAAACGAAACCGCTCGTATGCGTGATTAGTGTGCACGCAGCAACGTACTCTGAAAACGGGCGTCTATATGTGTAGAAAAGAGGCTTTGTTTCGAGAAAGGGTGCAATGACCCCGCAAGCAACAACAACATCCTTCGACGAGCAACAGCAGATCAGGGCGCTGCACCGTACTATTCATGCAGCCCGATCTTAATCGAATGAAGCGTCGCTTTTAAAATATGTATGCGCGTGCTGACAATGCGGCATGCATGCAGGGTTGACAGTGCGGGATCGCCTCGGATAGGCACTGGTGCTGCCCTTAGAACAACGCATTAATTTCTAACGCCAGCACGTATAAGCACGTTGTCAGTAACACAAACCGTTCCACAGGTGTCTGGTGGCAATTTAGTAATGCACCCTCGCTACAAATGAGTTCGCAGCGAGCCGCGCCACGCTCTGAATGGACGCGTGTGAAGCACTGGTAAGGCAAGAGCTATGTACTGCGGCACTGAGCGCGCTTTTGCACCCACAAAGTTGTTCTCAGCGCCCCGTATACAGGTGGCACGCGTGGGGTATTTAGAGTTCCCGCCTGCTCGTGCAGTAATATAACGTGTGAATTTGGCACATTCCCGGTGTTTGCTCGAAATTACATAGCCAGGGTGAGAAACCCGGCATACGGGGTGGGGTGACTGACCTTCAAGTTTGGCTACTTTCTTTTTCCTTGAGTGCAGTGCCCGTGGCTGTTCTGCCATGTGGGTCTACTGTGGAACGAACGTACACGCGTGCTCTGTAAGACATGCAGAAAAAAGAAATTTAAAGAAAGATGGTCCAGCTCGTTCTCGCTTTGGTTGCTGTCCTGCAACGCGCGTAACGTTCGCAGAACCTCTCGGTTGACCATTCGTCCGCACGGGTTGATCACACACACGCAGTGGCATGCTTTCGATGATTCTACGTGCGAGCAGAGATAAGGCCTATGCGCTTTTCTGTATAGGGAAGATAGTCAGATGTAGCGCGGTATATCTATGCGTCCTGCTTTCGAAATTGTCGAGCACGCATTGTTGGTAAAGTAAGGGAGCTTATCTTATCTCCTTTAGCTCTTGCATGGGAATGTCGAAGGTACGGAAGATCGCAAGCGCTGTTCCAGATACTTTGAGTAGGCTATATATGCGCGAGTTTGCATATTAACAAGGAGACTCTATACACTCGCGGAATGTGAGAGGCACATGTTTACTTTCTCTTTCTGTCTCCCTCCCTCCCTCCCCCTCTCTCTTTCTTTTTGTGAATATGCGTCTATAAGATGTCATCCGATCCTCCTAAGAATTTTAGATGTTGATTCGATCATATAGTGGGCTAGCATTACATGCTGTGCGCACGGAATTTACCACATCTGTGCGTATTTATGCGAGAAAAGAACAAAAAAAAAAAAAAAGACAGGAATTCCTTAAATTCAAAACACTCGTTTCACTTTCTTTCTTTCTTTCTTTCTTTCTTTCTTTCTTTCTTTCTTTCTTCTTTCTTTCTTTCTTTCTTCTTTCTTTCTTTCTTTCTTTCTACCACTGTCGAGGTAGGACGCGAGCAGAATACAGCGAGGCGCTTCATAAGAGTAGCAGGACAGCTTGTTGACGCAAGGACATAGAGGAGACACCGACACGTCTTCGGAGGAAACCCCGACGTTAATGCCCGTTAATTTCCCCATGTTCGTTGCTGTCCGCGGAGCACACACGTCATGGATGTGACGCGACGAATTCGCACGGCCGCATATATCAGCGAGTTTAAGATACTCATCAAGGACTTCCCCCATGCTTAAACAGGCAAATCGACGGAATTCTTACGCCCTGTATTTTCCTCGTCTTGCTTTTTAAAGCTGCGTTCAATCTCGGTCCGACGTTCTCCCGATGCATACAAAACATAAATGAAGCATCGGGAAAGCTCTTCGCGCACAAGTTCTCATATTATACCGCAGCGCTGAAAGTGATCCCTCACTCGCGCTCCTTTTCAATCTGAATGCAATCGCCGCAGCCGAGAATGGTATACACTCGACCTTGTCTCCGGCGAGCGGCTCTTTCCTTTGCTGTGTCGTAGGTCTCTATGGCTTTGGCGCAGCCAGGGAGGAGGTGGCTTCATTCAACGCCTCCTATTTCCAAAATTTTGCTATAATTATGCACACATCAGACACACGCACGAAAATACAGAAATTGGATTCTTCGGTCCCCTCAACACACGCGCGCGCACACACCACCACGAAGCTGCGGTTCTCATTTGCACATTTACGTCCAGCAGTGGTGTGTCGGGATCGCGTCGCCGTCACTCTGCTTTGCACATAGCGATCTCCCTGTCTTTGTGTTCGGGAACGCGTCGAACTTTCCTTTGGCTCGCTCAGGGCCCACATAAATAAATGGACAGGCGGAATACTGCGCATAGGTAACGTAGAAAGACAAGGGAGTGGATTCGGACCTGCCATTATTATCATCATCAGCCTATTTTAGGTCCACTGCAGGACAAAGGCCTCTCCCAACGATTTCCAATTCACCCTATCCTGAGCTAGTTGGTTCCACTTTATGCCCGCAAACTTTTTTTTTAATTTCATCGCTCCATCTAACCTTTTGCCTGCCTCTGTTGCGTTTTTCATCTCTTGATGTCCATTCCGTCGTTCTTACAGTCCACCTGTTATCTTTCCTCCTCATGACATGTCCTGCTCAGGTCTACTTCTTTCTTTTAATCGTTATAATAGTATCAACTACTCCTGTCTGTTCCCTGATCCATTCCGCTCGTTTTATATCTCTTAGCGTTACCCCTATCATTTTTCTATCCATTGAATGTTGCGTGCTCCTCAGTTCCATCTCTAGTTTTTTTCGTTATCCTCCACGTTTCTGCACCGTACGTTAGTGCTGGTAGAATACAGAGATTGAATACTTTTCGCTTTAGTGACAGCGGCAAGTTTCCAGTCATGATTTCGCAATGCCTTTCGAATGCGCTCCAGCCCATCCATATTCTACGGAGAATTTCTTTTTCATGGTAGGTGCTCCTGTTAGTAATTGACCTGCCAACCCCGAAGTTACTGGGTCAGGAAGGGGAGCACATCAACATCAACAGTACATCATCTACGAACAACGCCTTGGTTTGGACGAGTCGGACAATATTTAAGGCGTTCCTTAAACGGAAGAGCAAAAAAGGAAGAGACAGTCATAGTAATATTGGGAATAAAACGGTATAGCAAGCTACACATATACGGTCAGCCAACTATAACGTTCGCTCATTTTTTATGTCCGCACTAACACGCAGGTATTACAGTCACAACTTACATCTGAACTTACAGTGGCTCGTATACATACGCTGTTTCGAGCAGTGTATATGTGTACGCGTGAGCCACTCCAAGTCGACCCACTGCCGTTGTCCTTGTGCGCTTGTTTCTGACACCGGTAACCGAAGAGCTCCATTTCCTTTTTTCTGTTGTTTCCCCTCGTAACATGGACATTGTCGACCATCGTTTCGACATGACAGAAAGAAAACGGCAGCTCGAATGAACTTCCTCGACAGGTGCACCGTTGACGCACTTGGCTGCACAGTGTGCCAGGCAAGCAAATGATGCGGAACGACGCGACGTGGCTGTTCGCATTCAAATAGAAAAGTTAAACGAAAAGCAAGAAAGAAAACCCCAGACCTGCGCAGAGAGGACGCAGCACAGTGGAACCGTAAGCGTGCTCTTTCATTCTCTCTCTCTTTTTAAAGTCTTACTTCATTCTTGCTTCATTCTGGAGTCACGCATGGCGTCGCGTATACGTGGGTGCTTGCAAGAATTTAAGAATACTGTGGAATATCGCTGGCCAGATCTTCACGGGAACCGGGAAATAAAACGTATCGTGAGAAAAAGAAATCGTATTATCAAAATGGAACCTTAAACAAAAAGAAGTATGAAAGCAGGCACGGTTGGCAGCACCCTCAACAGCGAAGGTTTGTGTCGCGTTTCGAATCGGCGGCGTCGGATGACTCTTCAATCTGTCTCGGTGGCTGTTGCTCACGATGACGCAACAAAATCTATTCCCCCTGAATTAACACACACACACACACACACACACACACACACACACACACACACACACACACTATATATATATATATATATATATATATATATATATATATATATCCTTGCTATACCACGCTATACATATCTATCCTATGGTATAACCTCCCCCGCCTCATTTCCCTCTTCCTCACCCTTGCACCACACCTCCCACCCTCACTTTCCTTCCTCACCACCTTGCTATACAAGACACTTTACTCTCTGACCTCCTTCTTTCCCTCCTCCTCAGCCTCACTTCCGTTTCCAACCTTGCTATACCACAGTACACATGGGTATTCTTTGCCATTCATTCACCACGTACAGGGGCTTTTTGTCTGAAGCGGCGTCAGACGCTGGCATGGCTCTTTAGTAGGACACCTGCCAGCCAAGCAAACGGCCTGGGTTCGATTCCCGCTCCAACCCAGCTATATATGCCGAGTTTTCAGGTCGAGACATTTTATCTCGAGCTAGAACAGCTTCGCTGTTAAAACGCGGGTTCGATCCCGACTGCGGCGGTCGCCAGAGGCCCGCGTGCTGTGCGTTGCCAGCGCAGGTTAAAGAACCCCCAGGTGGTCAAACTTTCCGGTATCCTCCACTACGGCTTTTCATCTCCTTCCTATATCTTTCAGTCCCTTTCCCCTACACCCAGGGACGCTTATCCGTCCTCCCGACATAGGCTGCAGAAAGTGGCGTCCTTTCCTTACCCGAACCACATGCATGCGCTTGTGGAAAATGTGCTTTTTCTTTGAGGTATAAAACAAAATAATAAATCACAATAATTATATCAACGAAGAAGAGATGAAAAACGTCTGAATTCAACTATGCATACACGCAGTGAAGAAGATTAGGCAAATGCTCGCGTACTGCAGTCATCATTCCGGCGCTATGACCGAGCGATCGTAGCGCCACATTTTCCACTGGCGTGCGCTAAATTCACACCTTGCAGAAAGCGTGAAGCTTGCACGATCCTTCCCACTCTTTCGAAAAATAGACAACTTTAAAAAAAAAAAGGTAGGCCGTTTCCGCGCCCCCGAAATCTCAGTAAACAGCTGAGCTGGGGCAAGGGCGGGTGTCAACCACGTAGCCCTATCATCACCACTATCCTGTAGCAGTGGGCTGAGTGAAAGGGTGTTGGTAGTGGGCCGAGGGCTATGCTGGTCCGCTTTTCGCTTCTGCACAACCCGAGACTTTTCTTTCTTTCTTTACCTCTTTCTACATTGTCCTTCGCATGATCACTATTATGCAGCAACGTAAGTAGTGGGTCAAGGGCAAGAGCGGGTCCACTTTTTCCTTTCTATACATGACAGCTAGCTCTGTTGTTAACTGTGAACGCCACTAAGTGCCGTTTCACTTCGACCCTAAACAGCTAAGCTGCTTAAAAAGCAAATAAAGGTGACAAGCTACAAGTACAAAAAGATGTTCACGAGGAAAGAACCAGAAATCTGGGAAGAAGATCCGGCCGAATCCACTTGCAATCTCCCTGGTGCGCTCGAAAAAGAGATTAGGCATCCCCACTTCCAGGCTTAAAATTTTTTCGCCTTGACGGCAGGCACAAGAGACGCATTGTTTTTGTCTCGTGTGCCCGCCGTCGAGGCGAAGTGTGGCTCGTTCGCCCAAAATGCAGAGCTGCAACATAGCGTGCACGAAATGCTTCAAAACGAATAATAGTTACGATGATTGGTAAGTCTCCGACACGACGCGAGTAGGAGGTCACGCTTTTAGACTTGCGAAGTTCCACGAACAAACCACCACCGCTGACAGCATGCTCACAACGAATAGGCAAAGAGGTAAATGGTTTAGGGGTCATTTTGCCAGGCGGCTGCGACGAAATGGTTGATGCGTAGAGGGAGCAGTACACTGGTTATGCAGCGCTGAGTGGAGCCCTTATTTCTTGATTATAAATACTGCTAATTTAACATAGTGAACATGGTTTATTTGCAGTAGGAATACAAGATTTCCCTGCATGAGGCAAAGACTAAAGACTAGAAGCCTGACGAGGTCTCGACCCTGTGATAACTAATACAGCCTGCATACATTACTACAATACACATTTCATGTGGCACAAAGGATTTGCTAGGTTTTACGCAAGTTCTTATACATACAAAAGAATTCCGAATACATAAACATATGCTTATTTCTACATACATATACATGCGAGCAACTACTACGCATAGTAAAGCAAGGTAAATAAACTTAATAAATATACATCGCTAATAAGTTTACACATATATGCAAACAAGATCACACACATATGTAAACAATGTGTGTGATCAAATATGTGACGAGCAATAGACAGTTTAACGTTTTCTAGTCTACAGAGTAAGCCGCCGCCTAAACCGTTAAACGCGAAAACGGAACTATACACCCCAGAAGTGCACCAGTGGGTGGGTGAACTTACCTTCAGCGTAGCCTGAAGTAAGTTACAACGATCTCTCTTCTAGCACTGCTATACTCCACGTAAGATACCGCTCTTCCCTTTGAAACCGAACTCATTCTGTTCAACGCTCTCGCACGCACACAATTGAGTGCGCACATACACACTATTATCCAGCACTACGTGGCTGACTGAATAAACGACATACTGTCGGGCCCAGATGCGAAGAATGTGGATATAACGAATTATTGGTTATAACGAACACGGCTTACTTAGTATTCCCGTTGAAACTGCGTTACGAACAAACATTTACAACGAGTTGTCGAAAAAAACGAAGATACTTGCATGTCTTATATCAAATTTGTTACAATGGGCTTTGACTGTACACCCAACATCAAGATCCTATTCGTTGTTTCGGCCATCGAACCGCCGCCAATCACGCACGCAGCAAGCGAGGTAATGAGGGCGTCACACCACCTCACTGAACTGCAATAAAGTTTCGTCTCCCCTCGAGATCCAATTTCCGGCGCGCATTTTGTTAACTGCTCACACTGCGTTCCTGCTCGCACTACGTTCTACAAGGCCTCGCCGATTCGTTTGCCCGCAACAGTGAGCCGAGGTTATGCGTGTCACTGCGTCTCATCGACCGAGCGCCGGCCGCCGTCACGACTCCATCGACGACGGCGCGCGAGTGGTGACACGCGCAAGCTTTGTGCCCTTTCTTCCTTTCTACGGTCACCGGCTTTTTTCCCCCGACAAGGCGGGAGGAAGGCCGGCGCCAAGGCCGCCGCTTTGTGGAAGCGGCGGAAGCCGGTGCAGAAGATTTCGAGGTCGCTGCCCCTGTGCGTGCATCGCCGCGCGCGTGCCGACGCCGGCGAGGCGGAAAACGGGCCTGACGACGTTGTCGGCATCGCTCGTACGATCGAGCGACGTTTGCCCCCTAGGTGATCATTTCGCATTTGCCTCAACATTACCCATACCGTATAACACGGCATTTTCCCCGGCTACTACGTATAGGTATCGACCGGTTACCCCGGGAGAACTGTTGCGCAGGAACGATATAAATGAAACATTCACAAAAATTCTTATCAGGGGTTTATGCAGAATTTCGATTTTGGGGGTGTTACCCATAGTGTAACCAGTACATGGGAACAGGGGGGGGGGGGGGGGGGGGTTAATACCAAGTCATTGGTTATCTGGAAAAATTCTTTTTCTGGGTTGGGGGAGGTATAAATCCCTGGTTCTTAGTACCTTAGTCCCCCTTGTAAGCGGTCTTTGCACCATGTGTGATGTTGGCCAAGCTACCCGAGGCTGGGTCGCTGCGCTAGTGAGAAGATCGATTATGCCGGTTACGGCAGCCTCATTTCGACGTAGGCGTGATGAGAAAAGGCAAGTGAACGTAGACTAAGGAGGCATGCTAAAGAACCCTAAGCCCTACAGGTAGTCAAATTTACCCACCCCCTCCCCCCGCCGCCGTCGTCTCATACTCGTCGTGCTCATATTCTTACCGTGCTTTTGGCGCGTGAAACCCCAGAGCTTTTTTATTGGCCGAATGGAAGCGTTTGCGAGACAGAGGATTTGCAGATAGATTGAGTTCCGGCGAGGCAGTGCCAGAGCTTCAAACTGAGCTGTAATCTGGTGCACACATCTCGCAACCTACGTAGTAATGCCTTGAATTACAAAAGCCTAATTTCGTCATCGTCACATCTATGTCCACTGGCAGGACAATTAATAGCTTGTACATACTCCTGCCTTTTTTGTTACGCTTTTATTATTTTTTGTGGTTTATTTTTCTGTATGTGTGCTTATTTGTTTTCACCAAAACATAGGAGGTGGGCTACTTTAGAGCGTGGATACTCTGCTCTAACGTAGCCTCAGCTTTCCATGCTTTCACGTAAAAAAGAACAACAACAACAACAAAAAGAAAACTAGTAGCTGTACGCTGTTCTTGCATGTTATCCTACACGGACAACCGTATATGCACCGAACACAAATATGGAATGCGAGGAACGACGAGAAAGTTGACTGACCGGTGGCATGTGGTTTTAATTACAGCCGATAGCTCTATAGGCACGGCGGTACGCATGGCTAGCGGATGATATCAGCTACGAGCAAAATAAATCAAGCCGTGTGTGTAAGGATGACGAAGACTTGTCACGAATGAATGGGCTAAAAGATAAAGCGCTGCAGATAGGCTTTATCTTCTATACGTATACCTCATCGTTCTGGTGACTGTGAAAAGCCCAGCGCTGCAGAACAGTGGCACCGCGTAATATGGCCGAGCCGAAATGGAGCAACGCCCCCAACGATAACACGTGCGGAACGTACGCGACTCACAGCCTTCATCCCGGAACAGGAATATTGCCTGTGTGTTCTCTCAAACGCATCCAACCAACAATAATTTCTGGGGGTTTACGTGCCAAAACCTGCAAGTAAATTTTGTGTTTCTACTGCAAATAAACCATGTTCAAACCACTGAAGAACAAACTAAAACACGATATGATTATGATCGAAGCATGCAGCATGAAGGGCTCCGAAAATTCCGACCAGCTGGGGTTCTCCAACGTGCGCTGACATCGCACAGTACACGGGCCTCTTTTTCGCTTCCATCGAAAATGCGACCGCCGCGGCCGGAATTCGATCCTGCGACCTTCGGATCAGCCCAGCAGTGCAACCAACACCACCACGGCGGCCCCTGCATCCAATTAAGGCCGCTTCATTCATTCATTCATTCATTCATTCATTCATTCATTCATTCATTAGTCGCACCCAAACGCATAGCTTTTACAGAGTTCATTTCCTATAGTCGACTATGGAGGTATGCCTCGCTTACAAACATGTCTGCAGCTGTATGCAGCATGCCTACAAAATTATGGCCGGGGTCATGTGCAAATCGAACAATGATTGTCTTTCCAAAACGAAAATTATTTAACGAGAGCATAGGCCTCCTTAGAGAATGTGACAAAATTATCATTTGTCGATTGGTGCTTGATCTACTGGCTAGGGATATGCAGGTATAAATGGGTTCAGTAGCTAACATGATTTCTGGAGTTTTACGTCCCAAAACCACGATGTGATTATGACAGACGTCGCCCCGCCACGGTGGTCTAGTGGCTATGGTACTCGGCTGCTGATCCGAGGGTTGCGGGATGATCGAATCCCGGCCGCGGCGGCTGCATTTCGATGGATGCGAAATGTTGAGGCCCGTATACATGTGCGATATCAGTGCACGTTAAAGAACCCCAGGTGGTCGAAATTCCCGGAGCCCTCCACTACAGCGTCTCGCATAATCAGAGCTGGTTTTGGGACGTTAAACCCCACAAATCAATCAATTATGACAGACGTCGTAGTGGAGGGCTCCTGAAATTTTGCAGTAACAGCCCAGCCAGCTTCACGAGGAAATAAGCCACGTGCGTAGGCAGTGGTGCAATTGGAGCTGATCAAATCGTTTCGCAGAAGCTCAGGCCACGACCGGTACACATCGACGACTACGTATCTGTTGAACGCGTCAGCGATAACGCAGCTCTCTATAGGGGGATTCCCTTATATGGGTGAAATAGCCGACAAGACGCGGCAAGGCCATCCTCGTTTATCTCCGAACACGCCCATTGTCAAGTGCTCCCCTCGGGTCATTCGCTTCCTTAGAAGGTTACACTGCAGCTCTTACTGATGACGAAACCAGAGCCAATCATTATTTGCCAAGCTTCGCCATAAACCTCGAACGCTACAGTACCGACTCAGATTCCACTGCCTCCATTCAGCATGTCGCACACGATTGCGCTTGTTGGGTGTGTGACTTGAGTTTTGGCAGCCCGAGCAAGAAGAAGGAGGAGGAAGAGGAGGTAGTGAACAAGAGAAGGAGGGAGGGAGGCCAGCTATATGAATGGGGCTATAAAGTGCTGAACCTCTAAGAATTTATTTTCTCTTCGGGAACCCTTGCCGTATTCAGATTTCATACAAAAGCACAGCAGCCATGCGCAGAACGCGATCAGATCAGTTCGCACCGCATTAATTTGTTGTCATCCCTATAGAGTTGGAGGTATTCGAGCTATACATAATAGCACACCCACTTTGCCTGAAATTTTTTTGTACCTCCAGTTTTCTTTCTTTTCTTTTCTTTTCTTTTTGTACGTGTGTGCTGTCATATCGCATGTCTTCCTTCTCGCGTCGTTTTATCTTGCGAATTCAAATGAGAGATCTCTTACAGCTATGTATAGAATAGCTTGTTGACGGTCGAACCTCTCTTTCAGGGAAAAAAAAAATTGAAAGAAAAAAGAAAGATGCGCCTGTCTGCAAATTCCGAAAAAGGATGAACACATGAATGGCGGGCCGCACCTCGCATGTGAATAGCCCAATAGAGTGTACATACATACAGCGCGGAGTGCAGCGATAGGAAGGCAGCCAGGAAACACTGTTTTCGACTGCGAAACATGAAGACTAAATCTCGGCCCAAACTCAGGTGTCCGCTTCGAGCGCCACCAGTACTGCTGACAGTCATGAGCACCGAGAAATCGTTCTCAAAGGAATCCCCAAACATTTCACAGCGTAACTTAGCATTCTGCCCTACCACGGTGGCCTAGTCCACTAGGCCACCGTGGTGGGGATCGAATCCCGGCTGCGGCGGCTGCATTTAGATGGAGGCGAAATGTTGAGGCCCGTGTGCTGTGCGGTGTCAGTGCACGTTAAAGAACCCCAGGTGGTCGGAATTTCCGGAGACGTCCACTACGGCGTCTCTCATAATCAGAGCTGGTTTTGGGACCCTACAAAACAACAACAACAACAACTTAGCATTCTCTTTTCTGCAAGGCGCCCAAAATGCCCAGAATGGCTTCTGATGCATGGAAGGACCGCAGTATGGAATAACCCTGAAAGGGGCATCCGCAATAGCTTGAACGAAGGAAAAACGGAAAAGGTTCCCGCAGAACCCATTTAATGATGACTGTCAGTATTAAGCGATCAGTATTGAATAAATACAGAGACAGATCGTACTGCGCGGCATTGAAGAATGCCGTGATATGTTGGACACATGCCGAGAAGAACATGTCTGACATAGGAATAACCCTTTGGGTGCAGTTTGTACAAACTGCATTAAAATGTAGGTAATGAGGCGAACACAAATATTACGGTAATTTGTTACAAGCAATGGTTGCAAGATCCTTCAAGGGAAATACCTTTATACAGGAGCTGTTTTTAATCTTCTTGTACAAAATAGCCACGTTTCCACAACACAAGCTACAGAAACTAGAGCGCGTGCGCTAGGCCGCGGGCAATGATAAAATCTCGAAAGAAGATAAAAACAATGCAGCGCCTTATCGGTAATCTATTGTCATTAAGCTGGGAAAGAAAAAAACGAAAAGGACAAAAAGTGCAAAGGAAACAAGCTGCCCCTCCTCGATGCATTGAGGCCAAAGTGGGAGCGCCAGGCCGCCGAAGGATACGGAAAACGAACCTTCAAACGGAAGTGTGGCATGTACCTGTACGTAGGAAAAGCCAACTTCCAGCGCGGGCATCCGCGCGACAGAGCTGTGCAGTCGCTCTTCAGGATGTTGTGTTACGAATTAAATAAAAGCGCGTTCATTTGCGTTTACAGCTGTATTCAGCTCCCGTGACAGCAGACTGCTTCTGCTGCACGTTGCGACCAACTGGGTTGTGGTTCGCGGCTTTGTGCGTGCTTACGTGCGACTGTGTGTGTGTGTGTGTGTTGAGGAATGCATGTTTGCTTCCCTTTGTATTTTGTTGCTTTTTTGACAACCCACGTGCTAGAGCCTCTGACAGGTAGGAGGGACCAAAAGAATAACGCAGCGGGGCGAAGGCGTGGGAACGATGGCCGTAACGGGACTAACGGGGGAGACGGACTCGGGGAGCGGACGAGTGAAGACGAAACGACGGCCGCTCCTACGAGAAGTGTTTGAGATGAGGTTGAGGCAAAGTTTTGTACAGTTTTGTAAAGAATTTTAAATAAACTTGTACCTTCGTCGAACTTTGACTTCCAGTATCGAAGAAGCATCTACTACCATCGAACACGAAGAAAGAAGACTCTTATATCGAACAGTGTGTGTGTGTGTGTGTGTGTGTGTGTGTGTGTGTGTGTGTGTGTGTGTTGTGTGTGTGTGTGTGTGTGTGTGTGTGTGTGTGTGTGTGTGTGATAAGAATAACTGCCTGTTTGATGAGAATATATTTGTTTTGTTTGATCACCTTGGAGGGTCTTTGACCCTCTGCTGTCGTTTTGCTAGTGCGCCGAAGGGACCTAAAACCTAATTGTCCAAGCCTTCGTGGGGCCATTTCCGGCAAACTGATACGTCGGTTCCTGGGATCTTTTCCTGTGATTGCGCCCCTTGTCTCACACTTCGGGATCGGTGACAAAAGCATTGCAGAGACAGCGTCTTTTCCTGTACCGAATCACAATTAGTTATTATTTACGAAGGCAGCCGGCGTTCGACTCGTCCAGCCTGACCGATCTCCCTAAACCGTTTCGAGTCCATGCGTTGTACCGCAGCTTCCGTTGAAGCTGAACGTCGCTTAATGAAACAATATATACAACTGAGCGTGGAGTCCTCTATTGTGTCGCGACGACTACAGTGGCTATGTACGGCTTCTGCAGAATCGTACAACACACCACGTGCTCGACTCCCCTGTCCCACCGCGGCCGCTTTTTGCGGGAATGCAAAAGCGATCGTTCACCGAGTCGTCGTCGCGCACCTTCTCGGAGTGGCCGCAATTAAAGCGCTGCAGGCCTAGCGCTATACGGCGTCTAATAATAGCTTCTACGCTGCTCTTGGGCGGTAATTTACCTCGTCAATCCAAACGTGGTTACGCTGCTCCCTTTCCGAGGACTACACGCTGTTCTTGACGGTATAATTTACCTCATCAATCCAAACGGGGTAACGCTGCTCCTTTTCTGAGCGCTAATCGGCCCAAACGAGTCGCAGACATGTGTGCAGCTACAATGGCAACGAAAACAGCCCCCTAGATCATGACCATATATGGCATATATACCGCGCCTGACTCGCGTGCAGCGGTGTAGTGTCACCTCGTGCACAGTGCGTGCGCCAAGGCGAGAGCCAGGGTGCGCGAAGGGCGAGAGTGCCGCATGCAAATGAACGGTGGGCGAGCATTGTTCGCCGGCGGCCAAGCGGCGAAGGCCTTGGATCGCCCTTCCTCGTTCAGCCGCGGCGACCTGCTTCGCCTGGCGACGGCGCGCTGTACGATCTTCGGGGGGACCCCCACCACCTTGGACACGAAAGAGCGGATCGCCTAAATTTGGCCTCGTATATCGCACGTGCCGCGGGGTCTGTTTCGGCTGTCTTGTCCTATAGACCACGTCTCGCGCGTTGCGCGATTTTTTTTTTTTGTTAGGTTTATCCGTACGGTGCAAGGTCTTCTCAAGGCAACACAGACGGGTGTCACGAGAGTCGCTCGAAAGACACCATTGGACGTCTACAGCTCTTGCGACCAGTTGGGTCTTTTGTATCAGTAGCGCACCCAGGATTCTGCCACGAAGGGTGGGGGGGGGGGGGGGGGTTCAATTTTTCACGAAGGGCCGGGCATGCGATTACACAGTTGCGTGTGTAAAAAAAGTAAATAAATTGCCAAATAATAGTAACATCAATGATGATGACTATTTTTATTATGTTTTCGGCTTTTTGCAGAGACATTAGCTCCACATTCTTCTAGGACATAGGAGCAGTTACGGAGTTGGAGGGGGGTTAGGTCGGCCTCAGGGGGGGATTACAACCCCCGAACCCCCCCCCCCCCCTTCCCCCCCCGTCGGTGCGCCACTGCTTTGTATAGTTCCTGTGGCGACATCCATAGGCGTGTACAGAGTAACGGAGAAGACAGCTATAACTGTCCCATCTGTTCCACTGTACATGCTCAAAAACATCTTGAGATTAATTCTGACAGCTCGAGTTCCTGCTTACAGTACACTGGCGGGATTTGGCGGGATTTTCTGAACAGTTATATGCGCCACATAAATGTTTATAATGTTGTATTGCGGCGGAGGCACGCAGCACGTGCATGTCGATGTAGTGGACCCAAACAAATAGGCATCAACATCTAATAATAAACACTTCGTGCAATATTTTGGTGTCTACGCTCATTTATTATGTTTTTCGAATGAAACAAGCGCGTATCTTGCTTTACACGAATACCTACTTACACGTGCATTTTAGTTCATTAACGCTATTAACTGCAAACGAGGATGTTTTGGATATTTGCGACCTTCAATGTCTCGGTGAGCGAAGCGCTGTGAAAAATATCGAGGGTGGCGCGCCCTGTAATTGCTCGTCTCAGTCAGTTCGTGCATGTGCTGCCTGCAAAGTGCATCTCAGAAACAAGTCCCTGGCATGACTTGTGCGAAGTGTTCGTCCAGTGAGACCTATATATATGGTACTTCCAGGACCTCTCCTTCCAAGCAGTGAACATATGTAGACAACTCCATGGACACCTCCGGCTTCGTGCGGCGTCAGATCTTCTTTCTATTTATTTATTTTTTTTTCCAGTTTGTCGGCTTCGCCATGTGCCGTGATTTCTTTTTTGCCAGATGAAGCATTTCACTGCACACAACTTGGATCCCTGCTGTCATCCTCCTGTACCGCACCTCTCTCCGAGTGTGTGTTCTTCTTGAGAGTGGAAACGAAACTTTAATGGGTTGTGTTCGGAAATGTTTTCATAACCATAGAACTGCGGTATGTGCATTCAGTTGTAGTATGTTTGACCTTTGTCGAGTATAGGAGGAAACAGTTTTTAGCACACTGATAGCAGAATAGTAAGGTTTAAAAGGACGGACTCGAACAGATAGTCGATTTTGACCGGTTTTCGTGTGTGTGTGTGTGTGTGTGTGTGTGTGTGTGTGTGTGTGTGTGTGTGTGTGTGTGTGTGTGTGTGTGTGTGTGTGTGTGTGTGTGTGTGTGTGTGCGCGCTACCATGACAGGTACGACCAACACATAATAATGTTCCGCTGTCCGTGATACGGTATATAGACTCCGAGCACTTTCTTTGTGGGCGCTTTCTCGCTTATACAGCATACCATGTCCTTGGCACAGTTAAAAAGTAAATAATTACCATGCATGTTGACAAAACGAATCCGTGGTCCTCTCTCTCCCCACCGTGCGGTATACGGCCTGTTTCGTAACTATACTCTACTTTCGGAGGGCAAGACTACCGAAATAAATTTTCATGGGGAGCTTATACCGCTGTGGGTGCGCGGCTGCGGTGCTCGGCTGTTAAGGACGCGGGTTCGATGCCGGCCACGGCGGTCGCACTTCGATGGAGGACAAAATAACCCGGGCGGCTGAAACTTTCAGAGTTCCTCGTTACGGCGTGCCTCATAACCACATCGTGCATGGTTTTGGCAAGTAAAACCTCAGAAATAATTAAATCCTTATGCTACGTTCCATTCGTAACAGTGCGGCACGCACACATCTGTACGCGTGCGATCTTTGACAATGCGTTTCGCGACGGGTCTTTCATAACGGTCGTCCAGCTGAGATAGCGCAAGATAGCTGTGCGTCACTTGCAGAGTATTGCACGTTGATTCCCGGATGCGTACGAACGCCCCTTCGTGTTATCGCTGGGCGCCTCTATTGTATATTGTGCGACGCCTAAGTTCCCCGTCCGCTTTTATCGGCAAATTCAACGGGAAAGCAATATACGTATACATGTGCTACTTCCTACAAAACAAGAAGTATATGACGACGACTCTCACCACTGGGACCAAGTTGAATCACTAAAGAACGTTCCGCCGGAAATAAATGATTGAAGGACGGCCCCGTTGACAGGAAGACGGCTTCGTGTCCGATGAACCGCAATCGAAATTTCATTCCTTCGACTTGACGCAACCGAACACCGACAAAAATAAGCTGACAAAGGCAGATAGCATTGGTGCATTTTAACGATTTACGTGTGCGAGTCTATATGAAAAGTCGAGAGTAATATACGCAGGCGACCTCATAAATTTCGAAGGAAGCTGCTCACTTGTCGTGATGTATACTGAAGCGATGTGCCGCCGAACCTCGTTACAACAAGCATCCAACACGAAAAAGGTTTCATTATGTCGAATAATTTGTTATAAACGGATATCCGTAACAGTTCAATACTTCGCTATACTTATAACCGATACTTTGTTATACCAGTGTCCTTTATGTGATTATATCGATATGCTTGACTACGTATACATATCCTGCGCCGTTCCTGGCTTCGTGTGGCGATTAAGTGTTCCGAGGTTTCCACATCTAATCACACTCCACGTCCCGCCACGGTGGTCTAGTGGTTATGGCACTCGGCTGCAGATCCGAAGGTCGCGGGATCGAATCCCGGCTGCGGCGGCTGCATTTCGATGGAGGCGAAATGTTGAGGCCCGTGTGCTGTGCGATGTCAGTGCACGTTAAAGAACCCCAGGTGGTCGAAATTTCCGGAGCCCTCCTCTACGGCGTCTCTCATAATCAGAGCTGGTTTTGGGACGTTAAACCCCACATAACAACATAATCACATTCCACGGGAGTGCCAGGACTTGAAAGGCGATTGGGAGAGTGTTGACCCCTCCGTCTCTTCCACCGCTCTGCTTGCGCTGGAAGACCGCGCGGCTGAGCTCATATACCGCTTGAGGTGTCCTCACTGAGAGACAGTTATCGTGCACTCCTCACTCTCTTTTCTAATTTTCCTTTAGAATATCTATCTATCTATCTATCTATCTATCTATCTATCTATCTATCTATCTATCTATCTATCTATCTATCTATCTATCTATCTATCTCGGCTCAGCTTGAACACTACTGTGGGCCGTCAAGCGAGCCGAGCAAGCCGCTACGAGACAAGGCATCGGAACCGCGTCCGCGGCGGGAGCCCAGACCCACTGAAAAAAACGCCGAACTCAAACCTTCTTGATTTGGAAAATATACTTTACGTTCTTCTCCTTCTTCTTCGACTCAGTCAAACAGGAAGACAAGTGAAGCTGTGGCACGATAGATGGGCGCACTTTCACGTTCAGAACTTAACCATTTGTAGCTTAATTAAATGCATTATACTCCTGCTTCACTTAGGGCTCCTTTGGATCACTTTGATTAACGTTTCATTCGCTTATTTCACATCTGATTAAAATCAGGTTATCTTCAGTTCACTTAATGCGCTTTTGATTCACTTTAACTCTAATTTGGCTCCCTTATTTCACAATTTACCCCTCCACGGCGGTCTAGGGGTTATGACATTGGGCTGCTAATCAGAAGGTCGCGGGACCGAATCCCGGCCGCCGCGGCCGCATTTCCACGAAGGCGAAATGCTAGAGGCCCGTGTACTGTGCGACGTCAGTGCACGCTGAAGAACCCTAGGTGGCCGAAGTTTCCGGAGGCTTCGGGACGTAAAGTTTCCGGAGGTTTCGGGACGTAAAACCTCAGCAATTGTTATTAATTATTTCACATTTCATTTTGCATGGGACCTGCTGCTCCGCTCCTTGATCTGTCCTCGGGCTGTAAAACTGTTCTTGCGTCGCTTTGTCCGCGGACGCGATCAACCGCGGAACTTAGCCATATATACAGCTTGGCTGTTTATAAAGCAACAACAACAACAACAACAACAACAACAACAACAACAACAACAACAACGACGACGACGACGACGACGACGACGACGACGAAAATAATAATAATAATAATAAACCTAGCAGGCACCCAGATAGGTCGTGGTATGCTTTACGTAAGTGAGTGCGTTTTTGGCACGTTTTACGCGGAGAACAGATCCGCAGGTAGCTCGCTGAACTGCATTATGTAACACCAATAATGGGAATTTTATTTCCTTTTATCTGAGTCAGTTAGCTCATAATGTCCTGCCTATTTCTTTTTGTTTAACTTTCTTTCTTTCTTTCTTTCTTTCTTTCTTTCTTTCTTTCTTTCTTTCTTTCTTTTTCTTTTCTTTTTCTTTTTTTGAGGTGACACACCTTAACCTCTCCACAGCGCTCAAGATAAAACAGAATAGAACCAATAATCTGAGGCGTACAAATGATGGGCGCTTTCAGACAAGCTTATTTCACTCACCACTGTCATCTGCACTATACATATATACAAACGATAAAGAAACGTCCCGTGCGCGAGTTTAAACAGCGGTTTCAGTCATATAAATGAAACTCTATATCGCCGCCGACTGCGGGAACTCGCAGATTATGAGCGGTCGGCGTACTTCATAAACGAAGCGTCAGCGCGTATAATTAAAGCAGCTGAGTCACGCGTTATGGCGCGTGCTAAAAGCAAAGAGTAACCACGTCATACCGGCAATTTACCGGCAAGTGACAAGCAACTTTTCTCGTATTAGTAGGCTATAGCTTTTCACAATAACAAAAACACCAATTTTGCGGGAAGGATACCCTCGTTAAGTATAGGAAACGCGCAAAAAGAAAATATAGGCAGCGAAGCCGCCGCTTTGACGTTCCAGCACTAAAACGCGTGACGTCACAGATACATCACGGCGTCTGCTATAAGGCCTACACAACTGCAGCTTATCCGTAAGAAAGACGTATACATTGTGTTCCAAGGAAGCCAGAGGCTTAACACGGGGAGTTTCAGAACATTTCATCGAACGAATTTAGCGAGAATACAAAAAAAAAAGGCCTTCTGACGTCATTATTTCGAAGTACAGAAGCAAATGTCAAAACCAGAGTGTCGGAACGGAACGAAAAACGAAAACGAAAAACGAAAAAAACGATATTTTTGACCGGAACGAAAACGTAACCGAAACGTTATTTATTATTTCGTTCCGGAGCAAAAACGAAATATTTTTATCGTTTTTCGGTTCACGGGAAGACTTTACGATCCGGAACAACCGAGGTCATGCAACGTGAGCAATGATGCATAACTCTGGGTTCAACGTCAGCACGCATCTCGGGCAGGTGTTTCAAAGGAAAGATGCGTTGAAATAATGCAGGAAACCAAGAAAGGGGCAACCATAGCTGTTTGTATTAAATTCAAGCGGAGTTTCGCGTGCCTCTCACACAGGCCGTCGTGGAGAGGGCGTTGTCGTCGCTTATGTGTTGAAATTTTGAGACGAGCGCAAAGAGCGGCAACCGGAGCTGTACATGTAGCACAAGTGGCCCTTGGTGTGCCAGCCACACAAGTCAGCGTTGAGAGGGCATTTTCGGCGCTCACTTTCGTTTTGTCAGAGCAGCTGCCTCGCTTATCGGCGAGTACACTTGATGACCTGCTGCTTCTCAAAATCGTGTGCCCCCTTTGACGAAAATTCGGGATTCAAACTTGAGGAAAAATGAATACCAAGTTTTTGTTGTGTCCTTGCTTCGAAACTTTTTGCGACTTCCCTCATAGTCACACCGTGGCCTTATGACGCAAAATCCCAACAATTATTATCGCATTTTTACGTATTAGTTCAGTAACTTTTGCTGTTTTTAAAAGGTACTTTTAATATTAAGTATTTTGTTCGTTCTTATTATTGAAAAAAATAACGTTATGAACCGTTACGGAACGTCTATTTTTCGTTCCGGAACGAAAACGGAACGGAACATTTTTCTGCGGAACGAAACGAAAACCGGAACGAAAAACATTTCGTTCCGACACCTTGGTCAAAACTAATACTTTTGCATTCATTTTCTCTTTTAATATCCGGCATGAAATGTTGAAATTAGCGACGTACGAGTTCTCGAAATATAAGTTATCATTCTAAAACCACTTCGCTTTATTATCCCATTAATCATACCCGCGAATTCAAAAGCGAAGAGTCACATCTACATCAAAGCGCCTTCAAAATGCCGGTTTTGAGTGTATGCACGCGTGAGGAACGTGCGTGAGAAATGAGCTTCCCCTTCCGACATATCACCTCGAGTAATCGTTCAACATGGTAAACTTTTACGGCGAGGGCAAAGAAAAAGAAGTGGAAAGAAAGCAACTTCGGCAAGAACTTTTTTTTTTTTTTCTGAACGCGCCAGGGACCTTCGCCACGTTTCCGAAAGCCGTTCGATTATGTCAACGATACCAAAGTCAGTTTTTGTTGTCACTATGTTGGTAAGTTACAATCCGGTTGTCCAACGTCGAGTACGTACGTGGTGTTTGAAAAATACTTCTTCGCATATATAGTCGCGTCTATGTTGATTCGAAAACCTGCGTTGCCCGAACACTTTTGAATATTCTCGCTAAATACTGTCTCATTTCAAAATTTGGAATTTCAAATCAGACATCTAATACTTACCTGCCTTCAAAGTGAAAAAAAAAGTGACAGTTATGCATGAAATGGGTACCTTAAAGAGTTGTTTGGTTTAGAGGGACACACTGTGAAAAGGTGAAGTGGTTTAGACTGATGACTTCGAGAACTCGACTGTCGTTAATTTCGCCATATTGTGCGCAGTAATAAAAGAGAAAATGAATGCCAAAGTTCTAGTTTTGAAATTCGCACCCGAAGTTAAGCCCCATGACGTCAGAATTCCAATTTCTTCTCTCTGTTTTTTTTTTTTTTTTCGCATAGCCAAATTCGCCAGATGAAATGTTCTGAAATTTCCTGTGTATAGTCTCTGGATTCCTTAGAACACAATGTATGTCCTTCTCACCAACATATATTTATCTAGGCCTTAGCAGACGCTGTCAAAGGCATGTGACGTCAGGCGTATTAGTGATGGAACTTCAAAGTGACGTCGCAACCCGTATTTTCTTTCTGTGCGTTTTCTAGCTCACCGAGAGGTCTACACTTCACAAAAGTGGTGTCCTTGGTATTGTGAAAAGCTAACCTACTAACAAGAGGAAAATTGTTTTCGCTTTAGCGTACGTCCCTTTAACGACCCAAAACGATACATACATAAGCTTTGAAATTCACGATATGCGCTAACCACATTTACTATCGATATCTGAAACGGCCGGTGCCATGGGTGAATCATGCGCTATATAGCGTTTTTTCTTTACCTTCTTCACCTCCCATACGAATATAGAGCAGTGTGCCTTAGCTACACAACGGTGGGACACAACGGTGGGTAGCCAAACTTCGCACCAATAAAGCACACAGACGCCTTTGTTTGGTGCTATACTGCGAACGCGGCCCGTCTTTTCGCACACGCGGAGTGCCAGGGCTACTGACCGAGCGGGCAGTGCTTCTGGAACGTCTTCAACTGTCGCAATTCCACGGCGACGCGACTCCGTGACATTCCAGCAGCGACCGCCAAGCGAGCCAGCCCGCTGTCTGGCTGCCGGCGTGGTGTGCCCACGCGAGAGCAGCGACCGGCCCTGCAAAGGGCCTTGGTGAGGCCGAGAGCAGTCGCCACTCCCGATTCTGGGCCGGCCGCAGCCGATGCCTGCCTTCGGAGGCGCGCTCGACCGCGGCGGCGTAAATTTAGCGCACGCCAGTCCACGTTCGGCCGCCGCCTCCTCTCCTAGCTAGCGCCCAGTCGCCGTTGCACCGTCCGCAGGCACCCACGTCGCGCCGTTTCAGGTAACCAGCGCGTCGGTTACGCGTCTCGCGTGGACCTATTCTTGCGCTCCACGAACGTTCTTTTCGGAGATCGAAGAATAGAGGCCGAGCTCGGACCTCTCAAGGAGATCTAGCCTGAGCTTTGCTTCCGGCATTCCGGATCAGCGGCTGGAGCCTGGAGCTCCGCGTGGACCGCTCTCTAACGGTTCGCGTTGGACGCCTACAGCCCGAGTCATCGACTCATCCTGTTGCCGTTTACTTTGTGGTACAAGCGCACTGCAGGCAAGTATGGTATACAGCCGGTGGGACAGAAGCCGAAGCCTCCGCCGACCGAAGGATGAAAGGAACCCGAGTTGGCTGCGTCCCTGGGGCTTTTGGTGAGCTCATGCGGGCGAGGCTGTGCGGCTGTGGGCGCCATTCGCTGCCGACGGTAGTGCACCGTAGCGCGGAGCCAGGCCCAGCCTCAGTGACAAGCGGGGTGACACGAGCTCAGGAAGCGGCCCGGGAAGAGGCAGTCCGTCCGGTCGCGCCCGCCGCCGCGTGCAGCCGTGCGGCCACCGCCGTCGAGATAGCGAGGCAAGTTTCCGCCACGCGTCACGGATATGCCGTCCTCAACCCCCGAGGCGCATATGTTGTACGTGGCTGCACGGCTGGCTGGGCCCGAAACACGCCCGGCCTCAACGGTGACGACCTTTGTTCGGTCCATATCTAGTTCGATCGAGTTCGATAGCTTCGTCAGTGTGCACTGCCCTGGTGAAGCCCGACTGCTCCGGACGTGCCCCACGTGCTATAGAGAGTAATATATAGCATATGGCTGTTTACTAAAAGCTCTCAACGAATTACTTTCTGGAGATAGCCGATACAGTAAGCGGAACGCCTTTGTAACACGCGCACTGCGAGCTCGTGATAACTGCTCAGAAATGGCAGACTTGCGCGTTCTATACTACGCATGACCTTGACAATTATCAAGTAACCATGGTTCCCGTCGCGTTTTTTCTTTCTTTTTGCTTGCTTGTAGTCTGGCATCGTTACACATTTGCCGCGGCTGCTTGCAGAGTACGTCAAGGCTTGCCTTATCCATGCTTTATTCTGTGGAGCCACTATATAATATGTATACCTCTTTCTGCACATTGACTCAGTTATTGGAATCTCGCACAAGGAACAGAGTCCGCTAAGTTACCTTGACGTCTCCCGCACCATGCACTTCGTTCATCAGGATGCACCAGTTTTCGCAGCCTTTATGCAATATTACGTATATAGTCCACGAGGTCGATCCTTTTCTTAAACGGAGCTGACTCTCTCGGGAGCGAGACTTACGGTAGGATGCATTAACGGCCATTTTAGAAAGTCCTGCTTTGCTGCGCGGCATGTCTGTCGATGGAACCAACGAAAAGTGCTCACTGATGCGTCAGAAATCACGCTGCTCACACACACCGATATATTTCGCGCAACTCTACGATGACGTTTGGACACACGTTTTCTCAGTGGTGGATCTAGAAAGGCGCCCCGGATGTCCTGATGTCCCCCGTCAAATATCTGTGATGTCGCGCGTTTTGGTGCTACAACCTCAAAGCGACGTCGCAACCCGCGTTTGCTAGCTTACCGAGGGTCTTCTCGCAAGATTGTGTGTGTGTGTTTTTTTTTTTTTGGTATTGTAAAAAGCTAACTTACTAATAAGAGAAAAATTGTTTTTCAATTTAGTGTCCCTGCGTAACTCATGACTGTTGGGAACCCATTGGGAACCAAGAGATATGTCGAATTGGAGGCACTATTTATGTGACGTTTGAAAGTGGAGCATTTATAGGTGAGTCGAACCGAGAAAGCTGTCCATCGATAATGAGTTAAGACGCTGGAAGACGTTCAACGGTAAATACGAACGAAGCAGCGAGCATATATAAGGTGCGCACGCGCAATGCAGCCTCGTTGTGTTAATGAATGCCAGGACGGAATGTTCTGTGACTGAAACAGGAGAAGGAGCGATGTAGAACTACATACAAGCTTAACCGGCACCGACAACATATGCCGCATGTCGAGAAGGGTTCCTCATGAGGCAGAGATTCGTACCGCAGCAAGAAGTTGACTTGCCGGGTTTGGTCAACTGCATGTGCTCGGGTGCAAATGATATCTCCGGAGCCAACGATTACAAGAAGGGCTTTCATTGCACGCCGGTGAGGAAACGCCTTCACGAGAGACAGATCCAAGTGTCAAAGAAGGTACGGAAGGTAAAGGAGGCTCAGAAAATAAAATGGAAACAGTCTGCCGCGTCGACTTCATTCATCCCACATGGGACAAAGATAAGCGACCCGGTCCATAAGGAAATTCGCAACTGGTTCTATTATCACGGAAACCAGCTGCATCTAAAGGACGGAACGAGAAAAAGAGGGTCCACAGGCGTCGACGTCTCGTCTGTGTAGCCTCATTTCTTGTCCCCGTCTTTTAGAGCTGCTTGTTTCCGTGTTTATAAGAATCAACTATATAGTTGGCCGCCAACCTGCTTGCATGGTTCCGTACACGTATAGTGCAAAGTCGCAGTTTTGATGAGCTCGCACTCCGTGCGAAAACACTTACCATCCATTCGAGCAGGGACAAGCGCGCTCATGCGCTGGAACACTGCCGCAGGAATGTATACGTATGTCGCCGTATAGTGAAATTCGTTGAAGAAATTTGCAAGCGATTACATTGCTAATTTGATACGTCATTTTGTTTTATTGTTGAACTCGAACGAAGCCCCCTCCCCTCGCTCAAGAAGAAAAGCCTCTGTATTATAATTGTTATATGTATACAAAATTTCTGACTCTAAATGGGCTTTTGAAATCTTCTACTTGACCAATTCCTTCCGAACGGACCTTATAATCACCATTGTTCTGGCAAGTCGCAGTCCTAAAATATCTGAAGGAAAAAAAAAAAAGAAAGCCAGAGATAACACAGGTGACGATATCGGAAATCAAATCAATAGATTGCTACTTTTCAGCACCGGAAACATCAATTAAAAATAGTTAACAAGCACTGCAATCGGGCTTTTTTCTGCCGAAAAATGGTAAAGGATCTGCGAACTTCGTGGAGTTCCACTTCGACCGTCTGGTTACGGCCCGTTATACGACAACCCAAGTGCGCAGTCTCTAGTGCACGTGCGCGCATATGGCAATATGCATGTACGGTAAGTCGTTGCGCGCTAGCCTATCACATTCGCCTGCATGTAGCTCCCTCTGTTCCTGTGTCCCATTTCCCGGCCCATACCCTCGTGAACAGTTACAGGCTAGAGAGACGCAATCCAAGCAGACATCCTCCTCCTTCTTTTTTTTTTTTTCCTCATTACAATCTGCCTCTGCATGGTGTTTATTCAGTGTGAATTATGCCAATTTGATGTCTCGGAAAAGACATTTTCCTCGAATTAGCTTCACCCGTGAAAATTTTCTCCTCACGTAATGCACTTGATGGCTAACGCCGTCGGGCCCTAACGACAGTCGTTCCGATGCAGTGAAGTTGTGTTGCCGAACTTCTTTTTGTCGTAGAAGGCGTGCCACATTGACCGAGGTCCTATGACACTCTATAGACTTCGAATGCTCGTTAACCTAGCCCCCCCTTTTTTTTCCCCTAAGAACAGCACCGTGCGGAAATGACGATGCACCTAGAGACCAAAACTGCATTTCCTAGATGTTTTTCGCATCACCCCCACCTCCATTTCTTTCAGAAAATACGTTAAATATTACGACCGAAAATCAATGTCTAGTTAATTTTCAAAGTTCGGCTGCTTCGCAATCTACACATGTTTATGTGAATATATGCGCCCATATATGTGTATATATGTGTATGTAATATGTATGTGTGCGTGGATGGAGGTACGTGTATATATGTATAATAAACTCTTCTATATATCAAGTTCATCGACTTGTCAGCATCACTTATGCTTATATTCGCAGACGCAAGTGACCATGCGTTATTATGCCATAATACGTGTTTAAGTCTGTTAGTACATGAGACTTCATTAATGTAACCTTGAAATATTCTTTCCACTCATTCTCGCCGTTTAAGTGTTTCTTTCTGATAATATATTATGGGACCTTTGAACAATTTTGTTGGGTCTCGAAAAGCGTAAAAGAACTGCAATATGAACTTCAAAATATATGCCACTATTTGCAGGCAACACATATATTGAAAAAATATTCACATCCCGCCTATAATGCTAAAAATACGGGTTATCTCAGGAACTGGAATGGCAGTGACTTAGATCAAGGACACTGTAGACTATGTACAGTTGACGTTAGTCCATGTTTTACCAAGAACTCCCCCGTGCGACGGCGGAAGGATGACCGAAAGTGAAATTTCGGCATGTTTTTCGCATTGGTCCCCCGAAAAATACGTGCAGCGTATTGGGCCCGAACTATGTTTGTTGCCAACTGCATGTCTACAACATGCAGTTTATGAAGAATAAGAAAATTAGCGCTGTTAATCCCAGTAGAAAATTTCATTTCGGCAAGATCTTGTCAAAATTAAAACAGGAGATATCTCCGCCCCTTAATTTTTAGCCAAACCGTACTGCACATTAAAGGCAAGTTGTGAAACACTCTACCGGTGAACTTCTCCTTTGTTCCGCCGGAAAACAAATGTTAGACTATTATTTTTAGTGGAACTAATTTTCGCAGTGGCCTGCGAACAGTAATTGTGCACCAGGTAAAAACAAAAGCGACAAAAATTATTTTTGTAAGACGACCTGCTCTAGACACTAATTGTGCTTAATTAAAAAAAAAAGACAGATCTGAGATGAACACCCGGAACACGTATCGTGGAACGAGGCCGTGGAACCATGTACATTTTATTTTTGGTTGTCGATCGTCGTATGACTTTAGGGCACAAAGCCCGATATCCACGCGCACAAACAGCAGTAAACATTTGACACAGTAAAACCGTATGGACTCTGCCAAGCAGAAATGAGGAACTATACGGAACTATTGAGCTGCTCTCGGGAAAGTCGAGTCCGGGATGCAAGCGCCTCTCTGTTAGATAAACATGTTCCGCATAATATCGACGATTGCCTGTTCGGCGTGCAACTTTCGTCACGTGACGTATGTCTGCAGCACTGGCTGGGCACAAAACTCCACATAGAACGCAGCTGTTCCGCGATACCTCGGCAACCGTGAATTTCTGTTTATTTAGAACAATTCCCACACTTGCTTGTCAAAAACGGCGGGTAGCAGCAATGAACTTTCGTGTCATGATTTATCGTGATCGCAAAACATAGATAAGCAGGGGCCCTTTAAACCGCCACAACGCCATTCCCATAGACGCTGTCATGAAAATCATCTGTTGCCCTGGAGCAGGCCCCGTTACTTCATTTACATGAGGCGCACCCAAGCCTGTACCGATGGCTGCAGTAATGGCTAAAGGTCAACTGCGGCAATAGTAATTCTGGCAAGATCCAATACAATTAAACTCAGACTGTTGCACGCTACGTCAAGTACGGCTGCTGAGCTCGTGGCCCTCCGTGCTGCAGTTCTTCGTTTCATAGAAGAGCCGCCTAAATCCATGGTCTGTGCTGTGTGATAAAAAAAATGCCCTTCAACGTTTACTGTCCGCCCTGCGTCACGTCCCATGAGCAGCTCGTTACGGAGATATATGGAATATGCACAATCATGCTGTACTGGCAGGACACACAGTAATATTTCAGTGGCTACCTATAGTCACCGCGGCGTTCTAGGAAATGACCAAGCGGACGCGGCTGCCTGGTGTGTTCACAACGCCATCAGTTGTGTCGCCATTCCGTTTTCATATCCGACGCAGCCAAGGAACTTCGCGAACTAGCACATGAACTAATGCTCGACCTGTGGAGCTCGCCAGCGTTTTCAAGCCTTCACGCATTGGACCCTAACCTGCAACCATGCACCTCAGCCGACTTCTCACGCCATGACTCTACCCTCCTTGTCCGTCCATGAGTTGGAGTAGCCATCTCCAATGTGTATTCGTTTAACATCGGAATGGCTGATAGCCCCTTCTGTGAACGCTGTGGGTGCAGAGAAACAATCGCACACCTTCTCTGCAAATGCCCCCGGCTCAACGCCGAAAGAGCAGCCTTTTCGGCGACGCTTGGCCAGCTGGATAACCGCCCGTTTACCGAAGACAAGATCCTAGGGCACTGGCCTACAAAGTCTTCAAGGCGTGTTGCTGTCAGCGCGTCGCTGCAATTTCTCCGAGAAACAGGACGTGGTGACCAATTGTAAAAGTGGCCTGAACGTTGATGTTGATGTGTCCCTAAAAATCTCTTCTCCTCTTTCCCTCTTTAATTCTTCCTTTTTCCTTCCCCAGTACAGCGTAGTCAACAGCAGATCTCCTCTGGTTAACCTCCCCCTCTTTCCTTTACCTTTCTCTCTCTCTCTGTCACTAAAATCACCACACTCAGCGACACACATAAATTCTATTTTTTTCCCGGACTAAAGTTCACTGTATGCCATAATAAAATTCAATGTCTGTCTGTCTGTCTGTCTGTCTGTCTGTCTGTATGTATGTCTGTATGTCCTGGCTTCCTTAAAATATGCAACACCTCAGCCCAGGAAGTGATTTGTGCTGATAATGTGGAAAGCTTTATACAGGAAGCGAAAGATTGCTTTCTTACATACACCAGAACAGTGGTTTTCCTTTCTTTTCGCCTTATACGAACTTTTGCAACAACAAAAAACGCAACAATCAGTTCGTATTTATTTATTCAAATAAATAAATAAATACGAACTGATTGTTGCGTTTTTTGTTGTTGCAAATGTCTAAATCCGCTTATTATGACAGTGCAAATTTTTAAGTGCGCCCTCAAACCCACTCCCTGTAATGGCCTGTGTGATTACAGAGTGACAGTATTGGTCAAATAAAATAATATGAAATGGCCCCCTTGTCGCATTCTCGTGTCTGTTGGAAGGTTTTCTGTTTGAATTTGCATGGCTGCTTGTAACAGGCCGTGTCGAGAGCTCTGGGCTTCGGCAGCGCGGACTGGGAGGTCCTCGAGCCCCCTAGGACCTTAGCAAGGGAAGGGAGTAGGAGCGTTAATGCTAAGCTTCCAGTTTCCCTTCCCGGTTTCCAACCCTCAGCTACAGCTATAACTCCTTACGCGGAACACCAGATGCTTCCTGAACAAGCGCGTGCGTTATTATTCTAAAATTCAGTTACCGGAACGATAGTATTTTTGTTCCTGAGTCATTACTGCATTTTCTTCTTCACAGTCGGAGAGGTCATGCTCATGAGTAACATCCAGGGCCGCACGTACAGCCACTGCATCCCTCATCTCCCCATGGACTTTATAAGAGAATCAAAAAGCCCGACCGGCAACGGCAATGGCGAGTACATTTTCCTTCCTGCCAAAACACCCTCACCCACATATGGAGAAACCAACAGCGGACTGTTGGCCTGGTTAACCACATTTTTTTAATACTCTCTTGGCGACACCCACTAACTCGCTCTAGCGGGTTTCACCTGTATCTATCACAATTCATGTAGCACGTACGTCAACGTGCGCACCGCGCGCTAGTGCATTCAAGTTGGTGACGGAACCCACTTGCGCCAGCTTCAATAATAATGACAATAATAGCTGGGGCTTTGCATGGCAGAACCGCGATATTATTACCACAGACGCCGTAGTGGAGGGCTCCGGAAATTTAGTCCACCAGGGGTGTCTTAACGCGCACTGAAATATCGTAGCACACGGACCTCAACTATTTTAGCCTACATCGAAAATGCGACCGCCGCGGCAGGGAACGAGCGGGTGTCTTTCGTGTGCCAGCCTAAAGGGCAACTCTGGCGCTTTTTCACTGTCCATTGATCTCAATGAAATTGTCAGTATATACTCTCCTCGGTGCTGTAATAATATATGCCAAGTCAGGCGGATGTGGGTCACTTAGTTTTCCTGTAAATAAACTTCAAAACATTTTAGCGGATTCTCACGCGGGCCACCCTGTGTTTTTGACGTCGTCACCTCCACGCTGCCTACCCGAGACAGCGGGCCTTCAAAAGCAATACGGCGATACTTCAGCGCTCAAATCGTCGCTGTCAAGATCAGAAAAGCTGGCATAACTCAAAATGTCGTCGGGTAACCTCACCATTGGCATTTCTTTGGCGCCAGTTCCATATTTGTTGTGACATCACCGCAAACGCTCCACGAAGCATCTACCCGTTTCGGTTTCGGTTTGAAGACGAAACCGCCCTGGCGGTTACAGGGCTATCACTACCATTGGAAAACATTGATATCAGAACATGGTGAAAAGCCGCCGGAATCGCCCTTTAAGTGCACAACGCGAGCCAGCACCTAGGGGTTGAATTTATCCAGTTTCGATCTAGGGAGGGCGCACATGGACAGGGAACTCCGGAGCCCTCCACACCGTATTGGAGGTCTCCACACCGTAGTGGTGGTAGGAATGGATGTACAAATCCCTGCCAGCACTTGCGACCACCACCCCGACCATTTCCAACGCCCACAAACACCGCCGCACGGGACGTGATCTGAAAGGTCAACAGCGACTATTCTGTGCGCAGGATCGCCCGCGTCGGAATCAGTAGAATACATTGTTTATCGTCAAGTGCTGATTAAAGAGAAAATCAGCACTGTTAGTTGAAAACTGTGCTGCCGTTAATTTCGCGATGATAAGTTCGGAATTAGAACAGAAAAATGAAGGATAAATTAACATTTTCGAACTTCGCGCCTGAGTCACATAGCATCTGAATGTCACCGCGATGTCAGTCTCGTTTCTTTGGGCACATATATTCCTCATTAATATTTCCGGAACATTAAAGTTCCTGTCCTTGGTTCGCCGAGAACATAATGGAATTCATTTCATTGCGACAGTAATTATATGGACACTTGAAAGGGGCTTTCGCCGTCATGCCCCGTGCGTATATAAGCATGTATGTATACAAACAGAAATCTTAGGAAAAAAGCGTGCAGCTTCCGCTAGGACGCGCAAGGCCAGATCACAGCACTTGATGATCATGCGAAGATGTCACGTGATATTCCGTTACGTGATTTTGATGCAACTTGTCACGTGACTGCGTTACATGATATTGGCCGAAACCTGTCACGTGACATCTCGTTACGTGATTTGTGGAAACGTGCCACATGACTGTGTTACGTGATTTTGAGAAGCATGTCACGTAACATTGCGTACGTTATTTTGGAAGAAAATGTCCCGTGACATTTCGTTGCGCGATCTTGGCGGAGGCATGTCACGAGACATTGCGTTGCGCGAGTTGGCATAAACATGTCACATGACATCGTGTTCGTGGTTTTGACGGGAACACATCACGTGGCATTTCGTAACGTAATTTTGGCGGAAACATGTCAAGTGACATTGCGTTACGTGATTTTGGCAGGAACATTTCACCTGACATTTTGGTATGTGGTTTTTGCGGGAACATGTCCCATGATCACCAAAAATGTCATGTTTCCGGCAGCATTACGTAATGCAATATCAGGTGACATGTTCCCGCCAAAATCATGTAACCCAATGTCACGTGACATGACCTCGAGCTGGCTTTCGCCGAGACGGGCCGTGTTTGAAAGTAGTGCGTTAATTGTTCGCGTGGGTCGCCGCGGCATACTTGCTTCTTGTTACAGACGCAGGTCTTGCACGTAGTTTCGCCGGAGAGGGCGCGGTGCTCTCTCCGGCTAGCCGACTACATCGCGTGAGTCGGCAGCGGTGTTATACCTTATCTTTCTACAGCTTAGCACCGCCTTGACCACGAGCTTTGTTCCAGGTGCCTCGCATATCGTCGCATCGCCGGCGTTGCCCTCATCACATAGCGCTCACGCGAATGCGTCTGCGAGTGCAGGAACTCGGTCGCTTGCTGCCGCTGTGCTGGGCTAACTTTCTCGAAGATGCAAAATGGGCAAAATTCACGCTGCTTAGTACGGTGTGAGGTGCGTGCCAGAAGAACTCAAAACATGACTTAGCCCGCAGCTCTGCCGGGCATGTCTCTGCCGCTCGGTACTTTACGCCATCACGCCACCGCGTCTCATGAGAACGCTTGCCGAGGAACTCCAGCTGAATGCCACTTGCGCTGAAGCAAGGCGCGCTTTGCTTCTCACGCAGTCATTGCATCATTACCATTCAAAGCACACTCGGACTGGGCGCACACAGTTGCGTGCAGTGCTATCTTCTCTGCCGCGCATCGCGGCCATACAAAATCGACAGCGAGCCGAGGCCGCTGCTCGTGCTCTCTTTACGTAAGCTATCTTCTCCAGTGCCGTAAAGGGAACGCCATCTCATCTACTGCTGCTTGTCAGTCCCACTCTTCGAGTGGCATGTCGTGGTCTTCTATTCCCTAAAAATGGCATGCGCGAGCAAGCATATTAAAGGGCAACTCGGCGGTTTTTTCAACGTGTTCCAATATCGATGTTTTCCAATGGTACTGATAGTCCTGTAGAAACCAGGGTAGTTCAAATTTCTCAGAAACACACCAATAGCTGACCGATAGAAGTGTTCAAACCGAAACGGGTAGACGCTTCGTGCAGCGTATGCGATGACGTCACAGCCTTCCCGCCAGCTTTATTCATCGTCTTGAGAGAGAGAGCAAACATTTATTTTAACGAAACGAGGGATCTTCCTCGTAGGGTGGAGCCCTTAGTTCAGGGCCCCATTGGCTCGCGCCACTCCACGTGCTCGCTGGATCAGCCGACGCTGCTCCTGCGGCGCTGAGCTGGTCAGCGCAGTCTCCCAGGAGGAATGCGATGGTGATGGGATAGGGGAACAGCCCGGTGGACACGGGCATTCCCACGTGCAGTGATAAACTGTGGGCTGCGTTCCACAGTAGGGGCAGTATGAGGGATATTGTGTGGGATGAAAGAGGTGTAGGGTGAAGAGACATGGGAAGGAATTAGTCTGTAGTTGCCGCCACGCGACAGCTTCCTCCCGGGTAAGGGAATGGTGTGGTGGGGGGAAATAACGTCGGCTTTGTCTGTAATGTTCTAGTGTAAGCGTAGTTCAATGGTTCTGTTGGTGCGTCGTCTGGATTGGACAGCTCTTCCGATGGCGCCCGGTTTGTGAGCTCTCGGGCTACCGCATTAGCGCGTTCATTGCCATGGAGAGAGGCGTGTCCAGGTGTCAAAACGATACGCACCCTGTGTAGTAATGAGGGGTGTAAAGATGTCAGAATACGGTGTGTGTACGGTGTCACCATTCCCATCGTCTTGAAGATTAACGACCCGGGCTCAGGTCTCCCATGTCGGGACGTCAAGGCCTTACCGCCGCCGCTTCAAGGGCCTGATGGACAGCGTTAATCGGCGAGCTCGGAGCTGCGCAGGGCGGCGTCCCACCTCGACGAGAGAGCATCGGGGTTAAAGGGCCCATGACACCAAAATTTCAAACCCGATATGTTTGTGTTGTTTGGTTGTCGAACATCTGAAGGCACTCGTGGCCAAGTATTAACGGCGAACGTTGTCGTTAAGATATTTTAATATGTATTTAAAGTGACCAGAAATGCTCATCTGGGTTTGCGGCACCTCGCGACATCGTCACTAGTATGACGTAGTTTGTGGGCCATCTGTGACGTTTCACTTTTGTAAGTTGATATCGTGACGTCACAGAGAGACACGGGCGCGCCGCGCTATGGCCTCCGAGCGTGGCCTCCAAGATCGGCTCTCGCAGCCGATCGCGGAGGCCACGCCAAAAGCCGTACTTTTCTGCTTCCTCTCCGTGTTGGTCCCTCAAGCGTACATTGTACACACGTTATGATGCAAAGCGAGTGTGGCGAGCTGGATGCGAGCTGGTCTGGCGCTCGCGCTCTCCGCAACGTCACCGAATCTTGAGCTCAAGTGATCAGTGCATACATCCGCCGCGGTGGTGTAGTGGTTACGGTACTCGGCTGCCACCCAAAATACGCGGGTTCGATCCCGGCCGCGGCGGTCGCATTTTCGATGGAGGCGAAAATGCCAGAGGCCCGTGTACTGTGCGTTGTCAGTGCACGTTAAAGAACCCCAGGTGGTCTAAATTTCCGGAGCCCTCCACTACGGCCTTTCTCTCCTCTCTCTCTTTCACTCCCTTTCCCCCACCCCCACGGACGCTTAGCCGTGCTCCCTACATGGGCTGCAGAAATTAGCGTCCTTTCCTAACCGAAACACAATCAATCAATCACTTCCGACAGCCACCGCGCTAGCCCCGCGGCGCTAGTTTCTTGCAGTTTTTGGCGCGCGTTTCGAAGCTTCATTAAAACTGAACAAAATTAACGATGCTGTGACAAATTAGACTTCACGCTGGAGAATTTGCCACTCCATGCCGTGATTACAAGACACTGTTCTACTCATTAGAACATAAAAGTATGCAACAAAAAAATAGCTGTCATGGGCCCTTTAATACCTTTGGCTTTAGCCTCACATTCCCAGAGCATATGCTTAAGCGTAGCTGTCTCTTTCTGATATTCCAGGAAAACTAAAGCACTTGCAACCGCCTGGCTTGACATATATTATTAAAGTACCAAGGAGAATACATATTGAAAATTTCATTAAGATCCGTGGACACTGAAAAATCGCCGGAGTTGTTTAGGAGCTCGTGCCTGCAGAAAATCCAGTATCGGCTGCCACGGCGGCAATAATATAATCTCTTGCTACCGCTCTTTTCCCAAAGCACTCGACCACGCAAGCCCTCCGCCATGGTACATGTCCGTCAAGTGCGTTGGTGATCAAAATTAAATTTCTCAAAGCCAAAACAGTAAGAAAAGTAAACTACGACTAAAAATATCTGCACACATGAACAGATCGCTAAAAACGATGTAGAACAGGGAATGTCGCTGGAGCCAACGTTTCGACCAACGTTGGTTTCGACAAGTGGATCGCTTAAAAAGACGTAGAAAGGGAATGTCGCTGGGGCCCACGTTTCAAGTGGACTTGTCGAAACGTTGGCTCCAGCAAAATTCCCTGTTCTACATCGGTTTTAGCGATTTGTTCATCGAATGAAGCCTCCATCTTCCCCCGAGCTTCTCTTCTAGTTTGGATTTCAGCCTACATATGATAGCTCGGACTGTTTTTTTGAGTGTACGAGAAACCAGAATTCTCTTACGGCGAGGCGATGCGAACAGGGGCCCAATAACGCTTAAGGACGAAGCTCAATTTTCCAACCAAATACCTTCAACTAAAAGCACAACATTTTGGAAAAGGTTTGTGGCGGCAGCGCACGTCTGCTGGAACGTGCAAGGGTGTTCGCAACAGGGGCAGAAAGTGAAATCTGTGAATGAGTTAATAAAGCAACCTTGCTGGTCAGAGAGCTTGAATTTTTTGGGTATTGCATGCCAAAATTAGGTGATGACTATGAGGCATGCCGTAGTGGAATGATCCGGAAAGTCAAGTCCACCTGCGCCTAAATCAAAGCACGCGGTGACTTGGCCCTCATTCCACCTGCATCGATAGATACGACTGCCGCTGCCGTGGATAAGCAGCTCAGTAGAAACCACTGCGCCATGGCGGTGGCAATGTTTATCGAAAAAGCTTCGTGTAAAGAAGATAAATAAACCTGCCCCCAATAAGTCGGAACACTGACGCTGTTCTTTTCTTGTTAATCGCTACGCAAGTGGCAACGGTGTCCCCGCGGGCTCCGGGTATTGAAGCCGCATGTTACAGCCAGACCATTGTCCCCACATAACATTGGCGTACACTACGGGGGGTGAGGGGAATAACTCCCTAGACTTGCCCACGGAAGGCACTGCCCCCCTCCAGTAAATTCCACTGAACTGTACCGTGAACGACAACACGAAACACATACACAAGCGTCCTGTAGTCCTTTCATCCCATGTGCACTGTCATATGCTACGATTACCCAACTAGCTTTCCCTCTCTGTGCACTGTGGTGGGCCTGTTGTCCAATGTGATGGGACCCAATTGTGTGTGCAGCACTAAGTATTATAGGGCGAATATATCGTGTGGTTGCAGTAGGGGCAATGCAGCGCTGGATAAACTTTCGGGTGATACTTCGTTTACGGAACGTCGACTCATCTTGACAGAAGAGGCTTGAAGAGCGGGTAATGAGAACGTTACATCAGACCACAACACCCAACAGTTCGGCTTGACTGACATCAGCGAGAATGCATGAAATACTGTGCAAATTTAATGCCTCCAAACAATAACGAGACATGCTCCTCACCAAGGAAGGCCTTTTGACAGCTCTATCTCTGCACGCACATGCAGTCCTGCAATGCAAGTCTCGAGCTTACATATGTCGCACTGAATAGCTTCGCATCGTTAGCCTAGATATTTGTACAGCTGTTGGGACATAAAAGGGTGGGGAGGGGGAGGTCTTGCTTACTGCAAAATCTGGCCAAGAAAGCCTTCATCGCACTAAATGGGTGGGCAATCATCATCTTAACACACTACCAAGAACACACGGAACTTACTAGCACCGACATCGTGCATGGGCTTCAATCCCCTCAACCACAAAGCTTTGTACACCAGTACACAAAAGTAGTGCAGAGGAAGGTGTGCAAATCTTTTCCAATGCGAAAGCTGCAAGAGCTTTAATGCAAAAGCTTTCAGTGACTGACCTCATCAGTAGAAGTTTTCCATTGTCAATAACAGCATTTCAAGAAGCTAGGAGGCCACTATTCATGCATGCCTATGTGCAACCCTGTGCCTGTACTCTTAGACCTGTTTGCATAATCTCGTGCACTAGACACTACACTAATCACAAAGGCAGACAGTGCAAATATCTTTGTAAACATGTTGTGTTCAATGACATACGCATTATGATGATGAAATACACAAAGCTGCAATAGAGGACCAAGCACCTTCAGTGGACAATATATATATTTTCTCTTTCATTCCCTCCTCCTGTCACCAGGAGTAGGGTATCAGCTTGGGGTCTGGTCAACATGGTTGTCTTTCACTCCTTTCCCTATCTGCACTATGACATTGTGGTGCCCTCGCTCCTGGTCTGTGTAACTGAACCTGCGACAAGGAGGTCAAAGAGAAGGACACAACCAGTTTCGCGAAGGAACACTCTTGTCCAGCATATTTTGCTTCACACACTGTTCACCGTCACAGGGGGTTAACGCCTTTATTCTAGAGACGCCGTCCACAAGCTGGGGGGCGTGCAGCAACGGCGAACCCGCGGTACAAAACAAAACGCGGCACTGGCGCGCCGTGTCACGCAGGAATGCTTGTCGGGACCACACACACTGCAGGCAGGCCTCCCTTCGGACAGTTCCCCAGATGCGCATCCAGTACAGTTCTGTCTTTGGGCAACATTGTCCATGCAGGTGGAGTTACTGTTCTGGACATCGGCTAATTTCAATGCATTATCAATTTGCCATATCGCCAGCTCAGACTGGTCCGGAAGGACGCTATGGCCTCTCCCGACAGGTTCAGATTATCGTTATTAGGGATGTCCACAACAGTACCCCAGAACACCATATACCCAAACACTGCATTCATGACGGTACAAAACACTGTTCTGACTCCCCACCTACATGGTCGCTGCTCTGAGGCTACGCGGAGCTGTGCTGTCCACTGGTCACCAACACGGCCCAGATGGCAATGGTTCGCGTTAACAGAGCCATGCATGGAGGAACAGCTCGCACAGGCAAGTGCACACGTTTCTCAGGTTGCAGCGGATGAGTGTGGCCCGACAATGGTCCATCACTTATCACCAACACAAGCGGCACAAGCCGCGCGCAATCGACAAGAGCGGCACCGCTTCGAAAAAGCGCGCGAGAACTGTGGTACGTGACCAACATGACCCACAGTGGGCTCCTTTGTCAATTCTCTTGGCGTGACCGTGGTACGTACAGGCAGTAACAGAAAAGGAACTGCACACACGGAACCCCCATGTTAAATAACATGTCTCATGCACACGCACGTTGCCACAGGCACGTGGGTTCAAGCAAGACACACGCAACACGGTCCAGCACAGTGGCTGCCGCCAAACGGTTACACAAATGACGACAGCTTACAAATCAATATTATACGCGCTAATGACTTCTCTCTGTACACAGGCGCAACCAACAAACCGGCGTGGCCCACTCACCCCAAGTACTTGTCTGTGCACGCGCGACTGCGACGACTGTGCAGGGTACGCAACGCACCAAAGAAAACACACAGGCAAAAGCAGGTAAGAATAACGCACATGTGTTTCAGCAGCAGAAATACAAAAATACTCTTTGGTTCCAATTCCACTATGCTAGACACTGACAAAAGCTTCGTTACTGAATGGTAAACAAGAAAATAAAGTACAGAAAAGGGAGAAACACAGGCACACAACAAAACTGCACATAAATGGGGCACAACCATCCTTGTGAGCTGCTGCCACGATTAAGAAAAGACTCTTGCGACAGACCCACAACCCCCATGCTGTTCCTCAAGTACTCACTTCGGTGAAGTGCCACTGACCAACACAGCCCAGAGTGTACAGACTCGGAGAAGGGGTCACAACACATTCGAAGAGAGATTAAAGTAGCCTGACCGAGCCCTGCAGCTTCTGTCATTCCTTACACCCAGGGCAGTGTCGTAACTCTAAGCTAAACACAATGCACCCCAGATCTGAAGTAGTTGAGAAGCTCTGGGGAGTGCCTTGGCAAAAGCTGCAGAACTATTACTAGGACCTCCTGGGTTGCTGAAGATATGTGCTGTCATCGAAACAGAAGCAAGAAAAGTCCTGCTGCACTAGGCACATAGAAGCCCGTCTCGAGCAAATTGACGCACCAACAACAACAGAAACTGGGCCCCCATCGTGCAAGCGGAACTGCAAGATGTGCAGTGCTCAGCGCACAAATGCGCAGTTCGATGCTGCCTGCCTACATCTAAACCGTTAGAGGTACGATGCTGCCTGCCTACATCTAAACCGTTAGAGGTAACCAATCTCCCAACCAATACAGCTGAACTTCATGAATTCAATTGCCTCACATCAGCAGCAAGGAGTGGCCTTCAAAGAGCCCAGCTCATCAACCGCACACCTGGTGAACAGACACCTTGCACAATAATTAATCTTTGTAATGTGGAAAATTTGATAGGCTATTAAAAAATGCTTGCAGCACTGCTTGCATGACAGAAGTCCACAGGTCCGGCCTACCCGTCCTGTTCAAGAAAACCTTCCAACCCACAGTGCAGCAGCACAGAGGACAGAGAACAAGGACAGAAGAATCGGAAGCGGCCCACCTCTCCTGGCAGCAAGAGGGGCCACCCCGCGGGCATGCACACAGCTTGTCACATGCTGCCCCCTATTTAGGCCACACCGCACCAACCGCGGTGCCCGCCTTTCAAGGAAAGGACACCTCTCGACTGTGACCACTTCCTCGACCCAGGACCTCCTAAAATGTTATGCCTCAAGCATCACTTTCACGCTCGTCATGGAGCTTGCCTGGCATGTGGCAACGGCTTCACACACGTAATATTACAATTTATGGCACTGAATGCCGCCACAGATAGTTGCATTCGCAAGCTGCGCAAGCCGTCCTCTGCCTACTGAGGGTAAGTAGAACCCACATACCACACTGTCAGCCACTTCGGCCAGGTACAGAGCAAGAAAGTGGCCACAGTTCCTGGTGCCCAGAAAGGTTTCGCGCGTGCGGTGGCATGAGAACAGACTTGCCTGCTGTGCAGCCCAACAATATAAGGAACCTAGACAAGACATCAGAAAAACCACGCTGCAAGAGTAAAAGGCTAGCCTGGCACCTGGGCGCATAATGTGCACACTGCACAATTGTTTGTGGGCACGAGCTCATGTGCAATGACATCTGGAGCAACTAAAATGAGAGCAAAAGGTGCATTTTGAATATGAGCGGCACATTTCACTATAATCTGAAAATAAGCACACAGTTTCATGTTCAAGCAGCCTTCCGCTCCCCAATGATATGCAGCATTTATTTATAACAGCTTCAAGTCACACGGAAAGAAAAATACATACTAATAAAAGCTATGATACTGTATACCTTCATGACCTGAGGCGACCAACACTAAGGTATGGCGAACTCTAGAGCCTTGAGCAAACTTCTCCAGAGGTCAGATGCACTGAACATATGCCTTGATCCTTGCCATCTTGCTGACATCAATAACTTGTTCGTTTATAATACAGGCCAGTGATGGTGTGACCTTAAGCTTTTGCAGCGTGGTTGCAAGCCAGGAAAAGGAAATAGCACACCCCCCTAACTCCCTCGCACATGCAAGAGAGACACTACACGGTTCTTATTCACACCCAATGACCCTGAGTCTGCAAACTTTTCGAGTATAATCTAGGCTTAGCCCTTTTCACACAACTTCGTGTAACAGACATCTCAAGATATCTATATAAAAAAAAGAAGAAAAGGAAAGGCTAGCAAAAGGGAGAGAAAAAGAAAAGAGGGGCTGACAGGGGGTGCGGAGCCGCAAGTGTCTATGCATGCCGGCAGTTGTCACGGGGGATCGTGCATGGCCCTTTTCTTGATGGTTGGCTCGGCTCTAGTCAGCTTTACGGCTCTTATGCCGTTTGTAGTCGCCTGACTCATGGCTGTTCTGAGAAGTCTTCTCGTCCTCCTGGCTGCTTGACTCATCATCGCTGCGCAAGTCCTTGACCTGCACATGCCAACTCCCCGTCAATAACACATTAATCCACTTGTTACACAATATGCTTAAAGGGGGACATGGTACCTGGAGCTGCCATATATGTGTGTTTTTCTGTGCCAATTCTAAAGATGCAATTATCTTTTTGATCATTTATATAGTTATTGAGATAATGAGATGTTAATTACTATTGTTTGGTGAGACAATAGATAAAAGAATAGTGGCCACAGAGCTATTTATAATGTATGAGTGGAAAGCAGAATGTGCAAGGATTGAAGTGCTGCAAATAGTTTTCAAATTAAACAACAATTAGAAATTTAGCAGCCTGTTGCCATTCGGTGGTTTTAGCATAGCTACTAATGAACAAGAACAAAGGTAAATAAAAGAGCTACTGGAAGAAAAAAAAAATCTGCCTGGAGCACTTCATGCTCCATACATTGATCTTCAGATAGCAAAAAAAATTACAGCCATATCTCTTCTATAGTTTGAGAAATTGCCGCATTAAACAAGCAGAGTGAGTGAAAGCATGTTCTGAGAAAAAGCAAGAAAACTAATAAAGCTCATTTTGAACCGAATGTAATACAAAGTATTGAAATACACTTGACAGGTGATTTATGGCTATTGGGGATATAACCTCAATACCTACTGCTGCAACATACATAGCTCAGCAGAAATTTGGCATGAAAACAGCCCATTTTTCTTGCTTTTTGATAGCCAAAATATAGCTTGCCTTGGGGATATAAACTGCTATTGTGGCTGAAATATCAGTCCAAGATGTGAGAAATTTGGTCAGCATTTGAAGCACTAGCTGTATGTTGAAAAAATACCACTTTCAAAAAATCGATTTTTTTCATGAAATTTTGTGTCTAAGAGCAGTGCTCAGGGTAGCAACACCAGATATAGGTATCATCTATTTACATTGCCGTGTCAGACTAAATATACAGGACAGCCAGGAAAAAAACCTATGCAGACACAAATTCTGTTTGAAGTGAAAAACATGCCAAGAATGGCTATACTCGAAGAATGTAAGGGAAGGGAACAGAAGCAACCTTTGAATGCAGACAAATTGATGGATATGGGCAACTAAACAGCCAATGCCAACCTTACAATGTCAAGGAAACAATGGAGTTAACGTTAATTAAAACAGGTTGTACCGATCCAGTCTGTCTCATCTCTGCCATGCTAGGTGCTTCTGGAATTCTTGCAGTACTAATGAGCGCTGTTGCTTCCTTTGTAATGCAAAGTGCCAGCGTTACCTCTCTACAATCAAGCAACTACAGTCACTTCTGCATGGAGACTGTGGCAACAGCCTCCTTACGAAGCAATACACAAATTCACCTCCTCTAGTGATATCATCGCCTCATTTTAAAGGTGGCTGGTTCATTCAGGCGTGAAACTCACCCCATTGCTTGTAATGGCCTGCAGCGCCATTCGAGCAATCATCCAAGTCCAGACTATGTGCAGGAATTGCAGTGCAACGAGCAGTGAGTTGAAGATGTAGTAGGCAGCAAACATCTCAATCACCTTGACCGCCTCAAACATAGTGTAGTAGATGACCCTGCAGAGGATAGACACAATGCATCACAATCTCAAACACCTGCTTGCAAGAGGTGGCTTATATTCCACCCTCAAATACTATGAGTGGTAGTATGAAACAGCCTTATTTCACATTTCTCTATTCCGAATGACCAACCAATGTGGATTGATTTCTGGTGTTAAACTTCCCAAGACCACGCTATGATTACGAGAGACGCCATAGTGGAGGGCTCTGGAAATTTTGACCACCTGGGGTTCTTTAACGCACACCGACATTGCATAGCACACAGGCCTCAAAATTTCACCTCCGTCAAAATGCAGTCACTGCAGACACAATTTGATTCCGCAACCCTCGGATCAGCAGCTGAGTACCACAGCCACTCGACCGCTGTCGTAGATGACCACCGAATGTGGTGATAACTGTTGGACAACACCCTCGCATTTACTGCCATGGCAGCAAATTCAGGATGCCGTCCAAAGCTCCATATGTTTATGAACCCAACCCTTACCCCTGTCATGGGTGGCTCCAGCCAAGAGAACACCATATTCACAATCCCAATGAACAAGTCTCTCTGTTTTACCTCGGAGCAAGCTGAACAAACTTCCTGGCACAATGACTGAAGTACTAACAAATAAATATAAAATGTGCTAAGTATTCACATGACGAGGCAGAAGTTAGTTCTCAAATGTACTCAACAGGACTTTTCACCAATGCTAGGCACATGTCTGTGAAGGTCCTAACCAACAAATATTTGCTGTAAAGGAGCACAAGAGAAAGAACGCCAGAAACTGTTTCGGTTTGCAAAATTTGCCCGTCTAGATGCACATGGACATTCTCCCTGGTGCTGTTGGGAGCTGACAGGCTTTGTAGGATCCAGCATGAATTTCGCCTACTGTGGCAGCCTCAATGACTGCACTACAGACCAAAACAAGTTTGCTATCGTGGTAGTCCCAAGTCATTGTGGGGTGCTTTTTCTGGCTCCTGGACAGTGATTTCCTCACCCACTTCTTTAATTTTACAGTCTAAGTGATGTAAAAAGAAAAAAGACGAGCTTGAAATGTGCAGTGGTACTGTGGACAGAACATGGCAAATGGCAGGTGTTTCCAACCCTCACTGGTTGATAGCACTCATTGTTTGGGACATCCCTTGTACCTTGAGCTGATGGGAAAATCGGAGCACAAATGTTCTGAAGTAATGTGTAGAGTTTAGCGGCACTAAGAAAATCTCATTAGACCCTAGCAAACTCTGTAACCCTTGCAAGATTAAAGCGATCACTACACACCAACCACAAGTTATGCTAGGCAGCAAGCACTATGTGCCATTATATTCATGGAGACTTGCCAAAGCAGCTTAAAATATTTACTGTTACAGTTCATTTTTCACCGGCTTCCTCCTTGTGTTGTCCAATTTTATGATGAAATTCTCATGAAAGCAAACTGTCTTGTGTTTTCTATGGATTTCGTAATTGCAGGCTTCTACTGCAGATCTAGCTTCAACGAGTATTTTTCTCACCATGTTTGGCGTTCCAAGACACGCATCCCTCTGAAGGTGGTTTCACGGCATTTACTCGATTCTAAACAACGCTCTTTTTTTGTTTTTTTTACTTTAAAGAAGTGGGGTGCTTAGATTCGAGAAATTTTCAAACGACAGCGCACCATGCTCCCTCTTCATGGCAACATTTTGAAGAGATGGAGATGAAAAATCATGCTGTACTGTGCGAACAGAATAATGAAAAATTGGCGCACACAGTGAACCCACCTCTTCTTGTGCCTGACAGTCAGTCACTCACTCCCACTTGAACTCGAGTCCATCACACTACTTCAGTCGCCGCTCTTTGTATTCCATAGCAAACATTGAGAGACATGGGCATGGTCTCAGGGCACAAGACACGGCCTTAGATGTTTGGTGATGGGCGAGCATACTTCGCTTTAGCTACATGCACTTCATTGAAAGAAAAGGGGGTGCTTAGATTGGCAGGCACTTCTTTCCTGGTTTTCTTATTGGAGAATATGGCGGGGGTGAGTGCTTAAAATCAAGAATGGCAAGCTGGAGGGGGAGGCCTTAAACTCGCGCAAATGCCGCACTTATGCAGTTGTATGATAAGGTGCCAATACTGTAGTACAAGGGACAACAATCTGAGTGCTTTTTGCTGCTTACCTGTACGGGTAGAGCCCCAGCCTGGACACCAACCAGCAGATGGTGAACACTGCGAAGGCAGCATCTGCCAGGCGCTGACGTTTTACGTACTTGGCCATTTTAGCTGCCTGCATGGGGAGGAAGTGAGAGAGACAATGTTAAGCATCTTTCCTGTGCATCATCAATGGCTTTTACTGCTCAGGAGACAGCATTTGCTACAGAAACCAATAATGTTAAAGCACTGTCATCAACTGACCTTTTCGAACTAAAAAAAGTCTCAAAACATTCTGAATAACTGCGAAGCTTCCAGATTGCTCTTTAACGCTAGCAGCATGGAAAATTTGTTTGCAGATACAGCTAAACCTGCCTATCAGGCCAGAAGCCAAGGGGGGACCTTCCCAAATTTTGGTTGGAGGTATTGTTACAGTGAAAGCTTGATAATTTAACCCCTGTTAATTTGATATGCATGCATGGTCCCTATAATTATATACAGGAGTCTATCGAGTGCAACTCTCATTAATTAGGCAAAACTTTAGCGTGCATTAGTTAATTCAACCTAGCACCACAGCCTGCGAGCTAACCCAGTCGACGCGAAGAGAGCAAAAAGGAAAAAAAAAAAATAACACTGAACAGTGATGCTACTGTACAGTTAGAGAGAGACAGAGTGTGTGTGTGTGTGTATCAATCCCTCTGTCATAGGAATAGGTATAACACGAAAGTGAAACCTGTCTTCGCGAAGCTCTGGAATGCATAAGCAGCAATCCGGCGAATCGAGGGGCGGGAGATGGGTTGGGCACAGTGGACATGTGAACACGTTACATATAGATATGTAACACGGCACAGGGATTCTCGACAGTTGTACACATGGGAAAGTTATCGAACAACCCACATTGCTCCGAAAGAACTGAATTGCAACGCAAAACCGAACGGGTTGCCAACGAATCGTTTTGTGAACACAGCCATCGTTGCGTTCCTGGAGCAGTGCGCATCAAAGAACACCTACCATATTTTCCAGCGTATAAGACACGGTTTTTTTCCGTAACTTTCGCCGGTGCGTCTTATATGTACCTTTTTTGGCAAATTCTGAACTCATGTTAATGCTGATCACTAGTCCTCTTTTTTTTTTTTTTCTATTACAACAGTTTGATGCAGATGACTCATCATAAATGTAATAATGAAGAGTCAACCTGCTGAAACTGGAATTTCATTAATAAAATTAACAAGCAGAAAGATAAAAAAAACATCGCTGTTATAAGTTTTCATTGCCATCAAGAGTTCCGAGCCTGTTCCACAACACCGGGCTGTCCAGAGAGCCCTCGATGTGGCGGTGAGGCTAGGCGTCCCTGTCCCCACGTGGGAGCGGCCCGCCGTGCTGCTCTAAAGGCGGCGGCGCTGCTCTGGACCTAACTAAAAGTTCTCTGTCTATATAAGTTTTAAGCTCGCAGATGCTTCGCGAGCTGTGGAGGCTGCGCGAGTTTCGGAGGCCGCAGGCGCTTATTTATAAAATGGCGTAAGATGGTGACAGTTGCGTTGCTTGCACGGCACGACTGGTTGGCATTCGGTGTGCATGGGGCCAGTCGCCATTTGCAGCTTTGTGTGATCAATTGGTTCGCGTCGCTGTCGTTCACTGTCGTTCACAGTTTGCCGTTCATTGTTCACCTGCAGCATGCCGTCTAAACGGAAGAGCTACACTGTGAAGTTTAAGCTGACTGCTGTGAAATACACTGAGGAACGCAGGAACTGAGGAGTCATTTTGATGTCACTAAGAAGATCATCGACACACGGTGGCAATCTACAGACAAGCTACAGGCCATGAAGAGCAATAAAAAGGTGGACTTAGGCAAGCAGGCACGATGGCCAGAACTTCAGGGACGCCTGCATACGTATATAATGGAGCAGAGTGCACAGCTCAGGCCCTTGTCAATGGTGCAGCTCTGCCTCAAAGCGCCAATGCTGGCCAAAGGGATGGGCGCTGTTGGTTTTGTTGGCGGGCCGTCCTTGTGCCTGTCCTGTCCGCTTTGTCCGCGCTTTGTCCTGTCCTTCCTTCCTGTGTATTGTTTTTTTGCGCTAAATAAGCACTATTGTGCCTGAGGTTCATCCGCCGCAAAGCATGGGCAATGAGAGCCTGCACTAGAATGTGCGAGGACCTGCCACAGGATTTTGAGAAGAAGGTGAAGCGATTTCAGTCTTTCATAAAAAAAAAATAGAAAGTCGTGGCATCACTGACAGCCATATAATAAACACGGACATTCAACATTCCTATGAAAAGGAGTGGCACCAAAAGGTGATAAGGCCATTACTATCAAAACGACAGGCCATGAGAAACTGCACTTCACAGTAGTGCTCACGTGCTGCACCAACAGGAAAAAGCTTCCACCAATGATCACATTAAAAAGGAAGACTATGCCTAAAGAGTCCTTCCCACACGGCGTTGCCACAGAGGCAAATGTCAACGGCTAGATGGAAGAAGACATGATGGGCAGGTGGATCAAGAAGTGCTTCTCGAAGCGTCCAGGCAGCTTCTTTAACGCAAAAAAAAAAAAATAATAACCTCTTGATCATGGACAGTATGCAGGCGCATATAATTAAGCTGACGCTCATGCGAATCAGGGCGAAAAACTGCACTGCTGTGGTTATCCCAAGCGTGATGACTAAAATACTGCAACCCCTCAACATTGTGGTCAACTGCAGTTTTAAAGCTGCCTGTGGGAGTCGTGGGTGGCCAACGGAGACTGCAGTTAGACGAAAACAGGACGCATGAGGCGTGTTTCCTTCAGTCAAGTAACAACGTGGGTCTGTGATGCCTGGTGTGTGTTAACAGAGGCCACAGTAACGGCAGGGTTTCACAAGGCAGGCCTTCTAGCATCAGCACCAAGGCAGCCTGAACTGGATAAAAGCAGCGACGGCAGCAATTATGAAGAGGAAGCTCCAGTGACGCTCCTGCCAGAGCTTGCCAGAGCTTGCCGAACTTTTCGAGAGCGCCTCTGACGCAGATTTTTCCATGTTGTGTGCAATATCTTTTCCGTCAATTCAGTAAGTTTCCTTATGCACATAGTATGTAAGTATGTACGCATTAGTGCTCAGAGTCGGTAACTACAGCATTTCACTGTTTGCGCAACGGCATGTTATGAAGTTTTGTTGCGGCAAGTGAGTGTAAACGTGTGCGTCTTGTATACCATTCTTTCCCGCAAAAGTATTCAAATATAGAGGGTGCGTCTTATACAAAGGTGCGACTTGTACACCGGAAAATACAGTATATTACTGCTGCGCGTCACAACTCAACACACCTGGCCATGCAAGACAATTCTGTAGAGGCCGTGCTCATGCTTCGGGGTAGGAACGCGCTGTCACGTGGCAGCCGCGCTCCTAACTTCCGTGGTGATCGAAGTTCGAAGACTGGCGAAGCGCTGCCTGCCGGCACGCATCAGAATGACAATCAGCTTAGCTCTATCATTCCTAGATGGTGGTACCACCGCAGCAAACCTAAGCGAACCAATAGTGCAGTGCAAGGGATTAATTTAAGAGTAATTTTGCTTGTTACACTGCAGTTCACTGTACTAAACTCCTTTTAACTGGAGGACAGTTAGATGTACCTTGGAAAGCCCTGTAGTGAAGATATCAGGCTCGTCTGTTTCCTGTACGAGCAATGTTGCAGCGGCTTATTGGTAGAGCTTCTAGCTCCTTTCGTCAATTCCCGGGTGAATGTGGGTTCGAGTCCGAGTGGGTGGAACTTCTTTCATCATAAATGTGTGTTAATTTTTTTCAGACATCCACTTTCGTTACGGAAGTACGTCACTGATTTCCTGGTGGACCCCGGCATAAAACACTTTCATGCTAAAAAGAAAATAATGCCGCACAGGTTGTGACTCGGGACGTGATAGGCACCAACGACAACTGTTTATCGGGAGGTGACAATTGTGACCAACTGCTGCAATTACCGAAATGCACGGCAAAAGAAGCCCCAGAAACTTTGTCCATGCTGGAGGACTTTTGTGAGCAAATTCCGCACGGTGTGCCTGCCATGGAGTATCTGACAGCTATTAGAGCTATTGTTGCTGCTCAAGTTTGCCAGAAAAGACAGACGAAGGTTACAAACTTCTCTGGCAAATAAAGGCACGTCATGCTGGGAATATTTCACATTTTTGTTGTGCCTTCTGTATTTCGACAATTGGATAATCCAACAATTTTTTCCGATCCCGCCAGCATTGAATTAACAAACTTTTAGTGTATTAACAAAGTGTGGTGCTAATAACAAAATCTTAGCCTATGAAATGATGTTGCATTTAAAAGGTCACTTAGTGTACATACTGCACTGCCATTTTTAGCAAAAATAAATGAAAATATATTGTTTTTCTCAAATCCAAGGCCTTCAGCAAGTGCCCTCCTGCACCGGCCCTCCCCCTCCAAAAAAAAGAGAGAGGGAGAGAGAAGAAAAATCCTGGCTAGTGAGCTACAGCTGCAGCATCAGTTCCGTAGAATGTCGGCAGTGTAACACGGGGAGCGATGACGCCAGCTGCTAACAGCATGGGTCCCACTTTCTTCTTGGCTCCCCTGTGTCCTTTCCTCTTCCCTCCAAACCTCCTATAACGTTCCAAACTGTGTGCGTGTCCCGGCTGCACCACCACTCTGGTTGCTGCAGAGCTCTATGCACTTCAAGCTGTTAACACGACACCAGAGGACACTGCTGTTGCTTCACTTGTCCGTCTCTTTATTTACTCATCGCAGCATTCATGGTTCCTTCTTTTATTTTCCCAACATCATGCGCATGTGTGCAAGTTGACTCCCAAGCTGCATTTACACGATTGCGACAACCCCTGGTGCATCACTTCGAATCGCATGAACTTTCTAATGCATCATGTCCATGTAAACAAGGGTAATGCCCTATAAAAGTACACACCATTAATGTGCCAGACAGGGGTGGCTCTCAAGAGGTAACATGACTTTCACAGTGCATGTAAACACGGTCACATAGCACTATGAAGCACGATGAGGGAATTTACGACGGGTCTGTCGACACCCTCTGCTGCGCTCTGAGCCACAGGGTCCGAGGATGGGTGAAAAGACTTGTGTGACCACTCCACGCTTACTGTGAAACAAGGACAAAGCGAACCAGTTGCACTACAAGCATTCAGGCCTGTTCTGCCCTCAGTGTTCAACACCGTGTGCCACCACCATCACATGAAGGGTAATACACATGTAAATGCTGTCGCATTGCACTACTTGTGGCGCGCTAGATGTGATGCGCTACTGTAGCGTTCATGAAAATGCGGCTCCATATCCACGCGTCAGTCACTTAGGTGTATAGTTGCAAGGATGAGTGCCTCCACGGAGGAATGGGCCACCCATCTCGCCGGGGCTTCACTTTCACTGCACAGGACCATAGCAGTTCTGGACAATGTGTACTCTTGCATTCTTTTCCTGTCAAGTGCGTAGCACTTTAGGTGCCCGCCTTGCTGACGAATGTCGCCAGTTGCATTCTCCTGTTGCGTGATCACACTCAATAAAGGTTTCAAAACAAGGTCTAAAATATTTAATTAACAACAAGAACTCACAATTGCCTGTATTAACCAACTAAAATCCGTGAAAAACGCTTCAAAAATGTTCCGCCAACACCCGTGACGTGCAAGAGACGGCACCACCGCCTCGCCGAGCGTACTATTTCTCTTCCCAGCACCGCTTCTCGGCGCACGACGAGAACTGCTGAGTTGTCTGCACTACATACTTTCTTAGGTTTCACAGTAGTGGAGCTGCCTTCTTGCTGCACTCGGTTGAGCATGCCAAGCTGCCAACACACAGCCAGGCAGCGGAATGGGGGAGCTCTTTCTCGGAAGTGTGGCAGGTGTATCAGGGATAATTTGTTTCGCTTTTTGCGGGTGACTGTGCTGTCACCCGCCGCACAGAGATGCTGGATGAGGCGCTCATAGAAAGTGCCCCATACCACTGTTATGACAATGAATCTTCGAAGCTCAATTTGAGCTCTGGTCTACATGTTTAAGACAAAATAGACATGTTCTGGGTTAGGTCAACTTCCAGTTGCACCTGAATTTCATTTTTGAATTTTCGTGCCAAAACTGCATATAATGAAAACTTCTTCATAACACAATTTCGAGCATATGTCGATTTCCTTATATAAAGGCTTAAATATCTGCACACTTCAGTGAAATGATGAGTACAGTCGAGTCCTGCTACAACGAAATACACGGTGCATGCGAAAAAGTTCGTTTCATGGCATAATTTTGTTGGCGTGAAATTACTAGGTATATATGTAAACCAAATGACAAATTCGCAATAAAACCAGTACCACTGTCCACAAAATATCTGCAAAAGTGTGGCAAAAGTGTGGTAAGGGTCGAGAAGTGCCAAAGGCGATCAATAGGTGTCAAATTCACCAAAGGACGCACTTGGTGCCACAGTTATAGCATTTATTGTACACAGCTGGCCAACACCTAATCTAACCTGGATGCCTGGCCAATCACGAAACACTCACTTTGTAGCACATGCCCCGCTGCAGTAAGGCAATTTGAGTTATCACAATTTTACTGCACACATGATGAAGTCACTAAGCTTGGCAAGCTTGCACTTACCAAAAGTGTTATTTTCAGAAGTCGGTCAGCCAGGATTAAGCGAAGGCATTACATACCTCACAATCAATTGGGTAAACCAAAGTGGCGTTTAGGCATGTAACGACATAGTGAGTAAGGAGAGATACCACAAATGGGAGAGCTTTCAAACTAATTTTGACCATTTTTGGTTTCTTGTGCACCAAATTCAAGGTCATGAGCATATCTGCATAGTGCCCTCACTAGGGCAGTTGAAGACTGAAACCATGATATGATGCTCAGGTGGCGAACAACACCATGGTCACTAAGGCAGGGCAGAAAGTGAATATGAATAAAATGTACGTGCGCGTGCACGCTACTTGTTGACAATATCGTTACAGCAGACATAATAAGCTCTCACACGCTTCTGACAAAAATAAAATATCTTCCACAAGGGCAGCAGGGCATCACACTGTACTATGAAAAAATGATGGACTCCACCCCCTGTTCATGTTGGATTTGCAATATCTGGTAATGCTAGTCATTGACATGCCAGCAACTGATGCCAGAGTTGAGTATATGTGCCTCCATAACACGTAACCATTTTTTAAAAGTGGAGCTGTTTAAGCTTGAGCTCTAGTCACACCCAGCGTTAACCAAGAACACTGCTGCCGAAATGGAAAGTTTGAAACAAGGAGATTAGGTGCAGACAAAGAAAAAGAAGCAAACAGAGCTGAGAAATAAAGAAATAAAACAAAATAAGTTCCTCAGCAAGGTGGTATTCAAAACCATGTACCCACAATCCAAAAAAAAAGAAGAAGATTTACAGAGAAAGAGAATGAAAGGAAGTAATACACAAGTCAAAGAAAAAGAGGGTGGACATAGGAGAGGAGGAAGGGATACAGAAAATATTGGAATGAGTGAATGAACGTGATCATTACTCGATGTACATTAAATAAATGCTTGATGTGCCTGGAAAATGATGTTCTATTGGTTTTTTTTTGTGCGTGTGGCTCATTTAGTGCAAGAAAGGTTAGGCTTGGCTTTTCTAAAAATAGAAAATCACTCTTCCTTTGCCGAACTTTGCAATGCTTTGCTAAGCTCCCCTTTTTCGCTGGTCATTCGTGTTTGCAATAGCCGAGCCACACGCGATTTCTCTTTTAGATGCGGAGCATCTCTTGCTCGCGGGTATGTCACTGCGTCCGGCTGCCCGCACTCACACTATGCATGCGCGACTCTCCTCTCCCTTCCCTCTCTCCAACAGCTGCTGCAATAAATAAAGCGGGTAGAGAGAGCGCGCGCGCGCTTCACTTCGGTAGTATCTCCTCCTTCTCCGATGAAGGAAGTTGGTGGTGTTGTGTGATGGAAGCAACAGTTCCGTCAGCGAGTGGGTTGATGCAAGTACGGATCAGCATCAACCCACACTCTGACAACGGTCACGTGATGCGTGGTAACGAACCAAGTTAACAACATAATAACACGCAAGGTTCATCGCAAGGTTCACCGCAAAGGTAGCACCGAAAACACTGCAAACCTGTAAACACCGCCGTTAAATGCACCGTTGAAACTCCCAGCGATGCTCCGCATCACCCCATGGTCCCCTTCGGGGAGATGGTGTCATTTTTTTGCCAAGACCTATGCTTCTAAGTAGACTCTCGATAATGCAAACAAATGTCAAAGCTTTGGTTGGCCTGCTTGCTTTTCCATGTAATTAAAAGCTGCTTATTCAAAATGCACCATTCAGTTAATTCTTTTAGCACATTTACACAATTGCAAGTCGACCCCCATAAAAAAAGACAAACAATAATGACAAAACATCAAGAACAAAAGAAGAGGAAATAAAGTCGTGATATAGTTTAGGTTTCTACTGCGAGTTGATTCCTGACTTTAGATTTCAAATTTAAACAAAGTGGGTCAACTAGTAACCGTGTAAGTATGGTAATTTCCATTTCTTGATCACCCTTACCTGAGATATCAGATGGTATGGTTCGTTCTTGCTGAACACTCACGCTGATATGTTCCTTTAACTGCCATAAATAAAGCCATAAAGCCAACTGCCTGCCAGCCTTTGTCAAAGCATTCAAAACCACTACCAGAAAAAAAAAAAAAAAAAAAAAACGAGGCGGCAGCAATGCATGCAACAACTGGCAAGCTCTTCTATTCCTAATATAAGTTGCACTAAGCCATACTTCTGCTTACACCTGATAATTCAAACAACCTCAAGTTTTAATTAATGAGTGCCTACTGTATGTAGCTCCCTACATTCAAGCACTTATCAATGCTTTCAGCTGCTGCCTTGGGCATAGCAAAATGAACATGGCCACAACCGACGTAGCAACATAGCCCCAACAAAGCCGTAAACGACCTATCCGTTTGTATGGGAACTCGTATGTCCTCACCTCCAGTGGCACGTCAGCGAAGTCGTGCACAATGAGCACCAGACTGCCTATGCGGTGCAGGTTGCAGGCCCATGACAGTGACAACAGTACTATGGTGAGGATGTGGTGGACAAACATCTGCCAGAAGTCCTGCACAGAAGAGACAGCCCCCCAACCTCTTGATCTCTGCTGTGCACCAACTGCCCACATACACTGAAGGCACTGTATTGGCAAATGGTAAGCTATGCGACTGACAGCAAATGGCAGAAAAAAGGATGCCAACCTGACAAGGTCACGCACGCTTTGAATTGCAAGAGCACACATGCCTGTATGTATAACTGACCAATGAGCCAAAATGATGGCTACAGCACTGATACTCAGTCACAGTGATACAAGTTACTTTCCCGTGCCTCCTCAAGCTAACACAGCAGCATGCTTAAACGAGAAGCAGATGAGAAGACCTAGAAGTAATGGGAAAGGGAAAGCTATCATGACAGTATGCCAATTTTACAGGCCTACAGTGCATTTGCACTTAGGAATGTGTTGTGATGCAAAACTGAAGAAGGAAAATGACAGAAGAAAGGACAGAACGCCATGGTAATCTGTCCCATCTTCTCTCGTTTTCTTCCTTCAGTTTCGCGCCACAACGCACTCCAAAGGTTTCCCTGACTCACGCAATGTTAGACTACACTTAAGCATTTGCACTCAACGACTGCTAAATATGCATAGAAAATACTCACGCATCCTTACATCTTGCACTTTTCTATGCTAGGATCTCACATCACTTCAGCGCCATTTCTTGCAACATGCTTCACTAAACTGAAAAGCAGCTTCTGCACAGCTATGTTGCAGGCCTCATTCATGCAAGCATGCTTACCAGAGTCAAGAGGTAGCAGACTGTGAGGCGAAAAAAAAAAAAGGCCAAGAACTTACCTTGCGTTTCGTGTCGATGAACTGCGACATCGTCAGCGACACATAGAACCCCAGCTCGATCATGTAGTACCACCAGAGGTCGTTGGTGACAGACTGCAGCATAGCAGGGGAAAAAAAGTAATTTAAAAACAACCCCATGTGAATGAGATAAGCTGAAACAGCCTATGCAGAAATGACTCTGAAAAGCCCCATCCACAAATGTAGACACTTTCTAAGAAAGCTCACAAACAAGCTTGCCTAGGTGCAGCATAATAAGCTCGTGCTAGAATGACACCTGTATACAACATTTGGCAAATCTTCCATGTCATTTAAGAGGTTGGAACACTCACATCGGGTAACGCCTTGAATTGAGGACAGGTTTGAGATTCAAGTTAACTGAGCGAAACGAGTTTCCCTGGAATTTTTCATCTATCTGCAGCTGGAAGAAGCTGCTGCACACGTGAAAGCGCAGTTATAAAATCCATTTAAATTTCTTATGCTTCTCTTGCCCTTCACCATGATCTCATAAAAAACCCACAAGGTTGTTACAGGGCACTCAGCAAAAAGCTTTATGAGTGACTAGTGCTATTAATGTTCCGAGCGGTAGCAAGGCTATTCAGAAGTACTGTGAATGTACTGGCAGAGCATTGCAAGCCCACAATTCAGTGCAAAGCATGACACTGGATGCCACCATAAAGAAATGCCTTTCGTTGCGTCTACCTGCACAATGAGACAAGTGTTTTATGGAACAAAAGGCCCACAACAGTCTGGAAGCAAGCTCGATAAATACGTACACTCATGTTATTCATATGCATTAATGCTTCCACACGAATGTGCACAAGAATGATGAAATCAGCATTGCTAGCAGCAATAGAGGAGCCAATCATGTTGCTATAAGGACAAGGCAGAAAATCCAGTGCTGACTTGAACAGTTTATAGCAGAGTTTAACATCTACATATTTTCCAAGTGGTCAATAAGAGCACACCTCTGCTTTCTTAGTGGCCAATGTCAGTCATAAGGGCTGACAATGTCTCAAGTTGCAACAGAGTAATAAGATATAGCAGCTGCTTACCCTTGCACCTCACTATAATGAGGCTTTACCATATAAACCCGTATGTATATTGAAGAAAAAAACCTTGACAACCCCCCCCCCCCCCCTTAATATACTAGTCAGTGGCAGAAAATTTGGGGGGTCTGGAAACTATGAGCAACACATCAATTGCTGTCATTGTTAACAGTGTCGCTTTGCTTATATGGAGGATGGCACCCGTGGGGCATCCCCACTTTGTGTTTTTCGTCCTCTCATGAATCTATTACGGTACCAGGCTGTACAGTAGAACCTCGTTATAACGAACTATCGGATATAACAAAGTAATCGCAATTCCCCTTGAAATTCCTATAGATGAAATTGATATTGGTTATAACAAACTAATGGTTATAACGAAGTAATTACCACTCCCCATTCAACTTCGTTATAACGAGGTTTTACTGTATTTGTTCCCTTTTCTGGGAAAATGAGTGGACGCCGGCAACATTTCACCATAACGTTGGAAAAGGCATTCGAGATCGAGGAGCTACGTGTAAATCTGACAGCAGAGCGCATGTCTAAAGCACTTTGATAGCAGCAATATATAGGCATTTTAATCACGATCGATGCCAATCCTGATTGCCGCCTGAATTACAATCAACAAGAGTCCTTGCTACGTGGTCCAACTAATCGGCAGCTAGCTTAATGCTGACAGCAGTTGAATCGTGGTCTAGGAGCCACTGCTCGACACACAGATCGTGGTTGCCTTGATCCCGATCATACGAGTAAAAGTGACCATGTAGCATGTTGATTGTGATCAAAAGTGCCAGTGTGACGACCAGCTGCTAACACAAGAAAACATCTCTGTGCCAAAGCGCAAGAGTGTGCAGAGTTTATGCGGGAATGTGTTCAAATATTGCTACAGATTATCTCCAAGTGCACCCAGATGAAAGAAAGCCGCTGATATTGCACATACGTTATTTGCCCTTGGGAGGGCACAGTTCATTGCCTCTTTGCCATGGCTGCAATGTTTTACAAAGATAAAGCTGGAGGGCCTTTTCTTTCTTTTCAGGCCTTCTGGAATGTGGAACCCTCATGTGAACACAGACATAGATTAACGGTACTGTCACTGTACAGCATTTGAAACTGCATTTGTTTCAAGGTAAGGGTGGCTGCTGATGCAGTGGCCATTTCATGCACTGTTCGTTTTTATAGACTAAATTGAAGGTCAACATTTACAGTCGAGCCCGACTATATCGAACCCGTTTATATCAAATTATCCCGTACCATATCTACTCGATTCTAACGTGCACCCGTTTCCCCGCTTTAAAAAAAAAAAAAAAAAAAAAAAAAAAAAAAAAAAAAAAGAAGAAGAAGAAGAAGAAGAAGAAGAAACATCGATTGTAACGTGCTCCCATTTTCCGTGACACGGACAAAAAAGGTCCTTAGTAATCAACCTTCTCACGTTTATAAAAACAAATGCCGCACTCGCGTAATCAACGCACTCGCATAATAAACGCACCGCCAGCCTTAAACCCCCGCAGTCCCTCGAACAGCCGCGCTATGGCTTTCCCGATTCACTCCATCCGCGGTGTCTCGAACACGTTCGGCGCTCCGATTCATAACTCCTGCGTCCCGATAAAACTGCCAAACGTTGCCGGGCGCAGCCGCAGTGCTGCATTCCTCCGTGCTATCGCAGTTCCCTCATGCGTGCTGCCATGCGTGCTGCGCAGGCTGGCGCAGATAAGCGGGGCGTGGTCTCTAAGATTGCCGCGATGCAATCTCGGACGTCATGCAGCGCGCATGACCGAGAGGCTCAGGTGGCTCAGGCTCAGCACAGATATGAGGGAGAAATGCGATGATGAGCCGTTTTGCGTGCGGTGATGGGAAACATGTCCCGTTACGGTTACCCGCGAATGCTACCGAAAGCTGTGCGGCGGAGATTGCACCGGCGACGTAGCGTCTTTGTTTGGCCGCAAGACAGCCAAGCCGGCGCGGCGAGTATCATCGGCCTACGCATCATGTGCGTCGTGCAGCGCGGGACCGGCGGCGATATAGAACTACAGAAACTATGCGCGCCAAAGACCGCCGCGCCGCTAGTTCGTTTTTTAGCCGGTGACCGTTCGACAGCGCCCGAGCCTCGTAGGAGGCGGCCATTTTGATGCCGACGGCGATATGGTAATGGTGTCGTTCGTTCGCACTCGATTCTAACGCGCATGCGATTTTTGGACCCGTTTTATCGGAAAAAAGGTGCGCGTTAGATTCGAGTAAATACGGTATATCGAACAATTTCTAAACACGGTAAATTTACATTGCGAATATATAGCAAAGGTTACTGTCACATCGAATGAAAATAGCAACGACAACCTATATACTAAACTCCATGTGCCTCAAAAGTGCCCCAGCAAGTTGGCTTTCCCTCGCGGTGGCGGGGAAAACTGCCGGCGCCCCCCTAGAAAAAGTGGTTTAGACCTGGCTGTGCACGGGCGAACACCCCCCCTGCAAAAAATGATCCTGGCCTGCTCGCAGCGCTTACAGCCAATCAGAGGCCGTCGTGCTTTCTCCGAGGCGCGGAGGCGGTACAAGTGAGCGCCATTTTTTCTTTCTTTATGCTTGTGTGCCTGCTGCTGCCTCATTTTCTCGAGTCCTCATTCAGCGTGGTCCGTGCTGGTGGTGTTGCCTGTTGGTGCTCTGTGAACTTTCTTGGTGCGCTGTCGTCATGGCTTGTGCAAAGAGGCAGAATTTGCCGTTCGCCGTGAAACTCGAAATCATAAATCGAGTCGAGCGCGGTGAGAAGAAGTCCGACGTCACCGCCGCGTACAAGATTCCAAGGAACACCTTGAGTACTATCCTGAAGAACAAGGCAGACATCAGGGCCAAGTCTAACAAAAGGCCAGGTGTCCGTGGCGTCCGATGCGTGTGCACTGCTGTGTACGAAGATGTCGAAGCGGCCGTTTACAAATGGCTTGTGGACGTTCGGTCGCGAAACATCCCAGTGTCCAGCCCTATGATCGAGCAGAAAGCCAAGGACCTTGCTTTCTTGCTTGGCAGGAACGATCTTCAAGGCGGTTCTGGCTGGCTCCAACGGTTCAAAGAACGGCACGACATCGTTGGCAAAGCTGTTATGGGTGAAAGCAGAGCGGTGGACCTGGACAGCGTAGACAAATGGCTCGAGGAAAACTGGCGAGATATCACAGCAAGATATCAAGCCCAAGGTATCTTCAATGCGGATGAAACCGCTCTATTTTGGGAAATGTTGCCAAACAGGACACTTGCATGTCGGGGCGACAAGACTTGCGGCGGCAAGGCAAACAAAGCCCGTGTGTCCGTGCTGTTGGCAGCTAATTTAGACAGATCGAAAAAGCTTCGACCTCTAGTTATCGGGAAAAGCACGGCACCGCGGTGTTTTCGAAAGGCGCTGTCACTTCCAGTTACCTACCGAGCAAACACAAAAGCGTGGATTACCTGGGAGCTTTTCAGCAGGTGGCTATCGTCGTGGAACGATGATTTGGTAGGCAAAAATCGCAAGGTGTGCCTGCTCGTGGACAATTCTTCATCGCACCACTGCAGTGCGACCTTCAGCAACATCGAGCTGCGTTTTTTGCCCTTAAACACCACGTCTGTCCTGCAACCACTGGATCAAGGCATTATACGTGCACTGAAAGCCGGCTGTCCGAAGCGCCTGGTGGAGACGCTGCTGCAGAACCTTCGTGTCGGCAGGGAGCTTAAGATCAACTTGCTCGGAGCTCTTTCTATGCTGAGTAGATCGTGGGCCGATGTCACGAAGGAGACCATCCAGAACTGCTTTATGCATGCCGGCTTCCGCATGCCTGGTGATGACACCCCAAATTCCGTTGACAGCACTGAAGACACCGCAGGTGTTTCCGCCGAAGTTTGGAGCGAGCTGGCAGAGTTCCCGGGTGCTATCGACGGATCGACATTCGACGAGTTCGTCAGTACGGGCGATGATGTCGCCATCATGGGCCAGCTACAAGATGAGGACTACGTTGCAGACGTCGTGCTGACCATGAGCCAAAGCGACAGCAATAAGGAAACTGACGATGGCCCGTTGCCTACATCCTCCGAAGTGATTAGTGCACTTGCGTTGGTCCGGCACTATTGCGTGAATATGGAAGGTTGCGGCCTCAGCTGCTCCGACTCGTTGGACAACGCGGAGGCGTGCGTGCTGTCACAGGCAGCGAAGTCGTTGAAACAGAAGAAAATCCAGGACTATTTTGTTCTAGAGTAGGGCACGCAAGTAAGCCACCATATTAATAAAGTACTTTTCTTATTGGTATGTGCCTTTGCGTCATCAAATCCTGTAGCGCGCCTATATCGAATTATGCCATATATCGGACTAATAAACATTTTTTGGCGAGTTCGATATACCCGGGTTCGACTGTAGTATTCCAGTTTATACTGGTACCATAATGTAATAAAGTTACATGTTGGATGTGTTGGTGAGTCACACTACATAGCAGCATTAGGTGTAGAGTCCTGTACATGGTGCACTACACCCAAGGCTGGTGTAAGGGTCGTCGGAAAGAGACTGAGAATACGGTGCGTCGAGGAGGTCAAGTAGGCGCCGACGCACAGCCACGTAGTGAACATGTGGGGGAGGAGGCGACCATTGTGGGGATGTATTGTACAGTTGGTTTGGCGCCCTCACCCACTCGCCCCCCCCCCCCCCCACAGCATGGTGGGCAGCAAGCGTACCTACGGCATTGTTCGCGGGTTGTCTTTTGTTAGTGCGGCGTCTGACATTCGATCGCCGTTTGTGATTGGCTGTGAGGGGTTCAGGGGCGGAGCAACCGGTGTATATAAGGTGGCCCCTTTTCCCTGGCAAGGGAGACTGGAAGCAAGACTGGAAGCGGAGGTTGGGAAGGCCGAAGGTAAGCAGAAGGTTGGAGGGTAGCCCGAAGGTTGGCGAGGACGGAGTGGATAGTGCTAGAGAGGACATCTAGCACGAGTCCGGGTGGTGGTTACGGTCGCAGGAGCAGTGCTATGCACTGGGGTCGGCTCTGCCGAATGGAAGCGATCGTTCCACCAAGGTCCTCCCAACCGGGGCTCGGGCGCGGATAGTACTAGAGGGGACATCTAGTACGAGTCCGGGCGGTGGTTGAGGTCGCAGGAGAGGTGCTATGCACTGGTTGGCTCTGCCGAATTGGAGCGACGGTCCCATTGCGATGCCCTACCAACCGATGGCTCCACCTAGGTCCTACCAACCGAAGCTAAGTCATCAATGTGTATGTGTATGTCAATGTGTATGTACTGTCCGTCTGGTATATAAAGTCTCGTTGTGTTTGTGTGAAAGGTTGGGCTTCATCTTTCAAGTCGACAACGCGACGGCGGACAGGTAGCAGGAAGGCTTCCGTCCATCCTTCTTCGCAGCAACAACGCTAGCTGGAGGAGCTCGGCTCCAAAAGAAAGAAGAGAAGCAGGAAGGAGGAGAAGGTAGGAATTGAGGACAAGTTCCTCACCACGACAAGGCCACACCTTCTCTCCTACAATTTCCCCTTCCTTGGAAAATTTACTGCTGGTGATAATGAGCATTTGAGATCACTAAACCGTACAAAAGGCAACAACTTTTTCAATCCGTACCTAAACTGTCTACACACACTACATTTTCCTATGCACAACTATGACCTGAGATCCAGTGTGTCCATTCAACTCAAGTTCAAACTGGTGTCTCATTTGGTCCCCAGCTTCAAGTCCAATGATGAGTGCTACAGTCAAACCATTTAACAGTGCTCAAAAACCCAGGCAACTTTGATTGCTTTGAAGACGGCAAAAGTTGGTTTACTATAAAAGCACAGGTATTGTTCTACATTTCACGCACTTGCAACAGATGCAAAAACGTCAAGAACGCTAGGAATGCTCTAAAATCATCTCAAAAGCTACTCACGTGGTGAGGATAGTCATACCAGCAGTGCATCGTGTCCCATAACCATGGTTTCTGTTCACAACGAAGAGAAGAGGGAGACAAACTGAGCTTGTAAACGTGTCTTGGTTGCAGTAAAAGCATCAAAACTGCCCCAGTGAGTAAACTTTAATATACAATTTTTGAAGCAAAGTATGCGGAATTTTGATTTCCAATTCATAATGGAAAAGAAAGAAAGAAAGCTCCTACACCACATATGAAGGTAATCATGTCTAGAAAGAAAGAAAGAAAGGGGGAGAGAGTTTAGAAAAAAAAAAAGGGAAGACCATTGTAGCAGTGAAGCTGCCTCGACCTGGTTTAACTCACAAGCTATGCAAGCTCCACACAAAAATTTCACTTTCCCAAGAGCACATAGCCTAAATTTTTATAAAATTTACTCCAGTGCAATTAAGTAAAATGTTCATGCGAGGTTGTGATGCACAAAGAACCGCACAGGATTGACTCGAGCACGTACTTAGCAATTTATGTGTCCTGTTTACATACCATGAATAAAAAAAGGAAAACAACATCCTACGAACTGTCATAATGCACTAAAATGCTTAAAGTACCAATGTACATGCGACTTACATCTGATAGTGTGTACAATCCATAGCAAAATATGCAGAAGTAAAATGTGAACCTCCACCTGTAATAGAAGCAAGCAGTATAGAAACGACAATAGCTTTATAGTCACCGCCAATTTTACCAAACAGATTAATATAATCGTTCATGGTGACTAATTTTCGTTAGCCTCTAACTGAATACCATTTCGAGATATACAACTAACTGCCCTCATAGTATGCTGAAATGCAGCTTGTATCAAACAAAAACTGATCTGTAGGGCAGGCTTTCCTCCATCAAGCGCAACTAGCACATTGCTAGCTCTGCTCCACTGTCCAAGTTGCAGGGCTAACGCGCAAATAAATGTTACAGGGGAAGTCAACAATTGGTCCAGAACCAGAAATTTCGGCCTAAAAATAACAAGTGGTATGGGTGCACTTCATTAAGACAAGATCGTACTATTTGTCATTTAATCAGGACATTCTTACACGCTAAAGCTCTTTTCCATGCCTATGACATCTTGCTTCTATGTAAGTCCCATTTGTTGAGTTTCAGAGAGAGGTAAGAAGAAGTGTCAACATGCATCCTGTCTGCATATCATAACCATCGAGACACCCTGTGCAGGCTGCTCTAGACCCCTTCTGCATGCAGCTAATGCTGAATCGTATGAACTTCCAGTTAGCCCCAACTCCGGGTGTGCTAGCCACCAGAAGCTATCCTCAGATAAGCAGCAAGAACGCGAACGCAGCCAGCGGTCAACATACGTGCTCTCAGTGAACTTGTCCAGGGTGCAGGGCTTCTCCTGAAGAATGCGCTGCCGAATCCAGCGCTGGACCCGGCGCTCGGTCCATTCAAGCTGGCGAGCCAGCCCTTGCACCTGCTGTGTGCCCATCTTGCCATTGGTGAGGTACGCCTTCTCCAACACATGGTTGTCGGGAGCCTTACGCACCCGCTGACGCAGGCCGAGCCGTACACCCAGCGGACAGAATACCAGCCTGCAAGAACAGAGGCGAACAATACCATAACATGTAACAAATTAAAAATGTGCTCAGGTCAGCCAGGTATTACCTGCGTCAACACCGGCACTCTAAGAAAGTAATGTCTGTGTCTTTTACCCACAAGGACACACCTTGACAAACTTATATCCCCAACACACAGACACCAGTGAACTCCGCTGAACTCCAAAAATGTGTCACACAACACTGAGGAGCTTGATGGTGATGGTGTTGTGGCCATGTCACACAGCACTTTTACCAGCTTTGGACAGAAAGTGCAAGGAGACCATTAGGCACTTTTAAAATGCATGCTTGCGCAGTTATTTCATATCTAATCCCCCTAAAAACATTCTAAATGATATTCTGTTCATAAAACTAATATTTTATTGCATTGAGAGTTTCAATGCTCATCAAAGGAACATGTACCTGTAAGCATTGTTGGCAGCAATGTTGAAGTGGATGCCAACAACACTACACTTTTGTGTTCACACAAGTTTTCTGGACTGTGTGCTGCTGATCAAATGCACTGTAAGTTGTCAGTTTCTCTGAAATTGTGCTACTACCTCAATTATATTGTCCTTTCGATATTAGAAAGGACAGCCTGGCCCTCGCTAAGAATGGGTCCCCCAACTCAGCTTGCACAAGGGACTGAAGAATGCAACAGGCAAAAGCAGGGAACCCACTTACTTGCAAAAATATTTATATTTGAAGAAGAAAAAACAAGAGCCGTTCCACCATGGGCCACCAAGGGCATGCATTGATGCCAAAATTATGCTGAACAAAAATTTTGATATAAAGACCACCTATGAAATGAGCAGATCTCACGACCTCAAGCAAAATGGCAACTAGTGCGGGCTGCATCACCATTGGCACGTGCAGGAAGGTTATAGGAACTTGTAAAACATGAGAAGGGGAGCAACAGGGGTGTGTTACAACTTCAGCCATGGGCGAGGAACGTCATTTATTTTTGAAGTGCTGTGACGGTACACTAACACAGAAGTCACTATTGCCACTTATCTAACCAGCCTCAAAGCCACTTTCAAAGAAGCCAACATCACAAACAGACCTAAAGGCAGACTTAGGCTGCTAAGCTGCAGACATACTGGCCAAGCACAAAGTTTGCACCATTTTACAAGCCCAATTACCAATGCCTCTGCAATGCTAAAGAAGCTGCTCGGAGGTGCATGCTGCTGTGTGGCACTACAGCGCACCATCAGCACAGCTCACGGCTTACACACCAACCTAGCACAAACTAAATGGTGAGAACTTTGCATTATCTCACAAGCAATTTGTAAACAAGCCTCTGTGGTGCTGAAGTGGCTAGGAGATGCTGGAACAATGCAAACTCTAAGGAATGTATATTCCACCACCCTACATCACGGAAGTATGCTGGCAATGCTGTCAGGCGTTTAGTTCCACATGGCAGGCGTCCAGTGGCATGCTTACCATAGCTGCCACTGTTTTCCGCTGGTGCGTGCTGTTCAACATTGCGCAACGAAGGAAAGAACAGCACACTGATGGGCTGCATCGCAGTTGCTTGCACAGGAAGGAAGAAGAAACGTGCCATAGGCTTGATCAGTTTCCTGTTGACTGCCTTAAGAAATGGAACAAGGCTGCAACGCTGTTCATAAGTTAAGAGCCAAATGTTTCACCAAAGCTAAGCTTATGTGCTGTTTACTGGTTAGTGCAGCCTGTTTAATTGAAGATAAATATCCTGTCATAAGTTTGTCAAATGTTGTAATGCCTGGCACCATTTTCCCTTGCATAAACAAATTGTGAAGACATACTGCGATAACGCTTACCTCAGAATATGTGTGCGTACTACATTGGTGTTGTGATTGTTGTGATCGTATAACACGCGTGAAACATACAGAACTCATCATACTCTCCTAGCTTTCTTGAAATGATGAAGTTCTACATGCACCAGAAGGATTTCAAGCTATTCGAGGGAATTAGAGATGTGACAAGTTAATTCACCATCATCTTGGGCTTTTAGAGGTCTTTAGGTTTCTTAGTTTCGATTGTATCCACTCGCTATAGTCAAGTGTGCGAGTCTACTGTACTTATGTTAATTTAGTTATTACAAAGAACAGCCATTTATCATGCCAAGATGGAGGAACCAAATAAATCTGTAATGTGGTCTATAGAGAGTTCATTGTTTGTTGGGAGAAGAAGTAGACTCCTGTTGCCAAAGGGCCAGGGAGCACAGCAAGTGCTTGAGGGGTTGGTGGTGAGACTGCCAGACTGGGAGGAAGACCACAAAAACTTTCTTGAAGACCACTTCTCTTTAATCATCATTAAGCATCACACAAACACACACACAAACCTATCTATACACTTAACATGGTATCGACAGAGAAAATGTGCCTGGAATGTCAATAAAAACTTCCAATAAGAAATTGAGCCACCACAATTTGCAGCATGCCTACGAGACAGCTGCTCTGATATGTGCTACACAGACACCAAGAACACAAGTCGGAGAACTAAAGCTTTCGTATCACTTCAGCAGATGTCCAAGGCTTCTGCCACTCGGCCATTCTCACCAGAGGAAACGGGAAGCATGAGGAAAACTACTTATTATGAAGTTGCTTCAGAGCAAGACAGCAGGAGGAGGAAAAGAAACATTTAAATGATGCAATGAAAACTTGCCAGCCACTTGGTCAGGAGAAAAAAAAAAAAAGGAAACTGTTCTCACAAAAGGAGACAGTGCAAATACTTAGTTGTGAGAGCGCTGCATAAACAAGTGTCGCAACAGCTAACACAAAATGCTTCCTCAAGATATGACCATTAACTGCCAACACCGTACAGGTGGTATTCAATCCACAAGCACGCCACTTCAGAATTTTCCGTTTCCTCTTTTTCCTTTGTTTTCATGCTCTTCTCACACTAGTTCAATTCCCATTATGGCACAACAGTTAGCAGAATGATGATTATGAGTCATTTATTACCCTAGCCAAAATGGCATGAATAAACAAAACTAACTGCTTTCTTGTTAGTGTTTTTCATGTTTTGTTTGTGTGTTACTAAAATTGCAATGTATTGCTTGCAAGGAAGTACACTTGTGAACTTATGGTGCAATTAACAAGCTTACTCCTTGAAAATATCCAGTAGGAAATTTTTTCATGCCTTGCTCACAATGAAGCATAATAAGGGTCACTGTAAACAGTTACTACTGAGGTGGCTGCTAAGGAAAACACCTTAGATCCCAGACTACATTTTCAATCTAGCAAGTGAACAAACATCAACTCTCAGGGCATGAAAATGGCAGGGGGTGCTTATTACAAATGTATCAAATACGATTTAGTCGATGATGATACTGAAGATAGCATATGAATGAGAACGCCAGAGAGACCTGCTTAATGGATAAGTGAAAGTGAGCAGAGTTAGCTGAATCTCTCAGACATCACTGTCATTAACCCCAGTCCCTCTCCTTCCTTTTAAATCCAGCCAAATGTGCTTTCAGGAAGAGAAAGCAAGAGGAACTTCTCACTGGAATGTCGCATCCAAAAAAAAAAAAGAAAAAAAATTGAGGTTTCCCCATCCATTATGGGCAGGGCTGGGTCGCTTCCCCAATAGTACAGGCTATGCGAACGCTCATGGGTGCAACTGTCCCTGGAAACTTTTAAACTGCTTAACTAGGTCACATTCTACAACACCTGCCGTCATGACAGCGCTTCAAAATGCTCCAAACAGATGAAACCTTGGCAAAATCCTGTCACAACAACGAAAAGCACGCACACTGACAAAGCTATACACCACAATGCAGCACAAGGCAAAGCCACAACCTAATCTTTTAGGCACATCTGCAGTGGAATGTGAGGAAAATGAGGTGACCAAACAGCCAGCAAAACATATAAAGCAAAATGTCACAGTGACTGTTGTTCCTTCACATGCCCAAACCATGACAGCGTGTACTATTCAGGCATGTTGAATTATAAAAGTTTAATAAAGAAAATGCACGAGACTTTCAATCCTACACCAGCAAATTGTTTGCGTTCAGTTAATGAAAAACATGAGGGCCAGTGAGATAGAAACTGATTCACCCACCTACAACGGCTAAGTGCTTCTAAAATGAACTAATTTCAGCAAGACCCCAAAGTACCAGGCAGTTGAATGTCACTCAAGTGTCTTTTTGAAACCCACAACAGCACTAAGAACACACGACATGTCAGGTCACAGCAAGCCTGACATGCAGCTGCATGTAGGCATGTTCCCTCGAAATGAAACTTGCCCAGATCCTGCAGCTAGCTCTCAGTTCTCTCATTTTTGACTGAAAACATATTTAAAGCAAGAACATTTGGGAATGACAGCTAATGCAGACCTTTTGGCGCATAGTCATAGCCTCCTAGTCCACGCGTCTCAAACCAGTTTTATCTATACAACTAGCACAAGCACAGTACCAAGTTGGTCGTGGTTGCTAGGTCCCAATGAATAATCGTGTCATGCTTAGAAAGTCTGTATAAGTTCATGCTGAAACAGGCGACAACAAAGGAAAGAAGGAAAAAAAAAAAAAACTGGACGAGCACTAACTTCAAATTGAAGTTTATTCAACAGCAGTTGGGACTGGGTGGCGAGAAAAAAAAACAACGGACAAGGCAATGAACAACAAGCAGCCCCATGTCTGTCATTCTGTTAACAGTGTGTCTCAAAGGCCGTTTGTTCCCACCCTAGAGCCTACACATTCCTAACAAAACATGGCAGGGAATATTTATCAACCAAGACTACGAAATGTGGCTGACTGACATATGTCAATTATTGTTGTTGTGTGGGGTTTAACGTCCCAAAACCAGCTCTGATTATGATAGACGCTGTAGTGGAGGGCTCCGGAAATTTGCAGACATCGCACAGCACATGGGCCTCAACATTTTGCCTCCATCGAAATGCAGCCGCCACAGCCGGGATTCGATCCCACGACCCCCGGATCAGCAGCCGGGTGCCATAGCCACTAGACCACCGTGGCGGGGCGTCAATTATTGTGTGTAGTAATGATCATAAAAGAGGGTCGCTTCTGAAACCAGCCATGTATATCAGCCCAATATGCTCTGGCACAGTGAAATGCAAAATACCTCCTGCACCAACGATCATTACAATACATTTGTGATTGAACCACCACAGTGGTCTGGTGGTTATGGCACATGACTGCTGACCTGATGGTTGGGGGATCGAATTCCGGCCATATTTCGATGGAGGCGAAGTGCTAGAGGACCGTGTACTGTGTGTTTCTGGTACACGAGAAAGAATCCCCAGGTAGACAAAATTTCTAGACCTCCTCCACTACAATGTCCCTCATTCATATCATAGTTTGGGGATGTAGAACTGATTTTTGGAGTTTTACGTCCCAAAACCTGCAGTGATTATGACAGATGCTGCAGCAGAGGGCTCTAGAAATTTAGACCACCTGGGGTTCTTTTAACGTGCACTGACATCGCACAGCGCACGGGCCTCAACATTTTGCCTCCATCGAAATGCAGCCACCGTGGCCGGGATTCAATCCCGCAAACCTCTGATCAGTAGCCGAGTACCCTAGCCACTAGACCACTGTGGCGGGGCTGCAGGACACTTTGTTCATCTAATGGCAGTACAGTGAATTCTGCATACAGCATGCACAAGCGTAGTTTTCTTGCGCTGAGACACAGGAAATGTAGACTCTGCATGTGCAGCTGTTAGAATTTCAGTAAGACAGGGGCCACCATTAGTTGGCCAAACATCAGCGCAGGGAAGTGCACTTGCAAATTATGACTAGGGGCCATTGTGCATTGCTATCAATTCGAAATGAGTGGAAAGGCTCAATTCTGAACACAAGGTATTAGCCGAACCAACCTAACTACAACGTGACGGTATGAGGATGGAGAATGTCATAGAAATGGTACCAATAGCCCTAGCCATCATTTCTCTATTGTAATTTCATAGTATGCAACTATTAAAACCGACCATTAACCAAATTTTAATTTGCAGAGTCTACTGTTTTTGCTTCAAGTCTTGAGCAACAGCCAGGTAGGTCATTTTCATGCAGGGGATTGCAACAAGTCAAGTTTACACTAGCAAACATCATTAATAGGGAGGAAACGTGTATGGCACGCAGCTGGTACTTCAAATAACACAGGTGTCATGACATAGTTGCTTGTGAGATGCAAATGTTATGTCCAATACATAATAAGAGCTTGATCCAACAGTGCTTATGCATAGTTCATCCTGTATATGAAGCCGATGGCAGCCTCCAGCCATCAGCACAAAGTAAAAGAGCCCGCTGTGCTTGCTGAACTTGATGTCAACCACAGCTATACAAAGAACGTGGCAGATTGATTTGCAGCTGCACTACAGGCATTCTCATTGTGACATATTCCAAGTTTCAATGTTAAAACCTGGAGATGGTGGCAAAGTATTCCACTGAGTAGGCTTGCCTAGGGTCAAGCACACATCTTTTAATGAGGCTGCATTGATGCACAAGGCTCAATCATGTGGAGTGCTCGTCTGAAAGCATTCACGACTGCATCACCCTAAACAGTTGGCCGCTAACCGGCCGTTGGCATCTTTATACCCAACCAAAAATGTAGTGTTGCTACAATCTTAAAGTTGGGCCTTAATGTCAGCCAGTCTCTAAGAATGTGACCACTTCTCTGTGTGCTTTGCAGAGTTCTCCAGTCTGTGCCAACCAAAAAGTTTTTCTCTTTCACTTATAAGGCTCCACTACCACGTCATGTGGTTGCACACGAAATATACACAAATTCATTAACTTTTCATTATCAATGACATCGCCCACAATGAATGAATCTTCTTTAAAAACAGTAGCAACCAACTGAATGCCTGACATGTGGCATTGCCTGCATTTAGCTTCATATCATAGCAGAATATTTTTAAATGATTTAAAATGTGAACATCTCTATGCATGGGTGTGGATGCTGGATCTGAGGAGGTGAAGTATGGGGTCCTCTTCAAAGATAGCACACTGTGAAATCGCAACACTAGAGATGCCCTCCCTGCAAGTGCAATGACCGACATTCATAAGCAGCACTTCATTAAGGCTTGTAGACACTTCCACAGCAGAATTGACGCCATGACTGAAGCCGAAGGCACTGAATGAAACTTGGGGAAAAAAAGGAGTTGCCAAGAGCTGCACCCTATCTGTTTGAGCAAGTCAGCAGAAACAACCGAGCATGATGTTCTAGAGTGACCTGGGACCTTGCCTCCACTGTTGATAAGGTCACCCTACCCACAGATTCTGGCACTACCAGGACCTCAGATAGCTGCAAGGTACTTTTGCCTGGTTTACTCTCCAATTCCCTGCCTCTTTTCTTTTGTAGGCGTGTGTGTGTAGTACATGCATGCCTGAAAATTTACTGTGTCAAGCATGACAGCGCCAGATCAGTGCATTCCTATGCTTTTTTTATACCTTGAAATCCATTTTGCGCGCTTTTATATTTCCTTCAAACGTCAGGCCAGAGTTCTCTTGTTCATCACTGCACAAGAGAAGACGGCACAGATCTTCACAAATACATTACTGGTGCTGTGAAGAGTGACCCGTGCTTGCTGTCCGTCCCTTCTCGACAGCCACAACGGGACCCAGTCCAAACCAGTCTACACCACACGGAGGGGTCGTTAACTGTTCCTCGGACGCTTTATCACTCTCGCTTTCGGCAGATTACTCCGTGCAGCGCATACTTTAACCGCCGGACCGTCCTGATTACGGCGCGATAAGCGGGGTTTCGGGAAGAAAGCTAACCGGTTGAAGCCATTCCACGTGCCGTTTCCTTCGGCGCCCGCGACGAACCCGATTTCCGCAAACAGCAGCCGGGTGGGTCGTCAATTGCACGAGCTTGGCGGAAGGCTGGCGTGAGCACAGAGACGCCAAGGCCACATCGCCTAGCAAGTACGGGAACGCTGTGCCGTAATTCGTTCTACTACAGAGCCAAGCCACTAACAAAATGCAGCGAGCCGCCTAATGTAGTGGCAACCGTCGTGATGCGCATTTGAAGCGCTGCTCAAAACGAACCATGATGAGCACCGACGCAGGCTTCAGGCGGAAGCCTGGAACAAACCGCAAGGCTGTAAGGCGCCCGTCAACTCCCCCCCCTCCGCGCGCGCGCACACACTTTTTGTTCGCTAGCCTCTTCAGAGAACTTCACGGCAATTTGTCGTGGCGGGGGATGCCACTGGCTGGGGCTTTGGCTATTCTGTGCGCTTTTTTTTTTCCTTTTCCTTTTTTTTTCTTTCTGCAGCGCATGTTCCTTAGACGAAGTGCGGGACACCGCCGTGGTAACGCAGCGTAGCACCGTTCCTGCTCGAGCTGGGGCGCCCTCAAAATGTCAAAACGTCCTCGTTCTCAAATGGAAATCCTAAATGTATACACACCGTTAGAGGTCATGCACACACATTTCGATGCCCCCAGTGCATCAATTCCATACCAAACGCGAAAAGTCGCAATCGTTGCCACAGCGATCGCTATGTGCGCAAGATTCAGGGACGCGCTCGGATTGATTTTCAGGGCTACCAGCGAAGGATATACAATCTCCGACAGCGAGTAACGCAACACCGCGGCCTTCACTCGGCGCGGATCTACTTCGTACGAGTGAAGGACTTTGGAAATTGAAAACGAACTTGTCCAGTCCGCAGCTAGCGCACGCAAGGAGCTTTGCGTTTGAATGAACATCGGTGGCACACTGTGCTAAATCTGCGCTGGAACGGTACCGACGGACCAGTTTTTCGGCGGCCAGATATCCCAATGCCGGAAAAAAGAGACGCTTCCGGGCGTTACTTGTTGAGGACCGGTACCGAGCGTTATCCGGCTGACGTTAAGTCACCTCGGAAGACGCGTGAGCGATCGTACGAGAATGGGCGGTAGCCGCCCCAGTCACGCCGACACGCCCAAGCGACAGCTGCGAGCGCGATCCACAAACACGGCCGGCCCTTGGTTCCGCTTATCAGCACGAGTCGCTCTGGCTCATCGATAATCACGGAATGAATGAGTCAGGAACCGCCTCCCACAAATGACGCGGCAAAGTGTAACGTATTTAGTGTGCGCTTAGAACTTCCGTGTAACCAGAGTAAAACGGATGCGCCCCGTTACAATGGTACGACAAGGTGGGCCGAGCAACCCGTACAGAGAACATTGCCCCACGCCACCGGCGAAACGTGGGTTCGCAAAAAAAAAATGAACGACCCGATTATTCTACCACTGCGCGACTGCGCTGGGCTTTGCGTGCCTTCTCTGTCAATCAAGCGATGCCCCGATCGCAGCTGCTCGACCACAAACGTCTGCCAAAAACGAAACAAACGTAATACATCGCGGAACACACTGTTCGGCGACACCGAACAAATCGCCGATAGAGAGTCCAGCTTAGGCCTTACCTTTCGAGCGTACAGCGTATAACGAGAAGTACTAGAGCCACAAGGAATCCGTAGTACAGGTCATCGAATTGGGCGTATTTGACTTTATCCGTCTTCTTAATGTCCGCCCATGTGAAGTTCGGCGGCAACCAAACATCTTCATTCCAAAACCACTTCCCAAACCGCTGCACAACACCCCCCGCCATTACCAACTCTGAAGTGAAGGGACTGCGTTTGTTCTCGCTGCGCGCGAGACGGCACGAGATTATAAGCAGAAAGAAAAACGTGAACCGGCGAGACTTCCGCGAGAGGTCGCCACTTTCTTTTCGTCCAGCGATCTCCGTGAGGAGGACCGCATATAATCCGTAAGTAAATTTTCAATCTCAATTAATCTTGCATTTAGCGTTGTATTTCCTTACGAAACCTGTATAACAGCAGGTACCACTCATTAAAGAATTGCTTTTCAGTGCAATTCTTGTTTATTAGGCAGTAATGATGGAACACAGCCAGAGTTTTGATGCCGTAGCGTTCGTCGCATGCATGAGAATGCATTCGCAGCCACCTAACTGCATTGTTTTCGTGCACGTTAGCAGTTGTGCTGAAGGGTGGTTGAGCTTGTCCGCATTGTTGAAGCAGTCTCAAGAGGCTCCCATTGGATTATTGAAATTGCCACTAAACCCATTTGCTTTTGATCGCAGAAAATGGGGAAGATTATGCGACCAAACAAGGTGGTGCTGATCCTCAGCGGCAAGTACGCCGGCAGGAAAGCTGTCATCGTTAAGGTAAGTTTGCAAGTGTGTAATTTGGGATGTATGGCACCACGCAAAACACTGACTGGGCGATGCATGGCAGCTCGGTGACACTTTGCGGCTTGCATAATCGAGATAGTACGCGTATGACACTGTAGTTTGATCGAAAAGGTTAGCGTGGCATTCGTTTTCATAATGCAGTGAAACAGTGAGCTAAAAATTTTGCTTCCCTTGCCCGCGTTTGCTATACAACCAACACTACGCAATGATATATGCACTAACTGCATGTGCCTGTGAATCCAGTTATTACACCTGTTATGCCTAGTGTGGTGAAACCCGCATCATGTAACGCTCTGTTCGCAGAACAACGATGATGGCACGCCAGACAAGCAGTACGGCCATGCCCTGGTGGCAGGTATCGACCGTTATCCACGAAAAGTGACACGGAGAATGGGCAAGAAGAAGCTGACCAAGTACAGCAAAATCAAGCCCTTCTTAAAGGTGTACAACTACAACCACCTGATGCCCACTCGGTGAGCAATGAGGAAACTTTCTGTTCATCTATCTACGTGTTTGCACAGTGAAAAGTGCAAACAAGCATTGTACACAGCCATCACCACAGTGTACCTTGCCTAGTTTTGGATATGGCAAGTTGTCATGTGACATCTGACAGACTTTCTTCAAACTGCAGAGGTTCCACAAGGATATCAACACAATTTAGCACAAGCAGCTCATACGTTACATACCAGTGATGGCGGACAGGTACCATTCTGTACACCATTATCCTATTTTCTGGTGTAAAGGTGGCACATTTGGATTAAATGCAATGCCCCCCCCCCCCCCCCTTTTATTTCACATTTTGGGGACAAATGGTATATGAGATGCACCCATTCTCAACCCCGTTGATATGTTGAACCGAAGTTACGCGTGCTTGTCCCTTTGTTGTGAAATGTCGCCATCGTGGCACTGCATCTTAGTAAACAAAACAGCCAGGAGCTGCAAGTTCTTGTGGCACAAAACTTTGGAGGTGACACTGTTTGAAAGCGTAACTAACCTGTATTTATTGTACTGCACTTGACGCCATCAAAGGCCACATCGGGGCACCCTAAATGGAGTTCTGCTGCTTTGGTCAGCAGTATAGCTCGGTTGCATTGTCAGCCTTTGAATGACTCGTATGCAGCATTGTTGGCATCTTGAAGCTCTGTTGGCCTTGCTGCTCTGGCGTTATTTGCTTTGAACAAATGCATGAACAATCACATGCATATGAGAGATAAATGGTGACCGGAAGTGTCGAATAGTGCTGGATTGCCGACTTTCACACAGAAACTGACAACAACGAAGTTGTGCCTTTGTTGTTGTAACTGCCAGATGATGACCACAAATATTGAAACATGGTGGCTTTCTTTGTTTTATTGCTTTGCTTGCATGGGTTCCATGCTTTAAGAAAAAGCTAGTGTGTAAAGAGCGTCATGATAACAGTGCTTCCGCACTGTTCATACAGAAAAGTTGCCGACACCTCATGCTACAGGACACTCCGCCATTACGACCTATTCCCCCCCCCCCCCCTTCTTTTCCCCCAAATATGGTGTCACGCACAGTTAATTGTGCTCAAAAATGAAAAATGGGTGTATTGGTCGTGCAAAGCATGTTATATATAAAATGCTTCGCTGTATGAGGGACACCTATGCAAACTTTAGGGAGGAAAACATCTTTACTTTGCGAAATGCCGAAGTTGATCATAGAATTCTTGGGCCATGCATGAAATGACATACGCTCATATGCTCACATTAACTGCAAAACATGAAGGTAACGTACTCCCTGCTTTAATTTATTGAAGTGCCGAAGTTGTATATCCATGTCATGGGGCTGTGGTGGCAATGATTTGGTGAGGTAAACAGCACTTATATATTTTGCTTTGGGGTCACATACATACTCCATATGATCAGAGATATAGGGCCTTCCACTGTAGTGTGTATCTTAGTCTCCATGTTGCTTTGGGACATTAAAACACACGAGTTTTATTGGGCAACAGCCATCTCATCATAAGATCGCATTCTATGTGACATCTTCTGGAAAAAAATCTACGCATATCCACGGAGTGAATGATGATGAGTGGGCGAAGCTCCGAAGGTTCATCGGTAAAAACCGTGAATCTTGCTCAGTACATCATCAAAGACGTGACAAACACTGTGTGTCGCCATCTAGCACTCTCCTGTCACACTAGAGCACGCAGCGAGCGCCTCCTCGCCATCTATTGATCAATTCACGTACTAGCTAAGCAGCACCGCAGCGCTCGGACAGACAGACAGACGGACGGACTCCCATGCTATGCGTTCCCACACATCTGAATGAAGCGAGCACTGCGGCGCCATCACGCCATCTAGTGAGCACTTCATTAAACTACAGGTGGCTACATACTATGTACGGAGGAGGGAATGACCCACACCCTAAGGAGCTTCGCCCCTAAATAAAAGTGTTCCACACTCGCCACCATGGTTACGAGTGGTGCTAACTCTCCCAGGACAATAAGCACATAGTGAATACCCAGTCAGTGGGTGGGAGAACGGCCACCTTTGTAGCTCAATCGGTAGAGCATCACACACTTTATCCAAAGGTCATGGGTTTGTTCTCTACCCAAGGCAGGTGTGCTCTTTCATCCACTCTCTTCCAATTTATTTCATAGTTACTGTACGCTAGTTAAAAAAACTCTGTAGTATCCCCTATTGCTTTTCTTGGCTTCGTCATTGTCTGGTGGCTTCATTAGGCTGTTTCTCACAAGTAAACGAGCCCTTGGCCCAATTCCTTTCATTCGTTATGGACAATAGACGGCCACCACTATAAAGATTTTGTACCTGTGTGGTGTTGGATAACTGGAGGCCAATTTGCAGTGCAGAATAACTGCTTTGGTTGACCTATGGCCTAAGCTATCATTTTGAATTATGTAGCGGTGTTTTGTGAGACATTTGATAGGATTTTCAAAGCATACTTTATCAGTGCAGGACAAAGCATGGTGCAACATGTATGTCATGTGCAAATTCTGCATGTTTTTTAGTTCTTTTTAGAATGATCAGCGATCAGCATCTTGTACAGTTCGACTATGCGGGGGTATGCATTGATGTCACTGAGGCTGCCATTTTGCTGTAAAGCCAGCACAGTGAAAGGCTGCGCTTTTTCTCGAACTGGTTACCTCCACAAGCAAAGTGGAAGCTGTGAAACGTGCTACAAAATGGCTCACGCTGATGTCACGTGAATACTCCCTGTAGGAGAAAGAGTAACAGCAGCAAACTGAGCTCTCGCGTAGCGATGCAGAATTGTGCAGCTTTTGCGAATGCTGAGTAAATGTAATGTTGCTCCTGTCCAGCCTCAAACCTAATCCTTTCTTGCACATCAGTGCAAGTAGTTATGTTGGATCCCTCTGCCCACACATAGCCTCCTCACGTAAAGTTTTGCAAACCATTGCAAACTTGCTGTTATAGTATTGAATATGTTTGTCACAGTTTGTTGCTGTGACACGAAATCAGAATGCACCATTGTTATAATGTAGCAGTCCCTATTACTCTATCCTATCACAGCCATTTTCAACATTGCCTCATGGCCACTTGAATCTGTTATCTCTACGCGGTTGGAACGCTGTTTTGAATAATGAAGTAAGAAAACGAATAGCACTAGAGCAGAGTCCTCACATTATGACAGTGCGCTTTACATTTTGATGCTTGCTCTGTTCATTGCCATTTCTGACTGTATTTTTAAAACTTATTGCACTCCGCTGCTGCTCTGAAGGTCATTAGATCGAATCCTGGCTACGGCTTAATTTTGATGGCGATGAAATGTTGAGGCCCATGTACTGTGCAAGGTCAGTGCACGTTAAACCCCAGGTAGTTTAAATTTCCAGAGCCCTCCCTACACTACAGCATATCGTGGTCACCCATTATTATTGCTTGTGCTAGCTATTCCAACCGAGACAAATTTGGAAGTGTAGAAATAGCTTCTTTTGTGCAGCTGCTGTGTCTTTATGGTTGAATGAATGTGTGTGCCTGTTTTGCATCTAGGAATACAAGACTCTGTAGGACATCCATGTTTTCATTCCTTGCGCTCGCAGCACAACACTGAGCATGTGACAGCCATTTCTTAACTGCAAGCCGTAGTTCCACTTAATTTTAGCTCACCGTTTAGGGTACTGTGTAGTGTAACTGCAGTCGTCGTGTGTACGTATTTATTCATGTTTATTGATTCAGTGACAGACTGAAAAAGGATGGCATAGAGGAACAGGCTGCTTGAGGACATTGTTGCACTCATTAAATTTAGCAGGGTGTATCTGCCTACACTCCTGACTGTTCATTTGGCGACATTGTCACTTTGTGCAACGTAGAATCGCACGTCTTATGACGAAATGGCTCCTTGCTAGCCTCTTCTCAACCAGGCAATATGTGGGCACTGGTCAGATGCAGTTGCCTTAGGCAACGAACTGCCTTGGAATTTAGTGGTCGCAATGCATTTCTTAGAAGGGCATGCGTCAGCTCTAACAGGGAACGTTTTCGCCTCTTTGAAACGTCCTGAGTGACTGCCTTTTAGTCACGTTACTATTGAGGTTATCTCATAAAACATTTGTATGTAGTCTGTTGCTGTGTACCAAGATGTGTTAGATATACTCGCAGACAACTTTCTGTGGCTATGAGGAGATGACAAGGCTTATGTTAGTGTGCGGGTAGTCCGGCACATGCTCTGTTATCACAAGAAAGTACAAATACAGCACCGCAATGCAAAATGCTCATGTCTGCAACAGGGATAAGAATACATGGAAGCATTTAGCACTGTGCTAACACAAAGGAGCAAACAGCTTGTGTAAGATACGCATGGGGTACCCAAACATGCCAACATGCACTAGCAAGCAGACACAAGCACTGCACATGCATATCTCAGAGGCCATGTCTAGACTTCGTAGCTTTGAACCGTGTTTACTATTGTCGGCCATTTTCACAAGATATAGGTTCTTCAGAAATATACGCAATGCCTCCTGATTGCGAATGTAGCCTTTATATACTTTTAAATGCCAGAATCTTTGTATTGTGTCACAAAACGTCTTAAGTTTGGAACTGTATGAAGCAGCGCACGCACGCAGGTGCTCGGGCTTCGTAGTTTTGGCTGCACAGCCACAGAAAGTTGTCTGCGATTATAACAGATAAACATCTGAACCTTCTGTTGAATATGTATTGCTTAGGGCTGTGGTTGGCACGACTTGCGTATAAGTACCTTTCACAGGAACTGGTGCTTTATTGTGCAACTTATGTGCACTGGATCGCATTGCAATTCTAATCTGTTAAACCCCATGCAATGCTCTCAACCATGACGGTGATTCTTATGTGTGCAGCTATACCGTGGAAATCCCATTCGACAAGTCTGTCGTCAACAAGGAGACTTGGAAGGACCCTGCCAAGAGGCGCAAGTCTCGACGTGAGGTGAAGGCCAAGTTTGAGGAGAGGTGAGGATTTGTATCACTATGCATGCAGCTGCAAGTTAGTGGAATTCATTTAGCCTTCATTAGGTACCAGGAAGAAAATTGATGTTGCATTGGCAGTTCTTTGATCGCACAACTTTTTTTTTTTTGCAGGTACAAGTCAAAGAAGAACCCGTGGTTTTTCCAGAAACTGCGCTTCTAAAATATGTGCTATATTAAAAGCTGTACATTTCTCCCCGGCTCCTTGTTGTCATGTGCATTTTCTCATGCAAATTGATCCAAATGTAGGATGTGGCATAGTTTATTAACATCATGTAGCTGCTTCAATACACACTCGGAAATATGCCTGCCAGGCTGTCACTTCTTTAGGGCAGCCATCTTTGCTTCCAACAAAGCCAAGTTCTTCGTTATAGTCTCCATGTTCTCTGCAAAATTCTTCTGTGCCTGAAAGATCCAGTGGTTCACATCATGCCGTTATGCCAGTCTCCATAAAAACCATGTCACAGTAATGGCAATTCTGTGTGCCTGATAGTAGAAATGCCAGCACCATGTGAAAATTTTAATACACCATAACTCAAACGTGCAGTGCTGTCTCTGCATGACGTCGAACTGCCTTTTGTGCAGTATGATGGTGTATGTGCCCTTACCCAAGCAATAGTATTGAAGCACTCTCACAGCCTTCAAAATTCAGATCAATGGCTGGCAGCGAACGCAATTCTCAACAGCCACGGTATGGTACTGGTGTGCTTCCATTACTTCCGTCGCTTTGCCTACCATGACATTAACACACTGCGAACTAAGGTGGGTGGTTTGAGGTAATCGATCTGTAAACAATCTTCAGATCCCTCAAACCTGTAATCTTGCATAAACTAGGAGGAGTGTGCCAAGGAATGTACCCAGCAAACTTCATTAGGATTGATCGACCTCGAAAAGTACCAGGGTTGGCCTTTAAAGGGATACTGAACACAACCTTTGCCCAGATAATGAAACAAGTCGGCACAATCTTTTTTTTGGGCAGCAACAGTAGGAAAATACATAAAATTAGTTTCCTGCAATGTGCTGCACCTTGCACATCGGGAAAGTGCTGGCATGGTTTTGTTTTGTAAATGGGTAAATGGGAATGAAAACTGGGAGGGTGCACTCGGTAACTCTGGTGTGAGAACTGCTTGACAACATAAAAGAGAGAGAGGCTCTTTATTGCAAAAAAACATTTTTTACAGGCGTGGTATAAAACCGCTCACAACAAAAGGAAGGGACATGCCAAATGGAACAAGAGGAAAAGAAGGGGCAGCAACAATAGGTAATGCATTCACACAAAGAAAGCTCCAAGCCTCCCTACATACAGTTGGCATTGTTAGTACACTCTAGCACTGTAGTGCAGTAAAGGCAGTGCGTGGTCACTTTAGCAGTGGGCAGAACTCGAGCAAGGAGCGTGGGGTGGGGCCTCCCACCTCTGTTCCTGCCGCTGTTCAGGCACACAGGCTGTCACGGCTATCGGCACTCATTTGACGTGCGACCACTGCATGCTCGCAATCTTCCACATATACGGCCATACGCTCAGAAATACATGAAATGAATGCTGCATGCAGGGTCAGTGGCACAAGTCAAATTTCTATGCTTCCACCATCTCCGTATTTTTGTTCAGTATCCCTTTAAAGGTGACTTGGCAGTCTTCCCTCGGGACAGGCAGGTGTCTCGTGGGTAAAGGAGTGTACCTACGAACATATGCTACGAAAATGCCCCGCCATTTTGTCTGTATGCTGATGCGAAGTTTATTACAGTCTAATGACAAGGTTATCTGGTCATCCAACACGTATACATTCTTCAAAATCTAGTGATCTGATTGATGCATCTTTTAAAAAAGTAATACAAGACCTGTGAGCCAGTAGGTATATCATTAATGCAGTACTATAAATGCATTTTTTGTACAATTAAGTTGCATTAGAACACTTCAGGGAGTTAAAATGCATATAGGAACCAGTTCAGCTTCAGCTAGGAAGTATGAACTTGTAAGTAAACAGAGTACAAATTGATTTCCAAGAGGAAAAAACTAAAAAACCGATTTATGTCCATGTAACGTGAAAGTTTGTTTAACCTGCATTTGTTAACACTAAAGGGAATCTTTCAGTGGTCATATTAATGACCAAAAAAATGACATATAGCTAATCCTGCAGTAGACATACTGTCTGCTTATGCATCTGCGATCTCTTTTTCCCAAGCTTTTTGGTTTAACATAGCCTGCAAACTCACCTCTGCCAAGTTCTTTTCGTTGCCCTTGAGTGCCAGTGACAGATGTTGCTGCACAAGGTCCAGTTGGGAGACAGCCTTTGAAAACTGCAACGCTGCAATATACCACATTGACAACTTGTAAACATGTGCCAAGGAAACCAAGTGTCTGCATCTATGGCAGATTTCTCAGTTGCTCTCGTGCTGCTGCTGAGCATCCACATCTTGTAAGTTAATGAAAGCTTGGTTAAACCTATTTCTGGACATTGCTTACTGCCTAAAAAGACATGCTTGGTGAGAGAATGAGACTTCTAGCATACGTCTTGCAACTTCGCAATAGTGGGACATAATGACATTGCTTTAAAGAGAAGTCTTCTGCTGTTAATGCATAGCAATCAGACCTAACTCAGACTTGAAACATTCAGTATAGTTGCTTACATTAAACAAGGATGGATTGTAGAGAATAAACATAGAATGCTTTGAAATGGAGATGCATTAAGCATGTACTCCAACCAAAGTCTTGTGCATGTTGTGCAGGAGAACCAGGAGGGTGGCTTATAAAGCAAGTTTGTGATAAGTATGATTATGACTGCCTAAACACAGGAGCTACTATAATAAAGCTGCAAATGATATTAAAAAGCTCACTGACAGTTTCCAACAGACCTGTATGTTAACCACATTTTTTTGGCAGTTTTCTCATTGATCGATTATATTATATGCATCACAATGCATGCTATATTTCACTTGTGTTAGAGATATTGAGATATAACGGGCACTGATGCTCTAAGCAATTCAATTTAGAAGGCACTATGGTAGAATGCTTACCATAACCATGCCGTGACCATATTCATGGTTGCAAACGTTCAACGGGCAAATCTGGCTGGGTGCTTTTCATTTGTTTTCTCAACATCCTCTGAGTGCTATGTGTCAGCTAACAAACTAAATTGCCCCTATGGGCCAATAGCAACAACTTGTTTTCATTGCCCTTACCGGGAGCACCTTTTCAAAGTGAGTGAAAGCTCCAGAAACTGTAGTTCACTACATGCCATACAGAGCCCATGCACAAGAATTACAATTAAATCATTATGTAGATTCAGGAGTATGCTAACTTTTGGAGGAGTATGTTAACCTTTTGCCTCAATGCAATCTCGCTCTCTCAGACAACAGATGTACTGTTCGTAATGTTTTATGTTTCTGGCTACAAAGCTCATGCTAAATGAGAAACAATAAAATCTGCTAAAATAACCTTTTAAAAGGGTCTTCTAACACATTTCTTGCACCTGTTTTTCATTTGTGGGTCGTTTTTCCTTTGCAGTGAAGCCACCTTTTCAGTTCTAAAATCAATCGCATAAACATGTAGTGGTGCTCTCCAGAACTATATGTGGCGGAAATAATGACATACCACGCAAGGCTGTGATTCGACAACACTGAAATTTGAAGTTGTCGCAGCATTACATGAGAAAACAGAGTGATACTTGCTTTTGTTTTCCCCTTTAGTGGTTTTTCATAATGCCAGAACAACAGATAAGCCAATTATTTACAGCACACCATGGTCAATGGTCAGACTCTACACTGTTTGTTGCTATGGCAAGAGCCTCACCGTCTGCAACTGTGACAGCAGCGCCACAATGTACAGCCTGGTGGACAGAAGAACAAGGGTTGGAAATTTGATTGGCCCAGATGTGCCTGTACACATGAACGTGACCTGCACATTCCCCATCTCTAGTTCTACAACAGTAGGTACCCCACTCTCCTTTGTTTGGTTTGTTTGAGAGGTGTGCTCCAAACCTGCAGTGGAACAGATCACAGGGGTTGGGTGTGTGCAGTGTTGCATTCTTTTGTGGCGAATGGAACAAGGTGGGGAGACAACAAAAAGGACAATAGAACTGTAACAGACAAACGTAACACCTGAGCGGCCAATGTCAGCAACACTGGGCTACGTAGCCCAGTGTTGAGAGCAACGTAGTGCTCTCTGGTCACTGACGGGTGCCTACACTGGAAAGAACAGGCAACCATCTAGTGCAAACATTCCCACGTAAGCGCTCCAAGCCAATTCCACAGGCTGCACATTATGTCAGACGTGGCGAGTGAAATGTAGTCACCTGACCCCGCAGAACTCGAGTTGAGGGCCAGCATTTATTCGTTTGTATTCTTTAACATTGTTGGCGTAATAACATCGTACTGCGTGCTCCTATCACTGTTGTACTTGAGCACATATCCGTCCATCCTTCAGTCCATGCAACACAGTAATGAAAACGGGCATTTGAGACATGTTGGAGGGCCCCTTTAACCACGATCACTCACCGTGTTCGTGCACGCCTTGAAGGCAAACCAGTCGCTCCACCACTTGGTTCAGTGAGTTCCCCATGGCATCTGCTTTCTTCAGCAGTTCGTACAGTTCACTGACCTGTGGATCAATGAACATTTGGAATAAACTGCAATGTAAAAAGACTAACACGCTTCTGCCGCGAGAATGCACAGTAAAATAATGCGAGAAAGTGGGATGCATGACACAAAGCATGAGTTAAAGCATGAGTTAAATGCTCTTTAAAACAAAGCAATTATTATAATAAGTCAAATCCAAAATGTTTCAGAAAAGTGCGACAGCTAATGTGAAAGTTTGATTCTGGGCACGTTGGAGGGGAGACTGTTGGTTAACTTTATCCACCCAGGATCCTTAGTGTGCATGCCATAGATAGCTGTCTTTGGACTTTGGCTTAATTGAAATGTGGCCCGTGCGGTTGGGAATCGTACCAGCTCAACACCATAGTTGCTAAACTTCAGAGGATGTTCACATAACTTAATAAGTCCCCCCTCCCCCCCGAATGGCTCTCGCGTTTCCTCTAAGCCAGCTTTTCTGTGTGGTGTCTGTGATGTCATCAATGGTGTGCCGCAGCGCGGGCAATAGCACCATGGTTCCCGTGGTAGCGCAGGTGGCACTACTTGGCGACTGAGGATACACGGGACCATACAGAAAGGTCCTCTCTTTTTTTTTTTTAAGCTTAGGGACACTGCTGCACGCGGTCAACTCCTGCGAGCGTGAGGGTGATAGGCTTGGCTAGGACAATCCTGTGAACGCAATCCCGTTCCACTGACTGTGCCTCCACTTCGCAAGACATGACTCACCAATGACATAGGCTTGGGTATCTGGTATGGGAAAGCTTTACTCACTTGGTACCCTGTTGCAGTGAGTTGAACATGGGTCAATCCCGCCGTTTGTTACGTTAGCATGTTATTGGTGTATAATTCGGCTAGTATGCTTACTATTCAGAATTATTTTATTTGACGTCAAGACAGAAGAAAATACATGGTAAGTATATACAGTATATAAGTATATACAGATATGTAACAGGCACAAATAAATGCCCTTTTTGTTGGTCTGCACTGCAGTATGCTGTGTCCTTTTATGCTAGAGCACAACGGAGACATCACTAGCTACCATGGGCAGTTCAATGCAGCCAGATCAAGCTGCGCTAGTACACTGCACAATGGTGAAGAAAGAAACCTTGTCAACAATATTTTCTGTTATTTTAAGAGATTTTCTGCAAGGTATCTGCATTACACATCTAGAAATAATGTATTATTGTCCAGTATTCAGTGGATAAGGTATCTGGAACATTTTTTAATTTGGCTTTGCTGATCAACCCGTACCTAATGTACTCAGAACAATGCAAAGCCATGAAAGGTGACGACTGTGACATCATCTGCAGTGAATTCAAGCGACTTGCAGACTTTCCGAACATAAACACGGTGTCACACATACATTATGTACTATAATAAACCCTGGTTTAATGAACATATTTTAATTTTGCAAGTGACTGAGTTCCAGAAGGACTGACAGCATCGTACAGTTTGCACTTACTCCAGCCAAGCACCTAATAGCTAGAGTGCCCTGCAAGTGCCCTCCTTTCTACAAAAGAACTATGGTTCAATAGCAGCAAACATCTCAGATAACTTCAGCTGGACGGAACATTGACACATAACCGTCCTCCTTAAGACACCATTAATTGTCCACTTTCCATCAACTACTGGTCGAACTTGGAGCACTTGCCATAGAGCTGAACGAAGAAACCTGTCATGGTAGGTAAACAACACCCAACTGTCATATACCTTGCTACTTTTGTCCAGCTCTTCCAGGGCAGCCTTCTTGTCAGCACACTGCTGCATCTTCTGCTGGAGAATTGACAACCTCGCTTCCACCTGGTCTAGGTGTGACGATTCAAGCAGATGCAGCCGTGAAGAAAGCAGCTGCGCTATGTCCTATACAAGAAAGAAGAAAAAATAGCCTATCATCTGCTTGCAGTTTATGAGAAAATCAATAACTGATATGTCAGCGAGGCCAACTAGTGCTACAACAACCCACACAAAAAGTAAGAAAAAGAAATGGTTCCTGAGAATAGTAATGCACTAGTTGATTATAAAAGAAAGCAGCGGCAGCAGAGACCAAGCATCGCAACATAAAAACACAACACAGACACACTAAAATTTTATAGCAGCACAGCGCTACAACTACAAAGTGGCAAGTAAAATACAGTGATAATTTTATGTCCACCACTCACCGTGAGGCAGCTTCCACTTGTGTGACTCGTAAGCATTGACTGGAAAGAAAATGATACAGTTACAAATATAATTGAATAAGAGATGCCCAGCAAGCTCACCACAGTACACCACTTCCAGCACGACTGCCAAAAAGTGCCACCAACATCTCTCCATTTAATAAAATTTTGTCACTATGTGCCTAGTCCTGAACCCAACAACATTTTTTAATCTTTCACACAAGGAAAGAGTTCAATAGAAGTATTGTTCTTCTGCTTGTTAATGAATAAACTCACGAAATTCATTTATCAAACTTCTTACAGTGCTCCTTTCTTGTTGCTTAGGGTGTCTGTCAGCTTGAAGGCTGTTAAGACAACCTCAGTAACATGACACTGTTGCCAAACATCATAGAATAACAGGGTGCAGGTAATTTAAATGGCAGTACAAACACTATAACATCATTCACACTAGCCCTTGGGCTAGTTCGTGCATGATGAACTCCCAGGCCTGTGCTTAGAAAGCAGCACAGTGACAGGACAAGCTGGATTTTGTTGTGTGCTCTTTCATTGTTCTTTCAGTGGTATTCTTTAACTTCAACACAGCAATAATTGGCATGCTGTACTTGTAAAGCTCCTGTCAAGCTAACTAATCTATTTAACACATGAAGAGCAGAAATGGTGTGTGCAGCAGTCGTGTACAAGCAAGTGATACGCAAACAACTTACCAGTTTTTGAGTATCAGTTCCAACCAGGTTCTCCAGCTTCTTGATACGTTCCTCCAAGCTAGCCACCTGAATTCAAAATATATATATAAAAAAAAATGACAGGACACTCACCATCAAACCATCTGTCACTCACAAAAAGATGACATAGCAGTTAAATGCACTTGTCATGCTGAGTCTCCTTAGTCAACCTTGGTCAACCAATTTTCTCTATGTGTTGTATCACTTTCTTTATTCTGCTATCTTTTCCAAAAACATTCGGTCGTCTAAAAATGAAGAGCTCTGTATATGAAAGGGCTAAGCACACCACTTTCCATGACGGGCCCTTGTGGCAAATAGATGAAATGTGCCCCCACCTTGATGGTAGTCTGTACTGCATCCTGCACTGGCTCAGTGGCTGGCTTCTCTCGGGTTTGTGGAGTGGCTGGAGGGGGCCCTGAGCGAAGTCGCTCCAGCTGGCTCGCCAGTGTCCTACACAACCGGCTCGTCATGTTAACTGTGCAGCTTCTCTAAACTTGCTGCCTTGCACAATGTGTCATGACATAAGACGGATCATTCAAACATTCAAACGATAAAAGAGAGTACAATGCAACACCACGAGGTTTAGGCAGTTACTGGCTCCACTTAGAATGAATATGTTTAAAACTGAGAACTATACAAATCGTGGCCATAAATATGTCAAATAGGCAGGCTCATTAACCCTGTGCTCTTATAAAGACAGCAAGCAGCAACCATCCTTTCATCTTACAATGACCTGAGTGCTACTGACAAGCCCCGAGGAAGTGAGGGTACATGCCTGACAGGTACAATGAAGAGTAATGCCATTGCTGTTTGTTGCATCCTTTAGTTTTTCTAGAGGCATTTCAGTTGCATTCAGTGCGCTAAAAGATAAACGCATGCCAAATAGGACAACAACAGTGTTCCAGTTGCTCCTTGATTTTGTAAACTGGCAAGCATGCGACCACAACCATATCATTAGAAAGAACATTGCCTGTGCAGAGCAGCCTGGGGGTCAGTCAGGGCTTGCAGTGTTGGCACACCAAGCACACGCTCCAGGTCCAAGTCCAGCAGCATCTTTTGTATAAGCTGTGCCTGCTGCAACAAGTAGGCTGGCTCTGCCAGGCCACCTATGTCTCCTTCCTGTGTACTTTCCTGCATAGTCAATGTCCCACTGACTGACAGTGCAAGCGAGAACAGTAAGGGTGCAACAAACATTAAACTCGTACAGGCACAAAGGCCCGAGCCAACATTCAAAAGCCGCAGGGGCCCAGGGTAGATGGTATTGCACTTTAACTTAAACAGTGCAATAGGGAGGCAGAAGAAAAGAACACGTGGCATGCTGTGCAAAGTTTCATCCCATTCCTTTTTCCAACCCATTACTCTCCTGAGTAAAAAGAAAGGTAACAGATTTATGACCACTAAGGGTCTTGATGCTGTCACTTTCAAACTTGTAAGCTGAAATTTTTCCCTATTCTCGTGTTTCAACTGTGTTATACACACAAAAATCCAATAGTGGCTAACACAGAAAAGTGACCAATTAAAAAAAAAATGTGGCTGATCCCCCTGTCATGGAAATCGATATAACACGAAAGCAAAGATGTGCAATGCATAAGTGGCAATCTGGTGAATCAAAGGGTGGGAGATGAGTTGTTTACTGTGGACATGTGAACACGTTACAAGCAGTGGCACCTCGACACAGCACAGGGGTCCTTGACAGTTGTGCACAAATGAAAGTTCTTGAACGACTCACATTGCTCTGGATACACTAAATTACATGCGTCAGAGCCTTGCACGAACCTGCCATAAACAAGGAGCGTGCGCAAATGGTGACACCTTGCAAGCGCAGCTGAACGGATTGTCAGCGGATCGTTTTGCGAACACACGGTACGCTGCAGCGAAATGCCAATCTTTTGCCTGCCGACCGGTGTCTTTGCATTCGTGGAGCAGTCAGCGTCGCAACTTAACACGCCTGGGCACGCAAGGCAAATTTTGTTCGTACTTTGGCAGGGGAACGCTACGTCACGAAGCCGCCACGCCACTAACTTCAGCGGTGATTGAGGCGCGAAGACTACCGAAGCGCTGACCACTGGTGCGGGTCAGTACGACAAGCTCCTTCGCCCTATCGTTCCTAGATGGTGGTACCACCACGGAGAACCTAAGCGAACCAAGAGTGCAGTGGAAGGGAGGCGATGTTAATTTAAGAGTAATTTTGCTTGTTAAACACTGTAGTTGACTGTATTAAACACCTTCATTTTAACCGGACGACGCTTAGGTGCAACCTGTAAAGTGCTGTAGTGAAGATATAAGGCCCGTCTGTTCCATATAGGAGCAATGTTGTGGTGGTGTATCGGTAGAGCTTCCTGCTCCTTTTGTCAAACCGCAGGTGAATGTGGGTTCGACTTCAAGTGGATGGAACTTTTTCATTGTAAATGTATGTTCATTTTCTGAGACATCCACTTCCGTTACGGAAGTACGTCACTGATCTCTTGACGGACTTTTGCATTTGGCATTTTTAACACTTTTTGGGACGTTAAACCCCACAAAACAACAACAACAACATTTTTAACACTTTCGTGTTAAAAATGCTGCCAGGCCTTTAAGGTGCACTTTACTAACAGCACTGTTTTTTTAACCATTCTGTGAGGCACACACAGACATTTGTGGTAAATTCCACTGGCAGATCTGGAGCAGTGCGCCGAATCCATGAAGGAGCAAGAAAATCTGTCGCAGGACGGCCCAATCCCGATCGACCAGTGAAAAATAAACACGACCCGGCAGGGATTACAGCAGAAGTCACATGCATCTGGTTACCAATGATGCCAACCTTGCACTGGACCACAGTGGGGGTTCTAGACGCTGTGCCAACGGCACTTCATGTCTTGTTAAATAAGCACTTAACAGCGTGCACCAGAGTGATGGATGTTTTGACAGTTACTCCAGGTGTTCAATGCCTTTTGTGGATTTGGTGGCCAAGGACACAATGCCACAGGGTTACGAGACAGCACCTCAAAAAGCGCTGCAAGCAACCGATGTAGCCGGTTGATCCGGAAGTGACGGCACCGCGTCATTGGAGTTCCGGCGAAATCCGCCTCTACAAGAGAGATCATCGCGGAACGCATTGCTCGAAATCTACCAGTGGAAAATGCAAACTTGCTTCGGATGTACCAATGGAATTCGGAGAAAAAACTCGCTCCGGATTCGCCAGTGGAATTCGCTATTAGCTGCTCCAGCATGAGTGCAGATGCTACTTGTTCAGAAATTACTCCACAGCCATTTTCGTCACTTCAAGCCCTTCTGTCGTCACATTAGGTGGAGCTCCTTTATTCGAAATCATTTCACACAAAGCCTGCACCTAGCTTAATTTACTACCACAGCATTCGAGTTTTTATTTTCCTATGAATACAAAATATTTGACAGCCAATGTCCACAAGGGTGGAAGCAAGTTCTGAGAAAGACACAAAGTAAGTGAAGTAAGTGGAGCTACAAAACTTACAACAGAGAGCTTCTCTATCCCTGTAAGGTATTTACAAAACACCATGCAAAAATGCTCACCTTGATGGATTGCACTTCGTTGAGCAGCTCACAAACTTCAAACTGGAGCCGCTGGTACTTCTGCTGCAGGTTTTCAGGCTCCTTCTCTCCAGCCTGAGCATTATTATTATTATTATTATTATTATTATTATTATTATTATTATTATTATTATAGTTAAACACACATACAAGAAAGCAAGGGAAGACTAGGGAGTTAGCGTGCAGGCTGAAAACTGCCACTGAGAGGGCCAGGGTCTGCCTATGCTTTAGGAACGAAAGATCATATTAATAGAAGTTGAAGATTGTCAGCCGGAAAAACATAATAGTGAATGGACATGACATCCAACTTCAGCCACAATGCCTTAAGCAAAATGACTGATTATTTCAATAGGCATTTTGGAACAGCCATAATTACAGATTCTTGGTTATTTGCAAGTGGCCTTAGTCCTCCCTTACTCTTTGAAAGAGCTCTTTAAATAAAGCAAAAACAGTTTGTGCACTTTACTGAACATTGGCAAAGACAAGCATGGGTGTACCTATGCAATGTGGTTAGTAAAGAGACCAGAGCAACCCAAGGAGAGTGAGTTCAACACTGTTTGTATGCTGGTTATGGGTCAACTGCCAGCTCTTCAGACATTTCACATGACACCTGTGCGCTAATGTGTTTTGCAGACCTGTTATTAAGATTAATCCATGAGTGTTATTCACTGGAACTACCAAGGCTAGAGTACACATAAGGACACATAGCACATAAGGACACATAACTACTGAGAAATTAAAACTGAGAGGTGATCACAGCTGGTATAGTTTAATTGGTCAGAGCGCTCCACATGTTAATGACGTGATTTTGCTCCAGCTAGTGGCCAGTTGTGTTTTATTTGCCACCGAAGCAAAGGTAGAATGTAAACTTAACCTTAAACTGTAACAATTCCATTACTTAAAAGTTTCTTTTCCCTGTGCTTTTTCAGCGTTGATTTCTTTCAGGTTGCATATAATTTCATCCAACAAAAATTAAGCCTGAGCCCAGTTACTGCATCAAGAAACTTGGAAAGCATACACCTGCAGTACAGATTAGAAATTTCAACACTGTCAGTGAGTTTTTTTCAGTTTCTGAGAGTGCAGTCTCCATGCAACAACTTCCTAATGAAGTGAAAGACACGAGGAATAAAAAATTTTTAATGTCCAACACATCTTAAAAGCACCTATCAGGCATTACGCCTGACGTGAGACGCTGTGCTAAAAGCAATGAAATAAACAAACCTGCTACAAAAGTGAAGCTGCTCTATAGTGACACTTAAAGTGAACACAAAGCTTATAATTCACTTTACTAAAACACTTCACACATAGTATTCAAACTTGCAGCACAGGCCTAGTCATAAGTAATTGAGAGGCATCCATTGCATAAACATATTGTCTAACTTATCCATCTGCACTTTTGCTTTCAATTCATCAGCAGTTGAATTGGGGTTACCTTTCAGTGTCTGTTAAAGTAATGATAATCAGGGCCACAGCCAGAATTTTATTTTGGGGGAGGGGTGTGAGAGAGGCAACAGCCAATATATCTATGTTTGTATATGTGCACACATAATACACACGTACAAACATAAAAAATTTTGTGGCAGGGTGACAGGCCCAAATACCTCAGACTCCCCTCTGGCTACACCTATGCTGACAATTGCACTAAGCATGTGTTTAGCTGTCTTTCACACTGAATGGCGAATGGCCACATATTTCTAACAGCACAAAGGGTAAAAATGCTGAAACATAGATAATAAAGATATGCAGATGTTCATCCTTCGATCTGTCCAGCATATGCTATTAAGTAGTGATCCTCTTCCTTGTCTCCAAAGAACGAATCACTAATACTAAAACTACTAATAATACTAATAAAAAAAACTTTGTATAAGGTTGTATAAAGGACCACACAGTTTCTTCATTGTTCCCTCACTTTAAAGCTAAGGTGATGTAGTGTTTTGCTCTCTCTGTCACATACACACACACAGCTATTAAAGATTTAGTGGGAGTATGACATCCCCAGAACCCTCCTCTAGCACACCTATGATAACAATGTCAGTACGCAGATGGTTTGAATGTCCTTCATGCTGAATTGTGGTTGGCCATATACTTAGGACAGGACAAAGGGTGGTACTGCACAAACATATAATCATAGGCATGTGCATAAAGGGGTGGGGGGGCTCACCCCCAATCATCTAAGGAGGATGTGAAGCCTGTGTCCTGACTGTGAAGGCCTCATCGTGAGAGGCTTTTCTTCACCTACGTACATGATAAGGACGTCTGAAGGTTCATCACACAATGAGGTCAGTATTTGCTATTAAGTAGTCAGTCATCCACCTTGTCTTCAAACAATGTATCATTTAATCACCTTGAAACAACTTGTCTGAGAAATATTTTTTGTATAATGCTGTATAAAGGACAATAAAGTTACCCTCTCACTTGAGTCACTTCTCTCTTCCCTTTGTTTTAAAGGTGAGATATGCAGCGTCTGGCTGTTACCAGAATACTAGTGCCACCTCTGTAGCACCACAGCTGCTAGTTGTGACTGCTGCACCTGGAGTGAACTGTGACACTGATAAAAGGCCAAGCACAACACTATGCACAGTCCTGGACACTGCACTCAAAGAAGTTAGAACATTAAATCCCACTTGGGCAATAACTCACCATCTCCCATTCGCCAGAGGTGACATGGTAGCCACTGTTTGGTTGTTTAGAGATGCCCTCTGTGAAATCTGTGGAAGATGAATACAATAATACATATTCCAAGTTTTACAGAAATGCCCGTAATTACTGACATTTGTTTTTTTTTTTCTAATTTGATCAAACATGGGTCCCACATCACTCACAGACAATATGTGAACCCTTCTTTGGCTATGAAAGGACATCAACAAATTTCATAAATCCAACTTCCTGTGTCCAAATGAAGACATACAAAGATGGGAATGCGCAAAAAAGAACCTTCAGAAATACCGATGGTATGGAAGGAAGTTATCAGGATGTAGTATTCCAATCACACTGGCTGTTCCAGGATAAACCTTTGGACCAATGAAATCCATCCACTAGCAGACATCATATCTCAGGTCCATGGTATGGCTATGATACATGCTGTACTAGAAGACTCTGTGCCCTTCTTGACCACCTGGATTTCCTTTACAGTGAAGTCACATTAAGTGCATTTCCACGTTTGCTCTGATTGATATGCGGCCACAGCGGATTCAAGTAGTAATCACATGGTCGTACTCTGCAGCAAAATGCCACTGCCCTTCATTCATTCATGTGGATGGATGGATGAATTAATTAATTAGTGAATGAAGCCCGTGCCATTTCACGTGTCTTGTATTTATTATCTGCTACAACTGTCCAACACCCTTAATAAGCTCATAATAATAAGAGGCAGATTTGAGTATAATCACGTGGTCGCAATTTGCAGCAAAATGACATGGCCCTTCATTAATTCATTTGGACGAATGAATGAATGAATGAATGAATGAATGAATGAATGAATGAATGAAACCCGTGCAGTTTCATGCCTTGTCTATCTCTTACGTGCTACGACTACCAGACGCCTTTAATAAGCTGCGACAAAATGGCCGCTTCTTTCTTTTAACAAAGCTATAAAGTCAACTCAAAATATGACAAGAGCTCTCATCACAGATTAAAAAAAGAACAGGACTACCAAAGGAACGATATGTTCAGGTGAGCGAAAACATTTTGTTGTCATTTTTATTATTTTTTCACTGGCTTTCCACCACCACCTAAATTTCAACGAAAATAAATTGGTCAAATGCCCACAGCGGAGCAAGTGGTCACAAGCCTTAAATCGCGAACTCACCGACGGTCGACGAGTCCACTGTACAACCTTTGAACTTTTCATAGGCCTCTGTAACCGAAACCGGCAACGTGTTGACACTGTCGGACTGGTCCTACATGGATAAGAAAAGATAGAACAATATCAGCGGATACCCAAGTGGAAGCGAAACTCCACATTACTGATTTATAACGGAAACAACATGCACTCAACAAAAACAACACATTTAAGGTAGAGACAATAGCTACAGTGGTGTATCAACATATCGACAAGCTCGATCTATATGTGGTTCGAATAAAACCAAGTTTAGAAGTATAGTCGCAAAATTAAGTGCAGCCTGACGAAAGATCGAGGAGAACCGATCGACTCCGCCGAAAGTTTCACTCACCACGCCCACGTCCGAGATCACTTGGTCAGACTCCGGCAGATCTTCCGTCTCGTATATGTCCGGCTGCTCGTACGCCTGAGGAGCAAGACACGTTCATCGGCGCACTAAGTTTCATGACACGCAAGGCCGTCCGCCTTTTAGCACAAAAAAAAATCAATCCATCGTGTCCGGGGAACATCTGTGGCAGGTATACAAGCAACTGCTTTGTTAACAGAAACTGCTGAAACAGCGCAGCTTTGTTAAGTTTACTTACAATTCCGGGAAGATCAGCGTACTTTGGATTTGCCATTTCGGATGAGCCGCTTGACGTTCGAGATGAGCGCAGAAATGAATAACCTGTCACTTCGATTTACATGCACCACTCGCAACAATCAACACAAATCGAAAAGCAGTGGCTGCGGATCGGCTAGCATTGGAAGCCAGTTGTCTTTTACTAAAGATCAAGGAAGGGCAGTTAACGAGTGTACTGCATAAGAAGCGTATAACGCTTAGTGCAGCTCAAATGTTTTCACTGTGAGCTGAGTTATATTTAATATATTACAATCGATGTAATCAAACTTGGAAAACGTGAGCGAAAGCGAAACTGACGGGGAGGCTGTCTCCTCTTCAGACAACTCGTGTGTTGTCAGCCGGCCGTGTTGTCATGTCGTCGGCTCAGCTGGCTCGCCGCGCAGAGCAGCTGACGACACAACGGCGGCGGTATGGGGTTGCTTTGTTAGCTGCAATATGATGGACGTCTCGGAGTGCCCTAGATGGAAACCACGTGGTCATCCTGAAAACATCCCTTCCGAGGCTTCTTAGCGCGCTACCCCGATCCGCGCCCACGGTCGATCATGCTGGCACGCCCGCGATTACGGACCACCGACGTCTTCGCAACGGCCGTACAACCATGAATAGTTTGGGCCTCAGCATCCTCTTTAACATGGGCTGTACGTGCACGAAAGAAGCTGTCTGCATCAATGGCAAAAGATACGTGGTCAAGAGCAGGCTGGGTGAAGGGTTCGTATCGTGTTTATTCGCACCGGTCGGCCGGTTTCGGTCGCTATGAAATATCCGTGGCCTTCGCAGGGGCTTCAGTGTGGTCGACTTGGTGTACGACGCGACTAGCCAGCGGCTGTTCGCGCTCAAGCGCATCCCGTGCCACACGAGAGAGTCCGAGAGGGATGCTATGCGTGAGGCCGAGCTGTACAAGTCCTTCGATCACCCCAATCTGGTCCGATGCGTGGACGCAGCCCTGGTTCCGTGCCACGACATCTCCAAGCCGTTCGCCAGCGAAGTCCTCATCCTGCTGCCTTACTTCCGAGTGAGTCCCGCATAGCCGCAGTGAAACGCTGTCGACGGCGGGTATGAGAGACAAGTATCTTAGAGATTTCGAAACTTCTGTGTGCGTGAGAGGGAGGGCTAGTGCTCGCAACGCATCCCACATGCTAGAAGCGGTAAAGATCTCCTACAGGGTAGATTTCTGGATTGCTGGCAATTTTATTTTGCCCTGTGCTCGTTTACGTCCATAAGAACATACACAGCCGCACCTCTAGCGATCGCGAAAACGCCTGTATCACACAGCTGTTGCGTGTAATCAGCACAGGTGCGCATCTTTCTGACCTTGCGCGCTCATTGCAGAGGGGGACGCTCCAGGACGAGCTGACGATGCGAGCGCGATCGAGGGAGCACATGCCCGAGGGACGGCTGCTGGAGATCTTCACAGGCATGTGCCACGGCGTACAGGCCATCCACAGCGCCACGCCCGTCGCCCTGGCGCACAGGTGCGACCCCGAGTCCAAGGGCACTACGCCAGGCCGTGCATAAATTAGCAAAATCTCGGAATAATTCCAATGCCCACATGTCGGTGTAAGCCATTCTGATGGCACCAGGTTGTGTATATTGCAAGGAAACCAAATATGCAAAGCAGGATGTGAAGCAGCATTTCAATTTGTTTGTAAGAACCACCTTTAATGCAGATCTACAGGCGTCGACTTCAGATGCAATGATTTCTATAGCTGACATAGACTATACCGAAAATAGCGGTTCTCTTTGTACTGGGTGTATTTAGATTTAAGAGTTAGTGTTATAGTGCTATCGTGATACGCTACACATTTACTTTGTACGACTTTCAGTTTGTAATAAATGTAAGCTTGCAAACGCATTAGTATGCTGCACTACTTGCATGTTCACCTGAAAAGCAGTGTGTTCTTATAGTGGTGATGAATTTATTTGTGTGATAAGCAAGGTGTGTGGAGGAAGAAATCACATGGTGTCATTCAGGAAAACATAATATAAAAATAAGCTATAACATTTTAGGTTATGATGGTATTGTGATATAATTTCTGACCAGTGGCAGAGTTGGAGAGCTGATCCAGATGTTCTGACTCCAGGCAACAGTGGCTGAATTTTGATGTGGGTGAAATGCAAGAAGCACCTGTGTAGTTCAAGTTACGTGCATATTGATGAGCCCTAGGTGTCCAAAACTGGGAACACCACACTTTGGGTTAACTCATAATGATAGCATCATTTTACTACACAATGCCAAGGAATGGTGGATAGTAGAGGGAAAAAAAGTAATGAACGGGTGCATTCTATGTAATGTCACGTGATTAGAAAATCAAACCTCATCCAGAGCAATCGAGATGGTAGCCACTTCAGTACTAAGCACGTAGGACAAGGAAAGCTGAATGATGTTATTTCTTGTAGGGACCTGAAGCCTGCAAATGTGCTACTCAGTGATGACGATGTGCCTGTGTGGATGGACTTTGGCAGCATGGGAAGAGCTCGGCTTGATATTGGCCGCACCAGTGAGGCCATGGCACTGCAGGTAAAAGACGATGCTATACAGTAGTGCACACCGCCAAACCTTGTTGTGACAAAGTGTGTTTGACACGAAAAAAGCTGTTATATTCGGTAATTCATTGCACATGCATATTCGTAACAGTGTTTTAGTGACAGTGCTAATCATAACTTACTTTGTTATAACTGAAAATTTATTACATCCAAATTCATTATATTGAGGTTTGACTTGTGAACTTTGCTTTTATAAAAATTGAGTTAATAGCATAAGCTTGTGCGTTCACACTTTCTGCATGAAAAATGAAATATTTTCTTTCCACCATTTAATTGATGCTTCCATCATTTAGTGCATTTTAATGCTTTGTCTCTTGCCAGTAGATGTTTATGCAGTTTGTCATGGGTTGCTGGTAAACCTGTGAGGTGGTTTTCTGATGTCTTATGTAGTCTTCAAGTGAGATCAACAAAAGACCTCATACGAAACATTCAGTCATGGAGAGACATTGTTTATGGCTTTTAAAGAAGCTTATTTAAGGTTAGATCAATGGAAAATGTTGGTTGCTGCTCGTTATTTAAGAGCTCTGTGCAAGTGTCACAAAGTGTTGCTGCCACGAGCGGAGTGGGCAGACTGAGTGAGACTAAGTTGTAGTATTTAACAAAGAGAGCATTAGTTAAGATGATTTTCACTTTTATAAAGTGATGGCTACCCTTTCTGCATGAAAATAAACAATAGCTACTAATAGCTAGAATAGTATAAGGTCTTGATGTCCTTGTGTTCTTATTCAAAATTTAAACTGTCATGCTTCTGTTGCTTATGATGCACTGCATATGTAAGTGATTGGCATGTTGCATGAAATACCCTTCTAGTTCGGCTGCTTTTGGAGACATGGATTGCCTGGAGAAGGCACATTTAGTGAGCACAGTAAATATGTGCATGACATTCATGGCCAATTACTACTGTTGCCTCGAAGTTTGATTAATGAATACTAAGCATGATTACAAAAGTGTAATATTTACCAGGATAATGAACTTGACAGAAAGTGTTGAATTTATTGAATTGAATTCACGGAATATGATTCAACAAAATTTTGTTACTGTGTTTTAATTTCTAAATCTCTACCAAACCCCATCGTTCACTGTGCATATTATCCCATAAGTTCATTGTGTACTTCATTCATGAATGTTCACTGACAAAATTTTAGTATCAGTCCAGCGACAGGTGGCTATGGAGTGTTTGGAGTCTTTGAGAAGGGGTAAATTTCACTTTCAGAGAAGTATTAAGCTGATTACTCTATGGTTTTGTCTGTATGACTGTATGATGAACCTGACCTCAAGTTACAGCTACTTTTGTTTTGTGTCATGTTCCTAGGACTTGGCCACGGAAAAATGCAGCATGTCGTATCGAGCTCCTGAGCTGTTCAACGTGGAAAGCCGTACATCGATAGATGAACGCGTTGACATATGGGTATGTGCTACCTTTGGCAGTGTTCAGCAGGCACATTGCCTGCCTCTTTTGTCTCTGCAATGAAGTTTGTTTGATTGCAGTTTGCCCCCTCTTATCATCTAGAAAGGGCTCTTCACCTAGCTAGTACACTGAGGGTGTTTATGTTACAGCCAGAAGCAGTAGTCCTGGTGCATGCACCCCTGGTATAATCAGCCAGGTTCATTGTGTATTCAGGTCAAAGGAGCAGACACCGTAGCAAGAAGTGAACTAGCAACCCACCACAGTTGCTACAAGATTTTGCTTGGCGTGAGGTCAGAGGTTTCATTGCCAGCCCTGCACCAGCAGTCCGGATTGGGCATAATGCAAGAATGACCACATATTTAGCTTTATAGATGCATGGCAGAAACGAGCATGTGCATTATTGGAATGCATGCATGGCTACCGTTTGTAGGCAATGAGCTAACAAATTTCACTATTTTTCTTTCAGTCCCTTGGCTGCTGCCTTTATGCCATGTGCTTCTTCCGGTCCCCATTCGAGGCTGCCCACGAGCGGGGGGACAGTGTGGCCTTGGCTGTGCTCAGCGGCCATGTCGACATTCCTTCGGACAGCCCGTGAGTTGAGGCTCAGATGCATGCAGTCTTCAGTTCCTGCTGAGAAATGTGTTGTTGTGGTGCTGGGGCTCTCTGGATGTACTGGTCTTGTTCATATTAACTGCTCAGACATCTTTGCTTCTTCTGCACACTGCCATGAAAGAATCCTGTCGGTGTGAAAACAACTTTCACTTACAAGCTCACATGCTCTTCTGTTTGCATGGGAGAGCTTAGTATGCTGCACAAAACTACAAAACTCCACTGTCATTGACGTGGTGCTGGTGAGGAGAAATGAAAAGGAGAAACATGTCGCACCTTTGGAAAATTTCTCATGCAGCTGTTGAAGGTTTCATGATTGAGCAATGTAGAAATAACTTTAAAGTGTCATTATTAGAGCTGTGCAAATAGCAAAATTTTGAGTGCGAAGCAATTTCGGATATGTTCAAGTGCGAATCAAATAGAATATTTCTTGAATATTTTGTTTGAATATTTTTTAATAATACCATGTCAAATTATGGAGAAATATACTGCTAAACATGGGAAAAAAATGAATTGAATTAATTGCATGACTAGTGTACTCCGACAGTGCCTAAAGGACAGTCCAACAGGAAACTGTGCAACAGAAAGTTGAGCTAACTTCGCCACAGTATGCAAGTGTGAGCTTCAGTTCAGTACACAAATCATAGCTTTGCTGCAGTGCACAAGTGTTAGCTTCGCGACAGCCTCTGGTGTTAGCTTCACCACAAAACAGGGCATTAGCTTTGCAGTACACAGGTGCTATGCGGCAACGCATACTACATGTGGGAATGGGCCACTTGTCACGAGACAACAGATTCTGCCCCTTAATTGCCAACTTTGAGTAGTTTGAACAGCAAAAATGAAGTGCGAATCAAATCGAATGGCAAATTATTCAAAATTTTAAATGTTTGCACGCCCCTACTCATTAATTTGGGTTTGGCGGGACTCAAGAAGTCTGAGTGAACTGACTGTTGGATTGTCAAACGTCTTCAGAAAAGTTGCAAAACAGACATTTACAACTTTGGTATACTTTTAAAGATTTAATACCATATAATTTTTGTGTTGTGAAAAATTATTGTGGGAACTGCATTTCTTGTCACCTTGGGGCAGCTGTAAGTGAGTAGCATCGCACTGCTGCAGCTGCAGTCTGGGTGATGTAGCCTATAGTAGGATACAACTTTAAAAAACAGCAGTTGGCTACAAGGGCCAATGGACTGCGCACGTCTATGTTACTCTGCCAGCCAATCACAGAAGCAAACAAAATCATCGTCAGGCGACCTTTTCAAAATGGCGCCGTGTTTATGCCTTCAGTACCTGCGAAACATCTGCTGTTCTTGAGTCCTTTCCTCATCATATGCCATGACGTACTCAGGAAGCATGGACAAAAATGTGTGGAGCCGCAGCATTTCCATCTGCAAAAGGTCATGGTACAGTTTATTTTGCTTCCGAGCCCATTTTATGCATGAAACTTCACTGAACTGAGTTGAAAAGCTCGGGTGGCAGTGCTTGTGGCGTGCCGGGTTTTTGCAATGAAAGCGCTTGATTTCTACTCAATAAAGAATTATCCTTTCCATATTTTATTATAATAGCTGAACGAGGACATAAATATTTATGGACCTATCCATTATTGTTGCCACCTTCGCTTTATTTTGGAAACACGGAGAGTTGAAAGAAAAAAGCTATTTGAGGCTTCACAGAGGTACAGTGGCTGGCAGTTATAAGGGCGTGGGAGGGGCTACACTGCAGACTTGAGTTGTATCCAACTATAGTCAGGCACCTTGTGGGCCTTTTGATACGTCTCCCACGACAATTGTAAATTGTCTTGAATAAAGCCTGAACAATCAATGAATCAATAAGTATGCAACATCATCTTTGGCATTGTCTTATTTCGGTTGTAGTCATGAACTAACAAACTTTAATAAGTCGACTTCTTCAAGCAATAACGGGTTTTCGTACACTTGCTGTCTGTTTCAGGTACTCCGGGGGGCTTCACGGACTTATCCGCACAATGTTGGAAGTGGACTGCTTGCAGAGGCCTTTCATTGAGAGCGTCTTAGAGCAGGTCACTGCCCTCTCCGCTGCAGCAAACCATAAGGTGTGATCTCCAGACGGCATGCCAACAAAGGGACAGTCCACACAGGGGTGGTGCGCTGGCCGCTTTTTCTGCTCAGATCAGAACGATGGCGTGAGGTGACCACCGATTCCAAGATGGGCAGGAGTGGCTGCACGTTATGCGAGTCATTGTGATTGTGCTATGCCTGGAATTAAAAGGCAGCATGCGGGGGACCAAAAGGATCCTTGCAAGAATGCCAGAGTGAACGCTATTGGGACACACCTAGTGTTTTCAGTAGCAGTGACTGTTCCCCTGTGCCCGAAGTGAATGTGCTACCAGAAGTTGTGCTGGTGTTTTTATTTTTTTAGCATTGGTGTTATGGCATGTTGAGTTTTATTATTTTGCAAGGTGTTGCTGGCTGCCTGCCTGCATACATGCTGCAATGCTGTGTCTCCCATTGGATGTTTTGTTCTCTTTGGAGAGGCTAAAATAAAGGGAGCATTGTTGTTTTGCACATGTGCTCACTGTCTCTTGTCTAAAGCCTTCCAAACGATCGCATAATCTAATGTAACAATTGTTTTCCAGTGCTATATTCCTTTTAGTGCATCACTGATCGTTCAAGCAGTACGCTGCCTACATACATTGTCACAGGTATCAGCTTGTCGTGATCAGGGATAGGGAGAACTGAGCAAAGCAAATATTTGTTTTACTGTCCAGAACAGTGTATCGGCAAAGGGTTACCAGAATGTTGCACACATAAAACAAATATATCTCTTTTTTTTTTTTTTTTAGGATGGTAACACACCAAAACCTTCATCCTTCATCTCTATGCACATGGAAAGGCTATCCGTCTTATAAAAAACTACTTTTATTTTCCTAAACATAGAGATGACAGGGCTGCCACCTTTCCCTGAAAAGAAAACCGGCCCATGGTGGTTGCTTGTAAAAGTACACGTGGTTGTACTTATGTTCACAAAAAGACCCCGTGTTATCCTTGACATGCAACAACATTCATTTCAACACTGTTTTCTCAGACAGAAATGAGCATAATGTACATGTATGCAAAAACACAACTATGAGCTGATTAGCCCACTAGTTGGCTTAAAAATGAATAATGTTTGTATTAAACTGGCTGAGGTTTTAATTAGTGCTCTGAATGTGCTGCACTGAAAGGTAGACTCACAATGAAGAGCTCTTCATTGCTGCTGAATCTGCCAGAGCAATGCAATCCAATGCTTAAAAATACCGGCCAGTACGGACCTGCAGCCAGCTCGCTGTTTAAAAAAAAAATGCAGATAGCAGCCAGGCTGGTCAGAAAATGGGCAGGCAGCAATCCTAAGAAATTAAGATAATGCATTGTGTTTTGTCTTGGCACATTTATACATATAAATGTAAGCATTTTTGACAAAAGGATGTCTGGCTAGTTAGACTTACCCTCGAGGCTAAACTGGCACTATCGGAAGTTTACTGCTGATGTTTAAGGACCAATATATGATCGTTCCTCAAAGGTTGACCTTCGAACCATTACCGTCTACCTGCGAAGGCCATGGGCGTACAGCGGGCAGTTTACCCAACCCTCCTGCTCCATGCACATTCAAAAGAGGTGTACTGCGGCAAAGGCTGACTGTGTTAACCTAGTGTGTAAGGTGCACTGCAGTGTGGCGGAGTGGGCGCCTCCATTCCATTCCAATTCCATTCCGGGGAATTAGAACTTGCCGCAATTCCATTCCTTTCAATTCCTCGGAATGAAAAAAACTTAGCCCATTCCCACTCCGGGAATGGCCGAGCAGTTCAATTCCATTCCTGTAATTCCTCAACGTAGGAAAGGCATCTTGATACTTTTATCGACTTAAGAATGAACGCTCCATAAAGCTGATGTCATCACATACATTAAGAACTGCAAAAGTACTCAAAACACGTTACCAAGGTCGAGAGATAGTAGCTTGGTGACACATCTCGTGCAGTACGACCGCCCTACTAATTCACATAGGGGCAGTTCTCCCGCTATCTATAGTATTTGCATGATCAGCGTGTTGGAACGAATGGTGATGTTTTAGTACTGTTTAAGCTTAAATGTCTTAATGCTAAAATGGCGACATAGCGTATTTTTATGCTGACGAAAGTAGTGTTCAGGAAGACTAAGCAGTTTTGCCACGCGTCTGGAGCGGTCGTGAATATGGAGAAAACTAAGATTTGTTTTATGGGGAAGAAAACCCCCTAGTTAGTTGGAACAGTGCATCGCTCGGACACTTTGTGCCTTTGCATCGAATACGGAACAATGGGCTGCACTGCTCGTCAGCACTCACGCTTGTCAAGCGCGGCTCGCAAGCATGGATGGGGTGAGGAGGAATTTCTCTATTCGCCTGTGCGCAGGTATGCAATGTCTTCCTTGTCGCAAAGGTTATTTACGTGTGTCAGGTACTAAAATGCTCGTGATCGAGATAAAGATCAGGTGTGCATAGAGTATTCGCTGCTTTCGTGTGGGGGTATCAATGGGAACCAACGCGCAGGGATAAGCCCACGTAACCGTGACCGCGGCCGTGGTTACGTGGGCTCTCCTGCTTCGCCTGGCTTCCCGAACCAATGCTTTCAAAAATTTATTCTCTCTCTCTCTGTAAGGAGGGGGAGGGTAAACAGTTCATCGTGTACGACTGTGTGCTGCGCTGACCTAGAGACATTCGCCGACAGAGTTTCGGGCAAAGGCGCTCATGTGTCTAGACAGGGGAGGGCAGTATTGCAAATAGGTGGGAAGTGGGGGGGGGGGGGGGAGGAGTATGAGGTGAGACGGCGCGCAAGCTGTTATAAGAAAGCTTGCAGTGAACACAAGCATCCAGCCAGTGTCAATACGCGTCAAAACTTAGAGAAGCGCTTTTGGAATATGCGTCGGTCGCCGAAGGCGACAGAAGCAAAAACAAAAAATTGAAGCGTGGGGAGTCAAAAGGCGCCAGGGGCGCCGATGAGGAAAAAAAATCGCAAGGCGTAAGGGGGGGGGGGAGGGGGTAAGCCGCCGCCGTAGTTCCTCACGATGGTTACGCCAAGAATACAGACAAACGTCGGAGCAACACAGTCTATATGAGGACAGAATTATAGTGGGCGCGTTGCTTATAAATGCACCGGGCTTGTACTCAGCCAAGCCATTTTAAAAATACTGCTTTATTGTTAAATTAGAGGCTCTGACTTACTAATGTTTGAAGTTTGAAAAACAGTGCGTAGACGAAAACGTGCTCTATTTTCGGAAAAAAAACGTAATTCCATTCCCATTCCATTCCGAGCAAAAGGCGCTTAATTCCATTCCCATTCCATTCCTCCAAGCGTTGTCCCCATTCCATTCCCATTCCATTCCGGGGTCCCGAAAATGTGGAATGATTCCGGAATCATTCCAATTCCGGAGTGGCAACTCCGCAACACTGGTGCACTGTCCAGCACTTCTACAATGCGAGCTGACCATGCGTGGCGATACATCACTGCAGCAGTCCGACAACATCGCAAGTGTCCTTCATGCAGTCAATGAAACCGAATATGTGTCATTTCCTTTCACCATGAGTCCGCCTTTTGTATGTCTGTGTGGCGGCCTCTCGCGGACACGGCACGAAACAATCTGTACGGCGTCGCGCCAAACCTGTCGTGCGCTACCGCTGTGTTTCTCTATGGCACAACGTGATCGGGCAGCGACACGCACAGTGATCGTTGCGGTTTCTTTCGATTTGAAACGCTGTACGAATTCCTGGGAGGCCTCTCCGGCATGGTGAACACTTACAGCGAAAAGAGCAGACCATGAGAAAGCCTTGGGTGTCTAAAAACGTCGCAAAATGCCGCCCGAACGGGAAAGGCACGGATGCTAGCAGACGCCGCCCGCTTCCCGCGTGGTCACTTGAGGGGTGGAATCCGGTTTGTTTGAGACCGCGCGCGTAAAAGAAAAAGAGGTGGGGGTGACTTCTCGTGAAAGCGTACGGCACCTGCCCCTGTCACGCTGTCTACATGCTCGAGAGACGCCAGGATCGCTTTTTCTGACTTTTTGTGTTTTGTTATTTGTTGTTTTGTTGCTTTTCTCTACGTCCCCATTCCGGTTTCTCCCTTCGAAAATGAACCAGTCGTCTTGGTTCGCTCGGTTGAGGTGTCCTCAGTGAGCGACAGTTACCGTGCACTCTTCTGGTGCGCTGAAAGTGAATGAACGTGTCGTGCCTTTTTCAACTCTCCGAAGTTTCTCTCCGATTAAGCCTACAGGGAGATAGCTAGAGCTCAATCAGCGTAAGGTTTGCTGCCAGTAGTGCTTGTTCAAGTCACGGAGCACCAGCATACCTGGCCGGAGTCACGAACGGATGTACAACGAGGCCAGGATCAATGAAAACGCTAAGCGAAGCGCATGTGAAGGAATTCATGGCAGCAACGAACGAGGAATGTTCGGGGATGAGGTGTGTGTGCGTGATCCAGTGTTTAGTGAGTTGAACTCCACGTCAACTCACGGACTTACGTGAAGTATTCGTCCTCCATCATCGGATACAACAGGAAGCGTGCTGGAATAACACCTCTATCTTGCAGGGTACGATTTCGTTATTGGGTTGATCCGAGTGACCATGTGCATTGCCGCATGTCTGTTTTTGCCTATCCGTGTCGTTCTTACATAAATACTGTTTGATTACGGAAGCACGGAGCAATGGTTTCACTGAACTACAAGTTCCGATGTGTTCTTCGCGCGTTCTTCACGGCTAATGCCGTGTCATATACGCGACATTTGCCTGACTGCACCGTACGATGATGTGAGAGAACTTCATGTTACCAAAAATGTGTGTCTGAATGGCGTACCGGCCCAGCTGGCGGCGAGTATCATTACTTTCGGTAAAGGGTACAGCGTTCCGCACTGCGCGCCGCTTGCGTCGTCTGCTACGATGCCGTACGGGTCGCTTGCGCCGGATTCGGCGCATGCGCACTCGGACCATGCAAAAGGCGGGTTCTTGGCCATCGTCACAACGACCCATGGTGACCTAATAGGTGTTCTCTGGCGACATAGGCAAAGTTGACGTCGCCGCGATGCTTTTTGAAAGTCGCGGCATGTCGCGCATTCCAGCCTGGTGGTGAGATGCACGCGCACACACACGCACACACACACAAATTGAAAATAAAAAATGACATGACTACTATGACGTAGCTGTAAAATTTCAATGTTTTTCAAATATTTTGCAATACTTTTTCTTGCTTTTGAGGTTTCTGTCATACGCGAGTGCGCTGCCATCATCATCAACACACCGAGCACATTTCAGTTCGTGTTTACATTTACCATGTGCGCGCTTGTTTGCGACGCTTCGCATGTTTCGGATGTCAGGAAATATGCGACACTTTTGGGCACATTTCTTTCTCAGTACTCCTGGCTGAATGATGCCTATGTCTTAGTAAGTACTACTCATCTGCGCGTATAGGAACCGCGAATATTTCGATCGGCGTCCCCACGGATGTCAAATTGGTGAATACATGCTTGCTCGCAGGATTACTTTGTTGAGCAGCAATGGCAGAAACTGCCACCTTCGTGGCAGCAGGCATTATCGACCATCGATTTAAGCGATCTTTCCAACTGGCTGGAGACAGGACTGCCTGCACAGTGCGTATACACGAACAAAACTTACTTTTGTCAGTATTCAAGGGCACCATATGCGTACTGTCTTTCTTTATAGTCGACTCGCTAGAGGTGTCCCTTACCCGTAGTAGCCTTGACAGATGTTCGAACTTGTGTTTATTCTTAGGAGGCGTTCAGTGTGGCCGCTGTCGCTGATGTGCCTTGCTCCAGTTGCCAGGCTGCTTACGTTGAACCGTCGTCCGGTGGCATCCCCAGCTGACATCCCGTTTTTGCTTACAGGTGATGTCACGGGTGAGCAGATTGTCCCAATATGTGCATTTGACTTCTCTTGCAAATTCACGTAACGTCATCCTGGAGTTGTCTTACTACACGCAGAGACGCACACACGCACGTTATGGGTGCAACAGAGCAAAGTTAGCCGATATTATCAGTGTCACACGGTCATTTCGATCGTGGTGGGGCCTGATCCGGATCATGGGTTCCCTTACTTTAGCAGGAGTTGTAAAAATGTAATCCCCAATCAGGCTTAATTGCAATCAGCAGTGCTCTGTGTGACGCCAGTATTATTCACATAGCACAGGCCAATGAAGTTTTGTTTATGATCGCCCAACATTTCAAAACCCACCAAATTTCATTTTAGTTTGATGACATTGCTAACAAAATCAGCAAGCTTTGCCTAGCATCGCCACGTCTTGCTCCTTGCTTGATTGTGAATTAAACGGGCAGCCCTGTATATAGTAAATCCCTTATGGCAATGAAATATATAAATTTATCATGGAATGCCACCTCTCTGAAAAAAAATTGGTAGTCAGGGATTCACCTAGCTGTTGGAGTCCTTCATTAGTCAAACATCGTATACAATTCTAGTTCACAGGCCTGTTATTCTCTGCTACAGCTGACCATTTGCAAAATAGTGCATGCCCTCTACCGAGCAACTGACGAAATTTTTTTGGATGTAAAATAGTGCCAAGCTGCCGCTGGAAAGCACTGCTTGCTGGTGCTTTTTTCTTTATTTTTGCTAGTGGTGCTTCTTGTTGGGTGCCTTCGCCTATGATCGAGGCAGATGCAATCCTGTTCTTTTCGGAGGCTGCATGGGCAGGAAATTTTACTCGGTGCAACATGACAATGAATGGCATTTGGCAACACCTCCATCGAGCATGCACACCTTTCGCCATGCACATTGGGGTTGGGCCTTGAAGGGAGAAGGCTACATTTGCAATGTGATGAACTTGGATACTGGCAATTCATGCTAATTGCATGCTCGCAACCCATGAAGAGCATGTCTACATTGTTTTGGCGTGATTTGAACAAGTCATGGGAAGCATCATCGGAGCTCACTCTGCATCTGCTGCTGGATGAGCATGTATTTTTTGTATAGGCACGTGTTGGCAGCTTATGAATACCACTGCTGCCAGTTCCGTATAAAAAAATATTCAACAGTAGCCACAAGGAAGTGAGTCTCGAGCAGCGGGAATGGATCCATCATGGTGCCGCCGCATTCGTGGGTCATGGTCGCTGTGCAAGCGACCGGTATGCCAGCATTAAGTCTTGTGGCATGACATTGAAGCTCCTGAAAGCGCAGCATTGTCTGCTTGGCTATTTTGCCACGCAGGTACTTGTCGTGGCTGATCCCTATATCGTTTCTGATAACACTGTATAGTTTAGCTCAACAGACTCTGTCAGGATACTGTTGTGCTGTGCTGCAGCAATAATTTTCGATTGTGATCGGAATTGTGATCTAGACTGGGCACACTCACGGTCAAAAGTGCCAGTGTGGCACCGATTCAAGAGACGAATTCAGGGTGCAAACAGGAAAGCTGTCTATGTCTTCAGCTCTGCATAGCAGAAAGCTTGTTCTTGTCCGATAGCCTCAGCCTACGCTGCTTTTCTGGCCACCTTATTCTTCCTCAGAAATCCAAGAAAAACTGTACTTCTTTTTCCCAGAAAAATAATTTGTGCAGCTATATCCAACACAATGAGTTGGCATTGCTGATAATGCAGCCACAGCATCATTCACCTGGTAGCCCAACTGGAGGGAAGTGGTTTGTTTTCCATCCACATAGAGGGCGCACCTAGTGAGCTGTTTTTCTGTTAAATGCGCACAACTATTTTGCATACAGTCGATTATACACAATTGTTCATGTGAGAGAACATTTATTGCCCGCCCCCTTTTATGCACATTTGAGCTGAACTGTCTTCAATTTCACTTTCGATAAGTTAGGAACAACTGGCTTTAAAATATCGGATGAAGTAAACCTATCATGGTTGGAGGCATTATTTAGTTTATTGAAAATTAGGCTGCAGTGGCCATGACATTCTGCAGAAATGCTTAGCTTCTGTATGGGTGAATGTGTATTCTAATATTAAACATTACACAGTAATATCTATAATTAAAAGAAATATAAAGAAGAAAATTAATCTTACATTGAGAGCTTTAGCCTTGTCATAAACAAGTATATAGACCCCTTTTATCTCATTTATTATCTTCTTTATTCCATCAGGTGGGAATAATCTGCACTGGCCAGTCTTTCATCGCTGTGGCAATAGGAATTTGACACACGCTTTCAGGAAGCACGTAAAAGTAAAGAAGCAGCATGAAATCATTAGGTTGGGAATGGTATGCAGGCTTTTTCATTCTTATTAGTGCTATGAATTGGGGTCACATGGGAATCATGTCATATGCAGCACTTCAGATGTCTGTTTACTATTATGCATTGCACATCTCTGATTGAGTATCTTTTGAAGTAAAGTAAGCACCTCAAAAACACATATTAACAAACTAATTTAAATAAGGTAGAATAAACATTGCAGCTGCTCTGCTTCCATTTGAGCTGCTGGCCCTGAAATCTGTGGTAGAAAAGCAGTGGGAATACTTCTGTAGCAGTTAACGTGGTGATCAAGTTGCAGCTTTCATTTGTTCAGCCAGCAGATACTGGAAGACTAACAAATATTTGTGTTGGCTTAGAGGTTGACCCACTACCTGCAGGGATGTGTGCAAGTATTTTACACACACACACACACACACACACACACACACACACACACACACACACACACACACACACACACACACACACACACACACACACACACACACATATATATATATATATATATATATATATATATATATATATATATATATATATATATATATAAAAAGTTAAATGCTATTTGAAAACTTACCAGGCATTCAGGTATACTTTAGAAAACCTGTTGTGGTGCTACATTGTGCTAAATGCATGAATCACCGGAAAACATAGCTCTACCTAATTTTGGAGTGCATTAAGCAGTATTTTTCACTGATTCTTGTATGTATTTGGCTGTGAGACAAAACATTGTGCTTCCACTTCACCTGTGCGAGCTAGGAGAGGGAGGCTTCACATTTCTTCCACTTTGTCGCAAAGCACTGTAAACTGCTGCATCCCTTGTGTTCACCAGTGTTCTTGTATCCCAGGTGATTGAGTTGCTTGCAAAGAAGTGCGAGTGCTTGCACGTGCTAGACGTTGGATCCGGCCAAGGCCATCTGGCTCGCTTGTTGGCACTCGACAAGAAACTGGGGGTCGCCACTGTGGACTTAGTTGGCAGCCATTTGACATCAGCACAACGATTCGACCACCAGGTATGCCATCCTGTGCACTCACAGTATACACTCAATGCAAGAATCACCGCTTGAAATGTGGAAAGGTGTAGCAATTACGGAATGGGATGTACTGTGCTTACTCACATCATTTGCACACTTTTTAACAGCATAGCTGTTTAAGCTTGAAGAAACTCGGCTAGGCACAAACCAGAAATGATTGTGGCAAATGAGCTTTGCAAAAACCTGCAAGGTGGAGTAATGTTTCTGAAAGGGAAAATTAACACGCACCTCCTTGTAGCACAAAGCTACAGAGAAATCCATACGGATTTCTCAGAAATGAAAGCCTCTTATTTGCCGAGCACCTCAGACAGGCATTGGTCCCAGGTTAAAACCCCGGAGAAGGACGAATTTTTTGGCAACTAAGAGGCTTTTATTTCTGAGAAATCCGTACAGATTTCCATGTAGCCTTGTGCTACAAATGGGTGGGTGCAATTTTTTCTTTCAGAAATGATCGTCATCATGAAATAAGTGTGCGTGCGCACTTCTGTGAAATGCCTAATGTGTGACATTTGCACACGCTCATCTTTCTCCTCTTGCCCTCACGCCCTTGGCCCACTACTACATAAAATCAGGCATGCGGTACAGAAAGTAGGTATATGCCAAGAAGCTCTTAGCATAGCATAGCACAGCATCCTACTACCTTGACATACTATACTATACTATGCCATGCATAGCATTGAATAGCAAGGAGGTGGGAAAGTTAAGTGAGGGTGGGGGGATGTGATGTGAGGGTAAGGAGGAAGGTAGGCAGGAGGGGAGAGGGTGAACCATGGCATTGGTTTCTGCTGTGTCGTTTAGCAAGGGAATGCGAAAGGGAAGTGAGGGTGATGAGTAGTGATGTAAGGGTGAGGAAGAGGGAAGAAATAAGTGAGACGGTGAACCATAGCATAGCCATGTACAGTTTAGTATAGCAAGGGGCATGAAAGAGAAGTGAGGGTGAGGAGTAGGGAGAGGAGGAGAGAGCGCAGTATATAGAGAGATAAACAAACAAAGAACAAGACGTGGAAAGGGTCAATTCTCATCTGCAAGGTGGTGGCACTTGCTTGCCAGCAGTGCTGTTTACTCAAATTGCATGCGCGTAAAACTAGAATGGTACGGAAATCTTGAGGACATGTCAGAAATAACATGTAAATAGTCCTGACACGGAGCATGAAGAGAAAATATCTGGTATCATGGCAAGAATGAAAGCACTTAGTTATTTAGCAGAACATGTTTTAACACTCCTAATTCGGCCATAATCTACATAAAATCACTCACTGAAAAGCCTCTCACTCTGAATTGTCATCGTGGGCAACCTTCAAAAGTACCAGTATAAAGCTTGCCTCTGATTCACGTTAGGATGTAGTTACATCAGCGCGGAGCTGGAGCTGGGGCAGCTACTCCCTCGCAGCCTGCGTATCTAGATAATATTAGAACTCAGACGGCTGCACTGGGTTGAGTTGTCCGCATGCTTTCTCACAGCGCAAGAAAACGGAAAGGTGGAGGAAGGCACGGTCACAGCTGGGACTGTGCCTGCCTCCACAGTGTGGCAGACCAAAGTCTGCCTGTTGATGTGCTCGCACATTTGTGAGCTGGATTGGGTGGCATGGAGAGCGAAAAAAATCATTTCAATCATTTCTTTTGGAAAACTGGCCAGAAAAATCAAGGGTGTGTGCGTTATACATGTTATGCAAGTAAATACAATATGTTGTAATATTTATTGATACACTCAGTAGTTAGCTGTAATATGTATTATAAAAATAAGCAGTTGCTTTGTTGATGCATGGCTGCATTTTAATGAAATTGGTGGTTCACAGTGTTCTGGAGTGTTCATATAATTTGCAACATTGGCTTGCATCTCAAGGACCACTGGTTGGCAGCCTGAAGCTACTGTAGGCACCTTTTCTGTATAAAGCAAGACTCACTTTGGAGAAGTCTGCAGTACAGCTGCAGCACTCATTGAAACTGCCTACTTGCAGATTTAGAAATTAAATTTCAGGAGCTCTACTGACAAAATGTTTCAGGAACTTGATGAGGAAATTTGTGATAGTCGTTCAAGTGATATGTAAATAATCTATGGAATAACATCTCCAAAGTTGGAATATTTCATGCCTGAATAGTTGGAAGTTGGAAGTTGGAATATTTCATGGGAGCCTTATTTACAGTGAAAGACGAAAGTATGATGGGTTAGTTATGTATACGTTTCAATAGGGGGCTAAGCATCGTGAATACATGTGAGGGAAGCTCCTGTTGTTTCGGTTGAGGGTGCACTCTGTCGTCTGTATTGTTAAAGATTCTAGATAAAGCCGTGAAGCCAAATTTTTCTCCTTATCAATGATGTTAGCATTGTCCCAAACGATTACGTTGCCAGTTGTTTCAGCGTGTTCTGCAAATGCATTGCATGCAACGTTCTTTTTCCTACTGTCGTAACGATGTTGTTTCACTCTCTGCTTGAAATTGCCAGTCTCGCCCACGTAAACACAATTGCGTCCTGCACATGGGATGCTGTAAACCACTCTTGGATACTTTTCTTTTGCCAATTTGTCCTTTACGTTCACCAGTGAGTGCCTTGGCTTATTTGCTGGCACGTGGGCTATCCTACGTTGTAACCGCTGAAAACCTGGGCCAGAGATTCGCTGGTTCCAGGTACATACGGTACCGGTGCTCACTTCTTAGGAGGCGCGTCATCCTGACATGCGGGACGGGAAAGTCTCCTTTCAACAAAGCGAACAAATGTCTCCGGGTATCCGCTAGACGCAAGGTCACGATGCGCTTACCTTAGGTCTGCTGTGACGTCTTTCGGGTTTGAGCAGATGCGGTTTGCTTGAAGCATAAGTGAAGAAACGACTGATCGTTTGAGTGATGCCGGATGCACAGAACTAAAATTCAGATAACGGCCAGTGTGGGTGAGTTTTCTATGCACGCAAAACGATAGCACTTGGTTGTTCTGCGTAACTGACTTTCGTCTTTCACTGTGAACAAAGCTCCCGTGCGGGTGCCGAAAGATCTCGCTTTGTTTTTATTTTGTGGTCGGCGCTTTTACCCTTTGACGAAACCTGACCAATAATGATGAAAACAGGTACTGGTGTCAGGTTTAGCTGGACACCAATGGGGAAGTTAAATACCTTTCTGTCAGCCATGCTGATAAGCTAGCCTTGGCTTGGCCTGTGTGACTTTTTGTTTATTATCTTCCTCTACAGGCAGCACTACATGTTCAGAAGAAAAAGACAATGGAAATTGAGGCGGATGCAACAGATTCAGCTTGCCATCTTCCTCGACACGTGGAGTTAGAAATTTCCATGGCTACAACACCTGCTGAACTAGAACAGGTGCTTATCTTTGTGGGGTGGATGTGTGGTGTCCTATGCTCTAGGAACAAAGGACGCAGTTCACCACAGTGCAAACCAACAAAAAGGGCATTTATTTGCACCTCCTACATATAGTAAGCATGCTAGCCGAATTATACAAACAGGCATGCTAATGTGACACACCACGTGGAATCGATGACGTTCAACTCACCACAACAGGATACCAAGCGAGTAGTGTTCACCCATGCCAGGGAACTAGGCCTACGTTGCTTGCGAGATATGTCTTGCGAACAACATAAGCCAATCGGAGAACAGGAAGGGCATTCGCGTGATTGTCCCAGTGAAGCCCGTTGCCACCGCGCATATGATCGCCGACAGCGCGTGACGATGCCCCAAGCTCGTTCCCCATCCGTAGTCCCACGAGTCCTCGCCGCCAGCTAATGCTACCGCGGGAACACCTGTGCCATCCCCAGCGCAGCAGTGCGCATGACGATGACGTCACGACTCGTGCCCCACAGGAAAGCCACCTTAGAGGAGCTTTGAGGAAATGCGAGCACCACGTGATAAAAACTCACTCGGGGTTGTCAATGTTCCCACACATTGCAATCATTGCTTTTTGTTCTTGAACTGTATTGCGGGTGCACTTAGCAGAGGTAGCATGCATAGCTTTTGCTGCTACAACTCTTTGATTATTCGCATTTGTACCAGTGTAAACAGGCCTGCTTAACTTTGCTAACGGTTAGGTCTCTCACTGCATTTTGTTATGGAGCAGTGGGGTAGCTGCCTGTCTGAAAGGAAATAAAGATGACAATTAGGTGTGAAGAGCACAAAAGTGTGTGCGAGCCAATAGATCTAGGGATCTACAAGGACAGCTACAACTGGTTTCTGCAGACATCTTGTTGTAGGCATTGTTGCTATGACTTGTAAATAATCGGTAAATGTACCTTTTTACATAATTTCACTCTTTTTTCTGACTTGTGATCTTGTAACAAGGCTTGTAGGCCTTCAGGCCAAAACCTGCAGCAGTGCAGAATGCTGTTGTGGATTGCAAATGCACAGGTAGTGTGCCTAGGAACTGGAAAAGCTACAAAATGTATGCAAGGAGGTGCGATGAGTTATCATACAAGATGTAAATAACCGAAATGAAAATGCCAGTTGTGTGAGCATCATGGTCAGGATAGCTGGCATCATCATCATTGCCATCGTTACAATCATCTGTCCATTGCATGTCGGTAATGACCTGGTGATTTCCATTTATCACCATCTTGTTGCGTATGGTAGGTTTGAAAGATTTCACAGTAACATTAACTGCTAAACTTCCTCTAAGGTAAGTGATGGTTGCAGAGGTGACTATGAATACTGCAATTCATTGAAGAAACCACGGGCTCCATGAACTGTAGCCCTAATTTTTTTTTCCTGCTGTTATTTTTTCTTTCTGGTAAAGTTTTTGCTGTGGGAGCTAATACAGCACCTTCAGGTTATACACAGTTTCCTCAGTGAATAACATTACAGTTTAAGAAATAGGTAGATACCATTTTTTTTGCAATACATACCAAACAAACATGATGTGCTACCTTACAACTTGGTCTATTTCACCAGGTGGCAGAGAAAGCATGGGGACGAGCACAGTCCGGTGTGGAGAATGTAAGTATGTAGATGCTGTATCTCATTATTATTAAATACTTGAACTGTAAACGAAGTTATGCTACAGTTATATTTGCAACAACTACTGTATTAAACAATTTCTCTCCCTGTCCCCGCTTTTCTCTTCTTTCACTGATTCTAGTTTGTGCTTGTTGGTCTCCATACGTGCGGAAATCTAGGCCCATCCATGATTCAGCTTTTTGCTGACTCGCCTGCTGCACGAGGTCTTGTTTCTGTAGGTTGCTGTTACATGAAGCTCAACAAAGACAAGTACGTGATTTCACATTTTTTTTTATATTGCAGAATAATCTGTCATGATTAAGCTTGTGAGAGCGGTTTTAAAAAAATTATGATGATATGCTTAGAATTTTCTAAGAAAATGAAAATGAAAGCCTAATTGGACATTTCGCTCAGAGTTACACTCTGTAACACTTGAAGGCAAAAGCCTGGCACAAATTTAGTAATGTATTGAGTTGTGCATTAGGTATAACTTAATGACATTAGCTCATACATTACCAAATGCAGCATGCTTTCATCATTGTAAAATCGTTCGGTGCCCTCAGAAGATTAGAGACATGGTTGCTGAGCACGATGGCTGAAACCAATAAAACATGGACGTAGAAAGAAGAGGCGACACGGGCACCTAAGCTGCATGGCACTGGCTCGCGTTCATCAAGACATTGTAGACAGCTAGAGTTGCTGAAGCTGTTAAGCAATTTTGTTAGCACATGAAGTAACCGCGCTCTCATTTTCGGACCCCAACAAAGTTTCCAGACTGGGATACTTATAAGCACATTAAGAATGCATATTTTAGAGTCCCGGGTTAGTACCGGAGTGTAGTACCGGGTTAGTACCGGGTTAGTGCCGGTGAGTACCGGAGTGTTCATGGTGGCATGTGCGCATTTTTTTCAGCCACAACAGGTAATAAATGTTTGCATGGCATCATGGCTGCCACAGAAGGGTGTGAAATGAGACAAAAATAGTGTTCACTAATTATTACTGGCACAGCAGCGTTTGCATGAATATAAGCAAAACTTGACTATTACAATCTTACTGGTGTGAGCTGTCACGCATGTACAGCTGGGCACAGCTGTACATTCTTCATGGGAGACAAAAAATAAAATGTATTGTCCACAAATTGTATGTATTACTCAAGGTGAGCTCTATAAAGTATGAAAATAAGTATACACAGTGACAAAGAATGTTTGTGTGGTGTTGAGTGATACTCCTCTGAATAATGTCTGTGTGAAACAGCATCACTTGACTTCACACAAACCACACCGACACAGCCATGCCAATTCTGCCGTGGCTTATTCTACATGGCTGCAGTGTGTACCATGTGTGGCTTCTTGGAATGCTTTTGCACACTGACGAATGTTGGCTGGTTAAAAGAGGGGGGGGATCTATTTAAAAAAGAAAACATACTATGCACGATCTTACCAACAAGATCCCAGTATTACTTTTCAGTGGTACCATTCAAAGCTTTGTATTTCTCATTCTTGGTAACTTTTACTTGCCAGGTGCGAACAAACAGGCAGGAAAATGGCATACCCTATGAGTAGCCATGTCCATGCCCTCGGAGATGTTGCCGCACTAAGCTACCAGGCGCGAGAGGTTGCTTGTCATGCCTTTGAAGTATATACCAGGAAATTGAAAGGTGAGACTCCTTGTTGCATGGGTGTTAGCTTCTTTGCAGTACACGGGTGTTATGTGGTGAACTCGTGCAGGAATGAGCCACTTGTCACAAGAATGCACATTTTGCCCCTTAATTATCAACTTCGAATACTAGCCCAAATAGTAAATGATAAGTACGAATCTAGTCAAATAGCAAATACTATTTCAAAGTTATTTGAAATTTGTACTATTCACACACCCCTAGTATTATTTATTTTTATATCGACACATAGAAGGTGAAACTGGCCCAGGTAGGCAGGTCTGTGAAGCATGTATAACATGGACCTTTTTGCTACAGCAACATTTGTGGAAGTGGTTTCTTGGAGCAGGAAGAGTGCCAATTCCTACCTAGTGTGTTAGTCCATTTAATCTTAATGTAATTAACTTATTTCACAAATTTTCTTTGGGCATCCTATTGGCTGTACAGTTTTTGGTGCTCTTTATTCACTAGTACCATCCTGATATTTCCTGTCAAGAGAAGGAAAAGGACATCATTCGAAGAAATGTCTGATCCAGATTGTATATTTAAGCAAGGTGCTTTTACTAAACCTAATTAACTGTGAATGTTATAACCTTAGAAATTGTCTAAGAAATGAATCATCAGTATTATAATACGATATGGCTGCTCAGCTAATTATAATCAGTTTCGTTTTGCATTTTGATAAGGCGTACAAAGAACTGATCACCCTGACTGGTTGAGAATAAAGGATTATAATTTGCAATGTAGCCGAGAAAATGTAAAGCTGAAGTGCAAACATCTGCTTTGTTACCCTTAACTCATTTAATGCAGAAATCGCATACATGTCGTTTGTTGCTGGTATACTTACAAAGCGCAACAAGGACATAAGTTTTGGAGAAGGTGATGCTGTTAAGGGGGCCCTCCAACACTTTTCTTGCACCCGTTCTCATGTGCGTGTTGCATGGGCTGGAGGGTGGGCAGCCAAATGTTACAAGAATGACAGCAATAGGAGCAGGCAGTGCGAAGTTATTAAGCAAAGTTCAAAATACAAGCAAAAAAATGCAGACCGTCAACTCAAGTTTCACTGGGTCAGGTGACCACATTTCACTCTCCACAAGCGTCATAGTGAAAAGCCAATGGAATTGACTTTATGCACCTACATAGGGGAAGTTCATACACCATTGTGTCCTGTTTGCTCTAGTGCAGTGATGACGGCGTTGCCATGTCAACAAACAATGTGGAGCGAGAGCGCGCTGCACTGTCATTTATGAGCTTTTCTGACCGCTCCAACATGTCAGAGTGAGAGCGGATGCTTTGCTTCATACCAAGGCTTTACGCGTTGTTCCGTGTAATGACACTCCAAGGAAAGTGCCGTCGTCTTTAAACTTGCCGTCACAACCACTAAGAGGGGCCGTCGAATACGACCATGCTGTGCAACGTTTCTTCACGGGTTGTTCAGCTAAACACACAGACATGGAAGCATAGAAGTGGGAATAGGGAATTTTAGCATGTCTGCAAAACCATAATGTGCAAAGCACTTTGCATAGAGCGGAATAACAGGTGTAAACATTGCATGCGGCAGACTACCCGGAGCGCATGCCGTCCGCTTCGAATCTTTTGAGTGGTCGTCGCGTGCTATGTTGCCCACTAGTTGCTAACTGACGGTTTTATTTGCTTTAGCTTTGTATGACGCAGCTTCGATGGTAAAGCACCTGTGACGATTTGACACCGTTTCTCAGCGCGACACTGAAATTGTCGAGGCTCCAGGTTTAGCAAGTGGCTGCCGAATTCTCGGAGGACATAGACCACGCTGTTTGGCTTGTTCTGTTTACCACCCACAGCTGGCGCTACTTGACTGTGACAAACAACGCTATCCAGTACGCTTTTGCGTATACCGGTTTTTCGGACACATTCAAATTCCCTTATAGAGCTGCGCGTGATACAACACACTTTGACAGAACAGCAAGTCCGCCCAGTGGTTCAGCACTTCAACGAGTCGCGAACATACACAAGAGAGATGAAGCAAAGGGATTCTTTTCGTATGGACATACGACTTGTGTAAGCAAAAGGCAAGAGGCGCAATGGGAGCCAGCACCTCTGTCGCGCTTTATAATTGTGATCTTTCTGCTATGACTGTGCCTATGTGGCGTTCAGTAAAAACCTATGCAAGAGATAAACAAAGCCGAATATTACTTTGGTTACTGGTGTAGTGTCGTGAGCACTTATAATGCTAATTTCATCCAATCACAGGCTCGCGCGCTCAGTCGTCATTTCAGCCACGAATATTTCTGACAAGCGCCACTACGCACTGATACGGTCGGCAGTGATGTGATGATTTCATTGAACATTTAAAATGTTAAATCAACCGATATGGGTGGCTCGACAGTTGCCAAAAATATCCTTAGCCATCTGTCTAAGCGACCCGCAAATGAAAAATGGGTGCGAGGAAAGTGTTAGAGGGCCCCTTTTAGTGATGAGAAACGTCCTTGAAAAATATGAAAAAGTAAAATCTCATCAGAGTTAACGTTTTGACAAGTAGACTTGTTGCCCTGACGAAGACAAGTCCAGTTGTCAAAACGTTGGCTCTAGCAGCACTCCCTGTATTTCTTCCCTGTTTTCCATCCATCGCAGTAGTATATTTACAGACATTTCGTTATATCACTCATTGCATCTATAATGTGCAGTGCTTGGGCATCTGGCACAACGAGTCGTTATCACTGCTTCTCCTTGGAAATACAGCACCACACTGAGCATCGTGATTGAGAGGAGTAAGCTGCATGTGCTATACCAGTTACCTGTCTTGTACTGCTGGTCATTCGTTGTGAACAGAGTCACCGTTGGCACTGAAGATCCACTGCTATCGGGCCCTGCTGGAGAAACTGATTGTGGACCGCTACAAAGACCAGAGGCACTGTGGCTTGGGATCTGTCAAGCATGCTGCTAGTTTGACATTTTCACAGTGGGTACTTGCTCTGTTGCCACTATCTTGCATGAGATTTGCACTTTCTTTTTGATGTCTTATAGTTTGCAAATCTGAAGATTGCCATGCACAGTAAGTGTAATAAAGCAGATAGTTTGAAAGTTTGAATGAGTGCTGTGTAGCCTTTACAAGGATCTAAACAAAACATGTTAGCATCAAGCTTCCACAGCCTTCCACACACATTGTATAATTTCCAGATACGTATAGTGTGTATGCTATAATGTGTATGCTTTCAAACCGCAGAGGCTTTGCTTCTGCAACTGAATTTCCGGAGTGTCGGTGACTTAAGCACACGTGCAAAGAATCTGTGTGCTCCCATTACGGTACCGTTTCGAGGGTGTGATATGCACTTGTTCATGACTTTCAGTCTTGGAGTTGCATTCTCAGTGTATTTTTAATGATTTGCATTAATTTTACAGCTGTTGTTTGCAAATTGCATCATTTATTTTACTATGCTTCTTATTACAACTCATTCTCTCCTTATCCTATACATTTGTTACCTGTGCCTGGCAGAACTTAAATGAGGCCTGCTTAATGTTATTTCAAGCCGATGTGGTTCCAATGTTGTTTGATGGAACCAGCCATGTGTGAAAGCCCATAGCAGCCACATTGTAGGAGTTCTTAAGCGCTGTAGTGCAATTTCTTTTTTTGCTAAACTGGTCATCCTGTCCGTGCTGAAGAGCAGTGCATGACTTCGAGCAAGTGACAACTACAGCATTGTGCTGAGCTCTTGAAGAAAAACATTCATTTTTGTAACCTTATGACATATTCTTTCATATTTTAGAGGTAAAGATATGTATGTAGACAGCCCTACATCAACAATGTTTGGAGGTAGGATCTGTGCCCCGAAATTCCATTGCAGTTGGCCTTGAAGAATGCACCGCTGTATGCCATGTGTCATTGTGCAGTGCATCAAATGCATTGGCATGTGACGTTTTCATGCGCAAAGAGCACCCCAGTTGTACTATGCCTTTTCTATCATGATTACTCTCAATCGAACTGAAAGCACCTGTGTGACAGTAGTACAAAGCCTTCCCATACTTTTAAGTTCACTGTAAGCAAGGTCAAGCCTCTTTTATGTGGAGAACCATTAATGATATCTAATTTCAGTTTGACTAGATTCGCCATTCACTCTTTTAGATATGCAAGAAAAGCACTGGAGAAATTTCCATTGCCTTTGCCTGATGAAGACCTGGATTCACCAGAGCTGGAGCTTGCAATGAATGAATGGCAGTGTGTTGTCGTCTTCTACTCATTGCGTCTCCTCCTGGCACCTGTCATTGAATCTCTGCTCCTCGTCGACCGCATGTTGTACCTCTGGGATTGTCGTGAGTCTTGTTCTTCACTGTACTGTGGTTTCTCGTAGTACTTGTAAATGCATGGATAACTGCAGGTATTCTGGTCAAGAATAAAAGGGGAGTTGGTAAGTGATAATGGTTGGTTATACAAACTAGGATATTTACATCTGTGAACATGAGAAACTGTATAAATATTCAGCTCCTGTCTGTTACTAATTAAACTGTTTGCTCTAGTTTAGTGCACACATTATACTTATCGTACTCCAACTTCTCAGTGCTGAAACCATGTTCACTTGTTTAAAATTCTAGGACAAGTGTCAGTGTTGAGTAGCGATTTCTCAAACTTGCAGAATATAATGAATTTATGTTCCCTGTGTTGCTTTCACACATACCCTATCTTACATGCTGAAAGACAAAGCATTGTGGGATGCTGACATATTTCATGAGTTACTCTTACATATGATATCTTCATGCCATCGATAAAGTGGCTGAGGATTTTTAATGAATGGGTGTGCCTTCAAAACTGACTGGCTATAATACATATCAGGGATACGTGCACACCACTTAGGAGCTAAGGATGATAACAAAGCATAGACACAAGCACAAACTTTCAGCTGAATTTAGTAGCAAGCAGAAAGACATTTTTGTATGCACTCATGTGAGACATAGTATGAAATACATCTTGGCATCTGCATATGTAATCACAGTGAAGAAAACCAAAGCACAATCACCTATATACCTGTGCAGTCACCAAAGACCAAAATTACAAAATACAAGGAAAAGAGGAACATTGAGCAATACATGAGGACAGTCATGCACCCATCACCTGGCATTATTCAACGCCGCCTTATTGAAGTACCAAATCTTTATTTATAGCCCCAGTGAGGCCATGCAGGCCATGCAGAGGACTGAGTGATCTCTTATTTTGTCTTATCACTTATCTGGTGACAACCTTCCTTTCATAGAGCCTAGGCCCACACCTGCAATTCTGACAGTGCAAACTTTATAGGGGATTATTAATTGCCTTGTCTAGCGGTGTGGTAACGACTCGACTAGCAAAAATGCGTCAGCCCTAACAATTAGAGCTGTGGCCCCTACCCCGTGGTTTGTGCTAAGTCATGACCACGCCGGGTTCAGGCCATGGGGACAAGGAACAGCCTTTGCACTGAAGGTGTTTACTCACCTTAGTGCACAGCTAATGCAAAAAATACAGAATATGCAAGGGCGTCAACACGCAGGAGCTGGTGCAAAATGCAACTGGTGCAAAGTTAAACAATGCAGGGAAGTGTACAGGATGACAAGAAACTGATAATAATTCAGCTTACCTTGTGTGGCTTTGCACTGTGGTTCTGGAATGGCTGATTGTTCTCGGAACGCCGGGATGAGCTTTGTGACTGCAGGCGGCGATCTTGTGTTTCTGTGGAGGTCCGGTGAGTCCCAACCTCTCGAGGCAAAAGATAAAACAGCTTTGAGATAGCAGCGTGCCTTGCAAAGGCGAGAGGACGTGCCTTTCCGATTCTTGGGAGAAGGGGAAAGGAGGGAGCGAGGGCACCCTAGTTGGCATTAAAGGCAGTGGTGGAAGCAGCAGAAGTGCCCTCTCCGACTGCAACCCTCCCGCCAAAGCACATGCAAATATAGCACAACTGGGCCACAGCCAGTGTAATGCGCATGCATTCCCGCATTCTAGATGCTGTTGCACCGAATTATCCACATTGTTGTTGATGTCCTTTACTTCACAGTGGAGTTGCAAATACAGTATATGCTGAGAGCGGCTCTACATTTGTGTGTTTTGTTACTTGTTGCAAATGTTGCAAAGCCACACTCTTCACCAGCCTGCATAGTTTGTTGTGTTGCAGAAGTAGTGGACACTGTAGCCTTTGATGATAAACATGTTTCATGACTGCTTACTCTGCCTTCTTCACATCTGTGTCATTTATTTGGTTGCATTGCAGGCATACCGAGCTGCCTTTTGCCCCTGTTTGACCCTTGTCTCTCACCAAGAAACCTGGTGTTGCTGGCGTTCAAAGAGAGTAGTCATTAGAGGCAAGCAGCTTTATAAAGATGTGTAAGGTGTACAGATAATAAATTACAACTTTTGGCGTGTTACGTTGCGTTATTGTGATACGTCTTGAATCTCTACACTTGCCATGTCCAGGTTCTGCTGTCATGGGAAAATAATGCCACTCTCAGCAACTACCATACCACCTGCTGTAGATAATTATCATATAGAATATCACAGGACCGGAAATGCGTGTTTCAAGAAACACTTCCGCTTACTGAAAAAGGGGTGCACCACTATCAGACTTAAAAGCATTTGCACAGTATTGCAAATGTAACAGCTAGTTTGTCCCTTGGTGTCTGATGCTGTTGGCAGCTGTTGGATGTACTAGGTGCCACAAATTTTGGTTTCAGGGAAGCACCTGATGGTCATTAAAGAAATATCTCTTGCTGATTCATTTGATGGTCAAACAACACAGTCATGCATGGAGAACCTTAGCTGCTGCTTAATGAAGATGACTTTCCGAATAGAAGACGGGTGTTGCAAGTGCATGTTTCAGCTTGTCAGTGTTAAGGAAAAGGTTATTGAGATGTCGCTTCTGTAGTTCCATTTGCAGAGAATTGATAAAATTCTTTGTCCAATTAACTAAAGCTTTCTCCACTGCCCGAATAGAAAACGAACCAGTCAGAAGACTGGTGCTCTGTTTGACCAGCATACTTGTCTTGCGATATTTTACATGATTGATACATCAAATCTTCCAAGCTTTACATTTCACTTGTTAGAGGCACTCGGCTTTCATTAGATAAATTTATTACATTTTTCATGCTCTAAAGGTTATGGGGGTTGTAATAGCACTTGAACCTTTGTATAAAAAAACCTAGATGTTATATGTGGTTGAATTTGTTGAAGTAGGAATAAAATGTTTTTTTGTTAGTATGTAAGTATGTATGAAACACATGGTTATAACAAATACTGTTGGTATAATGAAAGTATGTTTGTGTCAATCATCATCATCATCACCCTATCTATGTCCACTGCAGTGTAATGGCCTCTCCCATACATTTCCTATTGTCATGGTCCTGTTCTAACCGTAATTTTTGTGTTCAATGCCAGTGCATTACAATTTTCTGTAAAAGTTTACCATATTTTGTAGGAATAAATAATGTACTTTTTACCTCTTGATTTTGATTTGATTTGTAATGAAAAATTTTAATGTTCATGAAATATAAAACCTTCTGGAAAGGTAAAATTATGCTCTAGTTTGTCTTTTAGATAAGAAATTTTAGTGTTAATATTTATCACAAGACCAACAGTACACTAAAAAAAGGGTGAAATTTATGACTGTGCCCAAGAAATGGTGATTTAATGCGGTCACATGTGGAAGCTGGTAAACTGACTGTATGCTCGTGATACAGTTAAGTAAATTGATGCACTGGCCAGGTGATTATCACAATCACGGTTTGCTGGAAGAAATTATTGGAAATAATTGGCTGGCATGTCGACCTTTGCATTCAGGAAGTACCATTAACAAATAACCAGATCATCAGGCTTTTGCTACTAGATTACGTATGTTAGAGCTAAACTCCTAGCTTGCATGTTAAACCGGTAGCGTCTCTTCATCAATAGTCCAGTTGTACAGATACTAAACATCAGCAAGCTTATTCATTAAAACATTCACTGCAATGTCGATCACCGATGGGTCACGGCCCGTGCTCCTCCCACGCGGCAGTGAAGTTACCAGCATTCATGTTCTTTTGGATGTGATAACTTCATGACACCTTAAGGTAGAAATGATTTTTGTTTTATCAGGCTATAAATTACTGAAGAAAATGTTTCGGATCTCAAATGCTGTGACCCCCCGGTAACCTGTGATGCACTCAATAAAAACATTTTTATGGTGTGTGCGGTGTGTCCCACTGGTGACTCAAGCGCGAAGTGTCTCCATAATGTGCTGCAGTCTGAAATTTCTAATGTTTTATTGTACTTGTGTGGGGCGGTGTATTTGCTTAAAAGGAGCGGTCACTTTCTCAGGCGAATGTCCTGGCAAGCCATTCATGTGTTTATTGTGCTTTATAATATTCCTAACCACAAGTAAACTGAGAAGCAAGCTAGCTTCATTTGTGCTATGTGTACCATTTAAACTTCAAAACGTGGCAATGTTCCTACCAAGTCTCAACTTTTAGCTAACTAATAAGTTTTTCTATCACAGGAACAGCCTTCTTGTGTTTTCCGGAGGCAAGCACTTTGTAGTTCAACCTGAGGTTATATGGTAATGAGAAAAAGGCAAAGGATAGTTTTGCACCTTCCAAGTAAATGTGCCAAACGCCAGCTGCAGATGTAGCAGCAGCATCATCGCTTTGAAGCAGATGTAAGAAGCACAGGCAAGTGACCCACTAATGGGTCAGTCATGGCGCACCTAGGGGACTTACCCAATGGGCCACTGGTGGGCCACTCCGCATGTGAAGTGAGACGTAAAAAAGTGTGCCGCAGTGGATGTGTTGAAAGGTATGTCAATTACGCTCGTTTTTAAGCTCTTGTATGTGCAGTATACGGGGCAAAATGCTTTTTTCAGAGCTCATTCGAATAATGCATGCCATCATGCACATTTGATATGGCTTGGCTTTAAAGAAAGGCCTATTACTGTATTGAGAAAAGTTAAGCAATTTCATCAATTCTCATCAATACAACATTCATCAGAGCAGTTTTCATTCTCATGTCATGGGATGCCAGGGAAGCCTGAGGACGTTTATTTAATCAACATGCATCACAGGAAGGAATGTACTATTGCATAGCACTGCCTGGTACTGTAAGACCATACATAGGACATTCACACATAAAGGAATCCTTCAATACTGTGATCTTTCAAAGGACTCCGGCACTACGCTAATTGTGATGTCTGTTGGCCTGTCTTCAGCCATAGATTTTTATACAGTAAATTTATTCTTGCATGAAGCTTGTGAGATGTGGGACATGAAAGAAAGGAACGACGAGGATTCAGGTCAACCAGAACAAACATCCTGCTAATGAAAAAACTAGTTTCCGAGAAGGAACACAAAAGCTGCTGTCTTCTACAAACAATTGTAGGAGCACAGCTGACACTTTTCCCATCTGCTCTCCTCCGATAAGGAATGGCTGGAGGGTAGTTTTCCTTCCTTGATGGGAAAGGTGATAAAAATTATGAGCGAATGGTACTGTGTGAAGGTGGATGACAAGCGAGGCTGTTTAGCATATGACACAGAGGTGACATGGCAGAGGCCACTTTGGCATCAAAGGCTAGCTAGGTTGTGAACATGGCCGTCAACATTCAAACCACTGCACAGTCTACCACAATACATTGACAACACTGGCATTGAAGTATGGATTACTAAGGTACATTTGCTCGCCAAGCCCACCTATGAGACTACATTCTCTGCTTTGTGGCAGTTGTGGGCAACATGTAATTTCTCTTTATAAGTACATGCATGAACATGGCTTGAACTGATACTGGTTTCTGGACACTTAGGCAAGCTTTTAGGGCTGAACTAAGGCCAAACGCCGGCTTCACTTGTCGCGGTAAGGTTCAGCGGGCGCTGCCACTCCAGCATTTTTTTTTTTTAAAACTTCCTTGCCGCAAAGTTGCCCTAGCTGAACTGAGGGAATAGCGGCGCCACCTACCACTTCTATTGCGCTTTTTGAATTGCACTCATCTCTAGTGGCCCTGGATTCTGCCCTGCTTGCGCATGCGCACAATTTTTCCACTTAGTTTGCTCTCGTATTAGCTACACGCTTGTTTGGATTTGACACCTCCATGCGTTCGAATGAGCGTACGAGTGCTTTTGCAGAGACTCTCTATGGTAAATGTTTTTTTTTTCCTTTTGTAAATGACGTTGCCGTTTCTTTTCAGCATGTCATATCACTTGCCGAATGCGAAATTTGTTGTGCCTGTTTCTCCTTTTTTTTAACTGCGAACGCACGTGCTTTGTGTGTGACAGCAGCACGATGACTTAACCGCGCGCGTCTCGTGAGTTTTAGCATTCTCCGTGCAGGCGGACATTTCAAGATTATGTATGAGGACATAAACTTGATGAAATCGCTTGCACGCTGAACCGTGTCATAACTACGCAGAAACAACTGCATGCTCATTGCAAGTCGACAGTCCACGACCATTGTTCGTGCAGAAACTGCGGTTCTGCGCGCGTAGCGTTCATTCTCGATTGGCAAGCGTGACGGTTGCTCTAAATGTCTCGTGTGAGCGGATACCTTAGTGATCCGGCAGAGTAGACCCCCTGTTGGAGCGTTCCGTAGCGTTTGCCGAAGCACGGACCTTGATAGCGTTGTGAAGTTGTCAGTGCACCTGCAGCTTTCGTATGTCGTGTAGTTTGGCGATCGTTTGCAGTGCAAACGCGGCCGTCAACGTGCAGTTAGTCGAGCAGGGCATGTTCAATGAGGGCGTTTCATTGACGCCGGATATTATTGTGCCTTTTAAGTTTACTGCGTGATTGAGTCACGTTTTTGGCGTGTTGTGCAGTTGTCTGAAAGTCACATGAGCTGTACTTCGGATATTTGCCGTCACGCCCGATATTTAATACTTGAGAATTAGCCCGTCCTCCAACGAAGGTGCTGCCAATTTTAGTGACTGGCCATTGCGGTCAAGCAGCGTAGTACGCAATTTCAGTCTGTTAGCATATTTTCACCGTGAAGTTGTCGAAGCTTGCGTTACAACGATTGTGTCTTTTGTTTCAGGTGCGTAATGTCTGGTGACTTAAGTACTTTGGACGATTGGGACCCACTCAGTGAGGAGTATTTCTCCGTGTCGTTCAACAGTTACAACCAAGGCCCGGGGGTCAACCTACCACTTGAGTGTTTGCCAGCGTTTTCTGAGTAATGCTATTGGTAGTTTTGTGGTCTGTAGATTTAAACACACTGCATAGGTGACAGTGCTTTGCTTGAAAAACATTTTCATGTTTTATATTGGTATGTGCAGACGTGGACAGTAACCCTTTGGTTATTTTAGGAGACTATTTTGCACCTGAGATGAGTGATGCTTTGCACAGTAGCAGCATGCAATAGTACTGTCTTAAAAATTCTTTGCGGGGGTCAACCTACCACTTGAGTGTTTGCCAGCGTTTTCTGAGTAATGCTATTGGTAGTTTTGTGGTCTGTAGATTTAAACACACTGCATAGGTGACAGTGCTTTGCTTGAAAAACATTTTCATGTTTTATATTGGTATGTGCAGACGTGGACAGTAACCCTTTGGTTATTTTAGGAGACTATTTTGCACCTGAGATGAGTGATGCTTTGCACAGTAGCAGCATGCAATAGTACTGTCTTAAAAATTCTTTGGGAAACTGAGTGCATTATTTCAAATGATGAAAACCCTTGACCATGGCACTATTGACCACATCACTTATGTCAGGCCAGGCTGCATGGCCTGTTAATACTGGTGTCGCACGGTCACTTTCCATCTTAAATAAAACCACTTATGCATTCTACAAAAAGATGTATGTGCTCAGTGCGAGTTGGAAAAAATTGCATGCTGTCTCCCTCCCCCTCTTTGCATACCTGCGACATCTTTACAAATCTCTTTCAAACATGCATAAAACGTGCATAAAAATGCAGCTCTATAGAAAACAGCATAGTGGGTCAGCTTAAAAGGACAGAAAGTTGAGCAAGTTGTAGGACTTCATTATATAAAGAACAGGCACCCAAGTTGCGGACACAAGAGAAGAGGAGTGGACAACCCAAACGCTGACTATTGACTGAAGAGCACCGAGGCAAAAAAGAGACACACAACTTATCTGCGCATGCTCAAAAATGGTAGCCCACCTCTCAAACGGGTACACACGCGGTCTACGTGAAAGACGACTATAAAGACGTTCTATCTGCTTTCTTTTTAATGTAATTAACGACTGACTCATGCATGCACTTTCATTATTATTGATATACTAGGCCTTAACCATTTAACGCGTCTAACTTGGGCGTGCAGTTACAGTCCCGACAGTGCAATGTTAGGTTAGACGGCGTTCCACCGAATAACGACCTTCAATGTTCAGTTATTCTCCGATTAATGCAGAATGCTGTTTGCCCTACGTAGAATCGTCCGCAGCTAAATGGACTCTAATAAACCACACCCATGAGACAGTCAGTAAAATTATTGTTGGCCGTGTGCTTAACCAGACAAATGTCTCTTAGCTCTTTTCCTGGTAACTGCTCATTTTTTCAATACATGGCAGCGTGTATCCTGCATAACTTATTGGGAGCCGTAAAGAAAACGTTAACCCCTTATCTACTTTTCACTTCCTTAAAGGGCAACTTTGGCAGTTTTTTCACCATATCCTGAATCGCCGTTTTCCAATGGCACTGATAGTCCTGTAGCAGGCAGGGTGGTTTGAGTTTGCTCAGAAACTTGCCAGTAATCACAGAATGAACGATGTGTTCAAACCAAAACCGAAATGGGTAAATGCTTCTTGCCGTGTATGCAGTGACGTTACAAGTGTTCCCGTCTTCAGAAATATCGAGCTGGTGCCAGAAAAGTGGAAGCAGTGATGTCTTCCAGTGATATACTGGGTGTTCAAAGTTAAGCTTGATGATTTTTTTAAAATTAGGCACTCGAAGGCACGTGAGAACCACTTGTGAAAATAAGTTAAGCGGCCAGGGGGACAGAAAGTTAGATGATAATTATTGCTGTCAGCAGCCCAATTAACTAAAATTTAATAATTAACTTTTTACTGGCTGCGGTAAGTTGGCATGTTTATATTGAAAAAATGTAGGCAGTGGTGTTTGTACACAGTTTCAGTTGGAAGATTTTTTCTAGCACGCCTGTGCTCCGAGATATCCGGCTCCAAAGTTTACTTGTCTTTCGCATGATTACGCATGCAAGAGGGTGAGGGTCCGCGCAAAGCTCCTCCCTAAAGTGACGCATCTGTTGTGTGCGCTGTTTAGTGTGTGAAGAGGGTGGAAGCGTAGGCATGCGTGATAAGTTACCCTTGCCCTCTCGGCCGGTGAAATCAAAATGTGACAGCGCGGTGCGCCATGAGCCTTACGCGTGATCCTGATGAACGTGATAACAGGAGACCATTTTTCGCGGCGTTTTTTCGTGACTTTAGATCACACGGAGACATCTTCTTGTGAACGCGTTAGCTTGACCGTCCTGTACTAGGGTGCCTCCGGTAGCACAGCGTCTCTGCATTGAAGGTCTACCAAGGAAATCCACGTGCAGTCCTTTCGAGCTAATATGGCTGCTTCTGGCGTGAGGTATTCTACCAAAGAAAAAGTAGACGTGGTGCTTGCAATGGCTGAAATGAATGGCAACGCTTCGTTAGCAATGGAGCTTTACGCGTCTCGCCACCCGCACCGTCCCCTTCCAACAAGGCCCACTTTCATAAACCTATTTCGACGCTTTTGCACAACAGGCTCTGTCCACCTTCCAAGACGGACCACGAAGGCAATCGTCGATGAAGACTTTGAAATCGACGTTGTCGCGTGCGTAACCTCGATGCCAGAGCTCAGCATCCGACAGATTGCCGATAAGTGCGGTCGCAGCGTCGGAACAGTCACAAATGTTCTAAGAAAGCACAAGTTCCATCCATATCACGCTTACCTTCATCAGGACCTAAATGAGGCGGACTTTGAAAGGCGAGTTGACTTCTGCAATTGGGGCCTCATCAAAACTGGTCAAGAAAATGACTTTTTGCACAGAATAATTTGGACTGATGAAGCTTGGTTTTGCCGAAATGGAAGTGTTAATCTTCACAACGCCCATTATTGGGCACAAGAAAACCCACACTGGCTGAGGCAGCACAAGCATCAAGTTTGCTGGAGTGTGAATGTGTGGTGCGGCATACTCGGGGACAGGATCATCGGACCTCACTTTTTTGAGGACAACTTGAACGGAAAGATGTACACAGAAGAAATATTAGGTGTTGTCATTGATGACCTTGTCTGCAGTCTTTCCCTGAATGACCTGCGCCAAGTATGGTTTCAGCACGATGGAGTACCACCACATTTTTCTACCAGGGCGAAGAACTGGTTGGACAGACGTTTTCCACAACAGTGGATTGGGCGCGCAGGAGCAATGTTTTGGCCACCATGGTCTCCTGACCTTTCTCCGCTCGACTTTTTCCTTTGGGGCTACGTTAAAGATCGAGTTTACGTAACAGAGCCCAGCGATGTTAATGACATGAAGGACAGAATAACATCTGCCTGTAAGAGTATTCCTGCAGAAGTAGTGCGCCGAGTCATCGAGTCGACGCGAGAGCGGTTCATGCTTTGCGTTGCTGCCGAAGGCAGGCATTTTGAACACTTTTTGGGGCATTGACGTCTTGAGAGGTGAAGAGTTTCGATGAGATTTGTGCATGACCGAAATAAGCTTATGTAACAGCAGGAAATATGCGTTAGCAAGGATAAAACTGTTTCAGTTATTATTGGTGGAGTTGTTGCTCTTGATTTCAATAAAAGTTACAGTACTCGGACATCAGCAGTCACGCTATTCGCGTAGCCCAGGCAACGACCACGCACGCTTCTCTAGTCATTATTACGCACGCTCACTGGCATCCAGATTCTCCGCTCACACCATTATCTCGGCATGGTATCTGCCACTATCGTTAGAGGCTCTGCAGTTGCGTGTTACGACACTGGTTGCAAGGGTTCTTCGATTTTTGACTTCGACGGCCGAGAGGGCAAGGGTAACTGTTATCACCTATGCCTACACTTCCATCCTCTTCACACACTAAACAGCGCACACAACAGATGCGTCACTTTAGGGAGGAGCTTTGCGCGGACCCTCACCCTCTTGCATGCGTAATCATGCGAAAGACAATTAAACTTTGGAGCCGGATATCTCGGAGCACAGGCGTGCTAGAAAAAATCTTCCAACTGAAACTGTGTACAAACACCACTGCCTACATTTTTTCAATATAAACATGCCAACTTACTGCAGCCAGTAAAAAGTTAATTATTAAATTTTAATTAATTGGGCTGCTGACAGCGATAATTATCATCTAACTTTCTGTCCCGCGGGCCGCTTAACTTTGAACACCCAGTATTGAGTTGCATGCCAGGTTTTCTGAACTTGACAGCAATGATTTGAGCGCTTAAGTATCACCATATTGCTCTTGACAGCCCGCCTGCTCAGGCATGCAGCATTGGAGATACAGTAGACTCCCTTTAAGACGAACTCAAGGGGACTATGACAATTTGTTTGTCTTATCAGAAGTTCGTCTTATCAGAAGTGCCTCCAAGAATGGATTGGCCACTTACCCAGGTGGATCCAAACATCTTACCTCAAAAAGTCAATCAAGTAGACTTGCAACTGGGAAAAAAAATTACAAATAAAACCATATTTTTACCCAACTTGAAAACCGTCTTCAAGCACTGGCAAGCAGCCATAAATAACATTTTGTCTAATGATTTTAAATATGCTGCTGGGAAAGGTTGTTAATTAGAGAACTTAAGCAGGCACTAGCTACCTCCCATATTCTTCAAAAGCAGTTGAAGCACTTCTTCAGCGAGCATGTCAATTGTGCTGCCAGTCAATGTGTTAGGCACTATGGCGCATCTTTGAGGATACTCACATAGGCATTCATGTCCCCCAAGACTCCTTTGCTGCCCAGACTAGAAATAGGCCTGTCTTTCTTTAGGGCAGTTTTCCTGCACTTGCCCCAGGAGGTGCTGATCAGCCAAAAGGTCTAATGTGTGCACTTTGTTGTGGATAAAAAGCAGCATTCGCTTTTTTTATATCCCCCCTTTTTTCTTGCCCCTTTGTGGGAGCTCAGGTTCTCCCTTTTTGCTTTGTTCTGCTTTGCTTTACCACTGCTCTAGTAGTTGGGAGTGCGGGCACAACTTTATTCAAGTACCCAGAGTCTCTGTGTAAGCCCTCTTGGATTCTTTTGCCTTGTGTTCCTTTGTACTCTCCCTGTAGGTGCTGAACAGGAGGTGGGGAGACAAAAATAGGGTCCAAGAAGGCAAGGTGCCCCTAGCACTTGGGGTCCTCAACAATAAAACTATGTAGTTTATTGCTGGCACCCCAGTGGCTTTGCTTACTTAGTCTTTGATTCTTTTGTACTCTCCTTGGTGGGGAGACAACAAAAGAACACAGGTATCCAGCCCTGGGGGCCCCCTACAATAAATTAGGGGCAGCTGTCCACAGCACTGGGAAAGTTCCTCTTAACAGAGGGTTACCTGTGAGGTGGTTCATCTTAAGAGGATTTCTTTTGCATTGAGTCTATGGGAAACCAAACAAACATACCTATGTTGTTCGTTATATCCGAGAATTCATTATAACCGCGTTCGTTTTAACGGGAGTTCACTGTATGTCAAAAACACAGGGTGGCCCTCATGGGAATCCGCTGAAAAGATTTAAAATTAGTTTTCAGGAAAACTAAGTGAGTTACAACTGCCTGGCTTGGCATATATTATTACAGTGACGATGAGAACATATATCGAAAATTTCATTAAGATCCGTGTACACCGAAAAATTGCCAGAGTTGCCCATTATGCCTGTGCGAAACAGAATAGATATACGGAATACTCACGGCTTTTTTCTTATTACTGCTGTGTACTGCGGCGGGCGTTCCGGTCGAAATTGCCTTCTTTCGCCTTCTTAGGCGTTCAGCTACAGTGGTTACAGTCAGGCTAGGGTAACGTGGTTCTAATAGACTCTTGGCCTGCGCATTAAAGTTTACACTCAATTGATGCACACATAATTTGGTTAGGAGTGACTTCAGACACGACATGGCTATTCTATTTTTTACTACTTTGGAAAGCTTGGAGTGAAAGTTTAACAGGGCTTAGAAGCTCTCGTGGAGTACTACCAACACACGTGATCGTGCTAAAATGTCAAAGGGATATCTACAAATTGTATTAAGTTTCCATGGGGTGGTTCTTTCATAAATCTTAAACCCTCTCCATTAACTTTAAATTATTGGCTTACGAAGATGATCACAGATTCAAAATCATCTTTACTACAAAAAAATCAAGTAATTGGCATAATGAAATACCATAATGACGTGGTCACCTAAGAACCTCCTTAAGCAGCTATCAAACTTGCTCAAGTAAAGATCACTAAGAATAAGGGCAATCTTTGAACCTGTACAAATCCTCAATTTCTGCAGAAACACACCTTCCCTGTGCCCAACCAACATTGCATTTAATTACATGGAAATAATTTCTAGAATTGCACCCGTGGAAGCTGCACCTATCTTAGTATCTATAAAAACAGACTCCTGCCCTTGTTCCTCAGTGCACTCTTTTACGCAATTTAGCTGACTGTCATGCAGCAACGAGTAACACAGGTCTTCAACATCCATACTGAAAGCTGTACAGTCACCAGGATTATTTTCTGTTAAAAACTGAACTAGAGCCTGAGAATTGGTGTACATGAAAGGATTCAGAAAAACTCGGAGAAAAACATAGAACTTTAGTGAGCTGGGATGTTGCTCACTAAAGTACTCAAGTTAGCCAGCTACGCAAACTTGCCAAGTCCCTATATCTGACATAGTTGATCGATAGGGAATTTCTTGCTTGTGGGTTTTTGCTGTGAAAAATAGTTCTAAGGTGAGCACTTCTGCCTTTTTGATGTTAGAAGCTATCCTATCAAGATTATGTTTGAACAAGAGATCGACATCTCATTGTTTTAACCACTGAAGGCTTCAATTTTAGATGCCGAAAATTATTTTTCTGAAAATGTGCTATCCAGCATGATTACAAAATGACCTTCCTTTTCCAATAAGACTGGTGCAAGCTTATGCTCCACACAATAATTAACCATCGGTTGGGTAGGGTCGGAAGCCTTAAAGGGACTGTCTACTGTCCTCAATAGAAAGCGCGCCTTTCGAAGTGTCCCAGCAAGCAGTGGTTTCTCCAGAAACTGAGTAGAAATTATTAAAACACAATTTTGTATCTACGAAGTCGCCCCTTTTCTACGTGTACAGACGCAGGCAACAATGGTTACTGCGCACGATGCGTCATCGTCTCCCTGGCAACCCTTTCGGATGCGAGAGGCTTCTTCTCAACAGGAACCGGTTCCAAAGTTGACATTCCAGAGGTGACGAGGAGGAGAGGCGAGGGAAAGTCGGTGTGCCGGGTTGCACCTTGGACATGCAGCACTGCATGCATGACAAGCGCAGTACTGCGCGCCTGTACAGGCAGACGAATTCGAAGGCAACGCCACGCGGGCCACCCAGAGAGCAGCGGAAAAAAGAACGAATTGCTCTTGCACGCGATAAAAAGGTGTCTCATAGGGTGAAGCACGGTTGCAAGACATAATTGTTTTTCAGCAGAGTATGTATGCCTGTGTGGGCTTGTTCTCGTACACTTGGAAATTGACACACGCTGTTGGGTGTCGCTAGCAGCGTTTTTTGCATGACTTTCGTAGCAAAGTTAAAAACATAATTCCTTTTTCGTGCGGTGAAAGCGTGCTCGTTTCTATAAATGTGATGTATGATCTGCCCATCTTTACCACAATCAAAAATTTTTCCGAGCAGTAGACAGTCCCTTTAACATGATCATATGATTATTTGATGCTAGTGATGCAGTCTGAAACGCAGTGCTACCATTCTTCTTCCGAGAGAACCCTTGTTATGGAGTATGGCAAGCTTAAAATGTCAACTGATTTTAGGTTTGGCCACGGAGGAAGAATATACAGGAGGTGCAACTCCGGGCCCGCCCCAGCGCGCGCAGTAGTTGCGATAATGTCGTTTTGGGAGAGGGGGAGATGCGCAGCTTCGTATGTGCTCTCGCGGGTTGGCAGACGTAGGTGAAGCGCACCTGGCGGCGATGCGACTAACTACTTTTGTTATCCCCTGCACTCTGGGAGGGATGTGCCCAGTCTCCGGTGACGATGGTTGTTGTCTGCTACGAGGCGCTGGCACACTGACGTCGGATTCTTAAAGAAAGAAAAAGAAAACAAAAAAAAAAACAAAAAAAAACAAAGAATCGTTTGCATGAGCCTTTGCTTTGAAGAAACGAGCAATACATAGACCACTTTATTATCAACATTCATCTACAATTTATGATTCATGAAAAGGAGGAAAAGAGATGTTAGCACACTTCAATGAGCAGTTGGTATGAGTCTTCTGCGGTGGTTTGATGATTATGGCTTGACAGTGGATTCGAAGGACGCGGGTTGAAACTCGGCCGCAGCGTTACCGTTTTCCTTGGAGGTGAAAAAGCATCTGCTAGAGACCGATGCACTGTGCAATATAGCAGTGCGTGTTGAAGAATTCCAGGTGCTCAAAATTTCTGGAACATTCCACTACGGCGTTTCCCAACTTTCTACTCACTCATTGTTTTCCCCCTACTTCCACGGACGCTGAGCTGTGCTTCCGATATAGGTAGATGAAAATAGCATACTTTTCTCGCCTTAGTCACAACCAATTTACCTAATGCATAGGCGGAGCTGCAGCACTAGGCAGCCGCACGCAAGCAGACGGCAGGGGCAACCAGCATGCTTGAGCGGCGTTCTGCGCAACAGAGGCATTTGCTCCGCCGTGACATTTCCATCGCTGTGTGGTAGGTGGCGCTGCCACGGCGTCCGCCGCCACCATGCTCTGGGGTGACGTTATCACGACTGATCAAGAAGTGGAGTTGTGCCTCCTGAACTGTTCTTCCTCTGTTGGTTAGGCTGAAAACAGTACTTAGGGCCTAAGGCCAGAATTTCCTTATGGTTATTGTTAATAACAGCATGTCTGAGAATCTATACGTTTATTGGCGGTGAATTAGCAGAAAAAAGTTTCCTCTTACTTTGTAGGAGCTTCTGAAGGTTTTCCCTCCACAGTTTCCTGAGCATGCGCAGATGAGTTGTGTGTCTCCTTCCTTTTTCACCTTGGTGGTCTTCAGTTGATAGTTGTTGTACGTGTTGCCCATTCCTCTTCTCTTGCGTCCGTGTTTTGCACGCCTGTTCTTTACATAATGAATAGTGTGTCAGGCTACTTGGGTTCCGCCGCTTATTTGTGCTGCAGTGATTTACATTTTGCAGATGTCATTTGCAGACAAATCTGGAAATGAAATTAATTTTTTTTTTCAGGAAAGCTGAGCTTGTCAGATCGAGAACACTGTGCATCAAAAATCTACCTGTGGAGATAACAGAGGTATGGAAGTATTGTGCAGAAAAGCTTGTCTCTATATATTATCTCTATATTGTGCAGGGAAGCTTTTCTTTGCAGCAGACACCTGGCTGTGTGTGTGGTGTCTGTCGGTAGCTGGCAAGTGATAAGAATTTCCACGTAAAACAGCTGTATATGTCTTCTGCGACTCCAACGGACCTGTGCGAGAGCAGCTGCCTAATTGTCTGGAAACCAAGAAAGCCAGGTCGTATTAATATCGGGGAATATGTGTGGCCTTGTGAATTGTACAAACCAAAAGATTTTCTTTAGCTGGAAAGGCCTTGCATGTTTGCTCTTCGGCCACGAGAATTGGTGCTTGGTAGAAAAACCAAGAGCAGGAAAGCACTAGTCAAAGCTGCATGGCTTTGTACAAAAGGCAGCGCTAGCCACATTCTGGGTGCTACGCTTTCAGATCTGCCAAGTCTTCTGAATCTTTCGTAAAGTTTTATAAGGGCTCATTCTGAAATTTTACCAATGCTGTGAAAATGTAAAACAAAATAGCTCCTGTATGTGTATCCATCGGAAGTGTGCACACATGGCTAAATAATTTTAAAAAATGCTTATTATTCCATGCTACTACTGTCGAATCTACAGGAACTTCACCAATTTTAAAGGTTAAGAAGGTAGGAATCTTTGGGCTTTTTAAGGGAGCATGGGAAAGTTGGGGAAACTTAGAACGAGCTATTTACTAGGTGCTCCTATGTTGCAGATGAACAAAGGAATGTTTTGCCTGTGGTCATTGTGCATTCATACAATCCACTAGAGTATGATGCATTACCGTATTTACTCGAATCTAACACGCACCTTTTTTTCCGATAAAACGGGTCCAAAAATTGTATGCACGTTAGAATTGAGTGCGAACGAATGACACCATTACCATATCACCGCCGGCATCAAAATGGCCGCCTCCTACGAGGTTCGGGTGCTGTCTAATGGTCAACGGCGAAAAAAACGAACGAGAAGCGCAGCGGTCTTTGGCACGAATAGTTTCTGCAATTTCTGTGTCACTGCCGGTCCTGCGCTGAACGACGCCATGATGCGCCTTATGCGCCGGCCAACGATACTTGCCGCGCCGGCTTCGCTGTGTTGCAGCTAACCAAAGTCGCTACGGCGCCGATGCAATCTCTGAGACGCCCAGCCGCACCAGCTTTCGGTAGCGTTCGCAGGCAGCCATAATGGGAGATGTTCCCAACACCGCACGCAAAACAGCTCATCATCGCATTTCTCCCTTATATCTGTGCGGAGCCTGAGCCACGCGGGTCTCTCAGTCGTGCGCATTGCATGACATTAAGATTGCATCGCGGCGATCTCTGGGACACGCGCCGACCATGCTTAGGCTTATCTGCGCCAGCTTGTGCAGCATGCATGGCAGCACGGGGCAGGGGCGTGAGGGAACTACGATAGCACGGAGGAACGCAGCACTGTGAGCAAATGATGTTATCACTGCTTGGCTTGCGCTCGGCTACACCTGGCAACGTTTGGCAGTTTTATCGGGACACAGGAGTTATGAATCAGTGCGCCGAACGTGTTCGAGACACCGCGGATCGAGTGAAGCGGGAAAGCCATAGCGCGGCCGTTCGAGGGACTGAGGGGGTTCAAAGTTGGCGGTGCGTTTATTATGTGAGTGCGTTCATTACGCGAGCATGGCATTCGATTTTTATGAATGTGAGGAGTTTGATTACTAAGGACCTCTTTTTTTTCCGTGTCACGGAAAATTGGAGCGCGTTGCAATCGATGTTATAACTTCTTATTCTTTTATTATTATTTTTTTTTTGCGGGAAACGGGTGTGCATTAGAATCGCGTAAATACAGTAGTTGGTATGTGGTAATGCATTGCACTTTGCTGCCTGCTGTGCTCAAGGCACAGGTTTTGTTGCACGCACAGGGGTGGGACCTCTGCACCAATTGTGCCATTTTGATACAAACGTCTGGCCGCCCAGCAGATGATACGAGACCACATTAAACTGCGATAGCCGCCAACGGCATGTATATTTCTAAATTGGCTTCAAATTGACACATGCGTTAGGGTTCTTGAGTACAAAAGTTTCATCATCATCATCATCATCAGCCTGTTTAGGTGCACTGCAGGACGAAGGCCTCTCCCAACGATTTCCAATCCACCCTATCCTGAGCGAGTAGGTTCCACTTTATGCCTGCAAACTTTTTAATTTCATCGCTCCATCTAACCTTTTGCCTGCCTCTGTTACGTTTTCCCTCTCTTGGTATCCATTCCGTTGCTCTTACTGTCCATCTGTTATCTTTCCTCCTCATGACATGCCCTGCCCAGGTCCACTTCTTTCTTTTAATTGATATAATAATATCGGCTACTCCTGTCTGTTCTCTGATCCATTCCGCTCGTTTTTTATCTCTTAGCGTTACCCCCAACATTTTTCTTTCCATTGCACGTTGCGTGCTCCTTAGTTTTATCTCTAGTTTTTTCGTCGTCCTCCACGTTTCTGCGCCGTACGTTAGTACTGGGAGAATGCAGTGATTGAATACTTTTCGTTTTAGTGAGAGCGGTAAGCTTCCAGTCATGATTTCGTAATGCCTTCCGAATGCGCTCCAGCCCAACCTTATTCTACGGAGAATTTCTTTTTCATGGTTAGGAGTTCCTGTTATTAACTGTCCCAGGTATACGTATTCGTTTACACATTGTAAGGGTTCATTGTTGATTTTAAATTCTGTTCCTTAGCTAGGCTATTGAGCATAACTTTGGTCTTTTGCCTATTCATTCTTAATCCAATTTTAATACTTTCCCTGTTTAGGTCATCAATCATGTTTTGTAGTTTGTCTCCATCATTGCTAAATAGCACAATGTCGTCTGCGAATCTTAAATTGCTGAGATATTCTCCGTCTATTCGAATTCCCTTGTCTTCCCAGTCTAGACGTTTAAAGATTTCCTCTAAACATGCAGTGAATAGCATCGGGGATATCGTATCTCCCTGTCTCACGCCTCTCCTGATCGGGATTTCTCTGCTTCTCTCATGTAGGAGTAGGGTGGCTGTGCAATCTTTGTATATGTTGTTGATGGTTTTCACGTATATGTCAGGTACCCCTTGTCTACGTAGAGCTTCTAGAACTGCTTGTATTTCTATAGAGTCAAATGCTTTCTCGTAGTCGATAAACACCATATAAAGAGGTTTGTTATATTCCGCGTACTTCTCAATTACTAGGTTGATAGCGTGGCTGTGGTCCATTGTCGAGTAACCTTTCCTAAAACCAGCTTGTTCTCTCGGTTGATTAAAGTCGAGTGTTTCTCTTATCCTCGTAGAAATTACTTTTGTAAATAGCTTGTATATTACTGGGAGTAGGCTAATTGGTCTATAATTCTTTAACTCCTTTATGTCACCTTTCTTGTGGATAAGGATTATATTCGCATTTTTCCAACTGCGTGGTATATTACACGTCTTGACACATTTCGTGAAGAGCGATGCAAGTTTTTCAAGTACAATATCTCCTCCGTCTTTAATCAAGTCGGCTGTTATACCATCTTCACCAGCTGCTTTACCGCGGGACATGCCTTTGACAGCTTTTTTGACTTCGTCAGCGGTTATACATGGAATTTCGGTGTCCTCCTCAGATTCTATTTCTATTAAGGTTGTATGGTCTGTCTGAGAACTGTACAGTGCAGAGTAGAAATCTTCTGCTACTTTTAGTATTTCGTTGAAACTGTTGATAACGTTACCTTGTTGATCTTTTAGCGCATGCATTTTGTTTTGCCCTAAGTGCAGTTTCTGTTTGACCGTTTTAATGCTGGTGCCTTTCTCTACAGCTTTCTCTACTTCTCTCGTGTTAAAGTTTCTTACATCTCTTTGCCTGGCTTTGCTGATCAATTTTGATAGTTCTGCGAATTCAATCTTATTTTTTGGCAAAGTTACTTTCATTTGCTGGCGTTTTTTTATTAAGTCCTTGGTAGATTGGGACAACTTACTTGTTGTTTGCTTAGTTGTTTTACCCCCGACTTCTATCACTGTTTCAAGGATTGTTTTCGTTATGGTTTTGTTCATTTCTTCTACATCGTCACCGTTTTCGTCTAATGCTTCGAACTTGTTGCTTAGGGCTACTTTAAATTCTTCATTCTTCGCTCTGATTACCTCTAGATTGCATTTTTTTCTAGTAAATAATTTAGTTCTTGTCTTCTTTAGGTTAAGTACAATCTTTGCCCTTACTAATCTGTGATCGCTGCATTTTATCTTCCCCACTACTTCTGTGTCTTGAATTATACTTAGTTGTTCGCACATTATGAAGTCGATTTCATTCTTTGTTTCGCCGTTAGGGCTTCTCCACGTCCACTTCCTATTCTTGTGTTTCTTGAAAAACGTGTTCATTATTCGGAGTCGGTTTCTTTCGGCAAATTGTACTAGCATTTCCCCACGGTTATTCCTATGGCCGACGCCGTAGTTGCCAATCGCCTGCTCTCCACTTTGCTTTGTCCCTACTTTTGCGTTGAAATCCCCCATCACTACTGTGTATTGTGTCCGTACTTTCTTTATTGCTAATTCGATATCCTCGTAGAATTGCTCTACTTGTTCATCATCGTAGCTCGTTGTTGGCGCATATCCCTGGATTAACTTAAGTTTACACCGCTTATTTAGTTTTATTACGACGCATGCAACCCTTTCGTTAATGCTGTAGAATTCCTCTACGTTGCCCGCTATATCTTTATGAATTAGGAACCCAACGCCATGTTCTCTCTTTTCGGGTAATCCTCTATAGCAGAGGACATGTCCATTGTTTAAGACTATGTAAGCTTCACCTGTTCTCCTAACTTCGCTAAGGCCAATGATGTCCCATCTGACTCCCTCTAGTTCCTCGAGTAGTTCAGCTAGTCTAGCTTCGCTGGAGAGGGATCTTGCATTGAACGTTCCAATGTTTAGTTTCCAGTGGCGGCCTGTCCGGGTCCAGTGGTTATTGCGGCCCTCCGCTGCTTCACAGTGCTGACCGCCGCCGTGGACAGATGTTCTGCAGCTGCTGGACACTGAGGGCGAGGGGTTAATTGTAGGCATCGTGTGGGAGGTGGTGGCCAAGTACTTCACCAGGGAGGCCAATTCCTGTTCTGGTGTAGGAGTGAGTCGTAAACGGCAGTTGAACGACTGAAAGCTTTCAGGTACACAACCGTCGCCAGGCCCCCTACCGACGTAATCTCGAGGGAAAAAAAAAAAAAAAACGGGGGGGGGGGGGGGGGGTTTGGGCGTCGAACCTGCGACCCTTGGCGGTCTCGGTTGCAGCGGCTCCGCGTCGTTAAATGTACATTCTTTCAAAGCATTTAGTGCGCGATATCTTCTATCCGCGTTACTATTTTGTACGGTATTTGGTCTCAAAATGTCCGCGATATTCTAGTTTTGCTGATCGCGACATCCAGAACGTCACGGTTTTTAAAATTGCTGTGCAAGCAAGGACTGCGCGTGTGGAAAATCGCGTTTTACGTTCGCGGTTTGGTTTTACCTAAAGTTTGGTTGTACCTAAAGAAAACGAATACCATCAGCAGTGCAACCTTTTAACAGCTGTGAGTAGAGCCACGGCCTGTCTTTCCCACGAGTGATGGTATGACTGATCCTCCTCTGGCGGCGGCACGTGGTGGCAGAAAGCCATACTAGGGTCAACTGCCGGTTCCCATTGTACTCCTCTCCTTTTCCCAGGCACTGAAAAAATAGAAGGGGCACTGGTGAAGCTTGCTTCCTTCAGGAGACATGATGTCAGCTTGCTTCCTTAAGGAGGCATGATGTCAGAGCAGTCCTATTTTTCCTCTTAACTTGTCTATTAATGAACTGGTGCGAAAAAATTATGGTTTAACCCACCCTAGACTCCACCTTACACCTTCCAGCATGTGACTGATACGCCTGTCACACGGCATGTGTAATGGCATTTGCACCGAATATGATTATGTGTTAATGTCATTTTTGTTACTGCTACACGGGTATAGCAAATGACATTCACACCTAGTGGCATTTACCCACTGAATGCGTTCACCAACACGACATGCGTAATCTCGATGACGTGGACTTTGCAATAAAATGCAAAATTGATAAGGAAAAGCAAAATGCATGTAATGTTACAGTGCTTGTTAGTCGCTCTTGTAATCATTTGACAACTTTCTGGTGTACAGCACGATAGTTAATGCAATATGTGCAACTGTATTCTTGTTCCCAGACACCGAGCTTATTTCAACTAGCTGTCAGCCATGTTTACAAATGCACATTTGTTGCTTGAGGCGCTTCAGCCAGTTTCAGCGCGTTGTTATGAACAGCTGGAGAGCAATTAATGTTTGTTTGCACTGATTGTTGGTCCATCACGGTGACAGGAACGCAGGTATGGCCCACAATACCGCCAACTACGGAAGAAATTGAAACGGCTTTAGGCTACTCTTTCTTTGGATACTTGAGCAGATTTATTGCCAATTAATGCTGCCACATCGTATTGCAATATATTTTCACATAGCCTGCCAATGTTTACAACTGTCTTTCTAACAATAAAGAGAAAATATGTAAATAGAAAGCATAATTTGCAACATTTTGTTATCCTAGTACATTGTGGGTAAACAGCGCTTTGTAATCCTGGAAAACCCTTGAAATCGAAAATTTCTTTTCAAGGCCTTGAAGGTCCTGGAATTTCGTTTCAGTCCTTGAAAACCCTGGAATTTTGGGGATTTTCACTGGGTCCGATTGTACTACTCGCAATTCACGGCACTTGAACGTGTCTGCGACGAACTTCACTGGATATCGCATTCCGCGTCGCCGCGATCGCAAATCAAGCACGGTCAAAACACCTGTACTTGATGGATCGAGGCATGCGCATGCCTGCAGCGCCATTCTTTTTTTTCTTGTTTTTTTGTCTGGCTTGTTTCGGCTTTGGCTACTGATGGCCACAATGAGGCTACAATGGGCTACAAGGCTAACATCTTGAGCTCTCCAGAAAAAGAAAGTTTCCCGAATGCGCTTATTGCAGTAGAATTTCCTAGTGTTTTGAAAAGCTTTCTTGCAGCTTCGCTCAGTATCCCTCGTAAACCTGCTAAAGTAGAATCAAAACAAAAAAACCCCTTCCAAAAAAAAAAACACTGCAGCACACCTTCACTAGCCTCAGCATCATCCTCAGCATCATCTGCTGGCCACATTGTGTGTTGTATACTTTGCCAGTGATCGGTGCTTGCTCCAGTGCCGTCAATGGTGTTTGGTTTTCACGTGTTGGTTGCGGTGTCCATTGTGATTGCATGATCATGCCAAGAAAATGCGAATCAGACAAAAAGACGCTTGATTATGGAGGAAGTTGAATGCATGCAGCTGAAGAGAAAGAAACTTGAAGCAGTTGTTGCCGATTTGGTAACCTCTGCTGATGGCTTTGCTGAAAAGGCAGAAGTGACTGGCAACATTAGACATGTAGTAAAGTCCAGCAGCCTGCGAAAGTGAAGTCCGAAGAACTTGATAGCATTAAGATGCAAATAGAAAAAAAAAAACTGGAAGACCTGCCTTGAGCTTCAGAACTTCTAGTCTAGTGAAACTTTGCAATAAATGAGCAGAATATTCTTTATTCTGTGCGATAAAATTTACCGTGAACTACAATCATGTTCTTTAATTTTTGTCAAAGGTCCTCGAAAAGGCTTGGAATTTTTCTCTTGGAAACGTGTACGAACCTTGGGTAAACGTCGACATCACTGGTGAATGTCATTTCATATAGCCATGTAGATGAGGAATGCGAAACCGCAATGACATTGGTTATAAACGTTGCTTGCTGTGAATGGCGTTTACATACACAATGTGACAAGGGTATGAAGTTTGCACTCAGACCTCGTGGAAATGGCCCTTTATAACGGGGATGGAAAAGGTATTCCCATGTGTGTGCAAGTACACTTTTTCTAATGTGAGGGGAATACTGTTTATTTCAGGCTGGCCTTAGGAATTTGTTTTCTGGTTGTGGAAAAGTGCTTGGCTGCCAGAGGCTTCAGCCGAGGCCAGAATATCCAGACAAGACAATTGGGTGAGGACTGACCTCATTCTTGCGCATTTTCAAATGACCTTCATCTCTGTTTGGGACACTAAAGGGACACTAAGCCAATTGACGGTCTGTGTTCATTTGGAAGGTCAATGTTCAAGAACTCCTAAAACATCAGTATTATGTACAACAGCGCTTTAGTAATCGAGAAATTAAGCTGAGTGCAGAATGTGATCTGCACGACGAGCGAGAGTTTGGCTACTATAAGTCTGATGACATCATATGCCATTTAGAGTATTTCCAAGAGTCTTGGGCTACCTAAACGCAAGAGTCTCTTGCGTTCAGGTAGCCCAAGAAAGCCTATCGTCTTTAAACGCCTAGCAATTCCAATGTTTTTAACCTGTTTTCAACCTCGGCGCATGGTGTTCAGTGGCTCTCAGGCGCAGCGTGCATGCGCCCTGCGGACGCATAGCCTGGCACGAACACATCCGACGGCTGTCGGCCACTGTTTGCGACATGTGTTGCATGTAAGACTCCATAGGCAAAAAATTATCACAAACAATGTTTCACAGCGTTTTCCCAGTTGTTATAGCGTGACTGGACACTGTGACCAGTAAGTTCCTCGTTGAAATAAAGAAAACAGGTACCTTAAAAATTGGTTGTCGGTCCCTTTAACAAATTAATTTCTTGTGAAAAGCAGTGGGAGGCTGCCTTGTGCAGCTCGAGGCCCAACATTCAGGAGGTAATCCCGGAGTGGTCTGAGAGGGTGGAGTAGGCCTGCTTCAAGTAGTTCCTGCCTCCGCAGTCTAACAGATTGCCCCTTTCCTTTACAAGGGACAAATAGTTTTCATTCATTCATTCATTCATGAAGTTTTCATGTCAGTGCTGACCATTGGTCAACTATGCGAAGAATATTCGGTATTTTGGATATGCACTATTCTTAGGGCCCCTAACTTTATGCGGTGGAAAATTTGAAATTCTGCAATCCCACATAGAGAAATCTGCAAAATTCCGCGACAACCTTAAACATGCAAATTTTTGCGGCAATATTGAACAGACGCCAGGCACATTTAACAGTTTATTTATTGAACATGTTCAGGCTCGAAACTTGCCTGCAATAACTAAAATTGTAGGAAGCTATTATGGCAGAGCATCAGATGGTACTTGGTGCTCTCTTCACTTAGAGAGTGACGCTTATGGGACACAATGTCACCATAACGGCTAAATGATCTCTCTACATCAACAGAGTTTATTGGTATTGCCAAGTATTTCAGGGCAGTTGACGAAAGGGTCGGAGTGAGCTGCTCCATCCCTGCCCAGAAAGCCAGGACATCGAAGTCTCCTCCTGGATTTTCTTGTTTGGAAAGAAATCGAGCCAGATCCTTGTCACTGGTCTTTAGTTCTTGGGCACTCTTCAGGTACACCTCCCATTCGGCAGCTAGAACTAGCGATTCGTCTGCTAGCTGAGGCACACCTGTCAACTCAGACCTTTTCTTGGAAAGACACCCAACTTGCAGAGGATCCAAGGACCTAATATCCTTGAAGAACTTCCAAGTATACTCCAAGTATACTCCAAGTATTTCTCCAAGTATACTTGGATTTCTCCAAGTATACTAGTGCTTTGTTAGCCGCTTTGGTCATTGCAGCCTTCATCTTGATCGCAATATGATGGGCCTCATCATGTGCAACATCTTCTCTCTTCAATTGTGCTGCAAAATCCTCCTTTGCAGCTGCTTCAAGGTAACCCCAAAGTGTAAACAAAGCATTGTACGCTTTGTGGCAGGCTACGCGCTGACCCTCTGCTGCTTTCAGCAAGCTTGAAACTTTTTTTCCAAATACTGCAATGCAGCGCATGCTGTACTTAAGCTCAGTTGAGTGTTCAGTAAGAAGTTTCAGAAGGGAATCGACGCACGCTGCTTCTCCATACTTCTGGTGGACTTGCTCAAGCAAGGTAGGATAGTGCTCAAAGTAGGCAGAATGCTGTTCAACAGCCTCAATCCACGAATTCCACCTGCTTTGGACAAGTGCTGGGGGTGCCTTGGCACATTGAACTCCACACTCTTCCAGATGTGATTTGTAGAAAGCTCTCTTTCTACTTGAGAGACGGAAGGCCTTCTTCATACAGGCGACAAACTTGTCCACTAAGGGAAAAGATGCCTGCAGTGTACTGCCAACGATGTTCACTGTATGAGCTACACACGTAATGTGAACAGCACCCTCGCAAAGTGGCTTTATGCACTCCTTAAAGGACTTCACCATATAACTAGCGTTATCGCTAACAAAGCCCGATACATCCTCAAATTCAACTCCGTACCTCGTCAGTGTTCTTGTCACAATGCGGCCTATCACGGACGAGTTCACTTCATCCACGAATTTCACTTCCACGAGTACAGGTTGCAGCGAAGTACTCGCACTTCTGGCAGACTGAACGAACAACACGTTCACAACCGATTTTGATCGGTCATCGGTTGTTTCATCTGTAATTACTGAAACTGTGGTGCCTTGAAACATAGCTTTCAAATTTGCCTCGTGCTTCTCAAACAGTTCTGGAAGTCGTCGGCGGAGCGCATCAGATCCAGGCACCGACCCACCGTTCCGGACGTGTGTCTGTAGAAACGTTCTCAGTTTCGGGATGTCCACCTTTTCAAGGGGAATATTTGCAGATATCAGAGCATCCAAGAATTTTAGAACAATGTCGTTCCTCGCTTCACCAGCCGTGATTGCGGATTCCAGCGTTTGCAGTCGACTTTGCTTTCTCGGCGTTCCTGAACCCCCCGCTCCGTCTTCTGATTGTTCTTCGCCACTTTTTCGCTTAGAGGAGTCCCTTGTTTCCGCATTCTTACGATGACGGCTGCTCCCGATGTGCTCGTCAATAGTCGACTTGCGGCGATGGTCAACTGCTCTCGCACAAGTCCGGCAAAAAAGCACACCTCCATCTTCGTAAAAGCCAGCGTGCTTGTATTCTCGAGCGTGTTCCTTGGCTGTCTTTTTGCTTAAATGAGATCCTGAAGGTGCCATCTCGATTCGCGCATCGATCTCGAATCAAAGCAAACGGGAATACTCGCACGTGCAGTCGCACAAAGCGAGTACGTTGGATGGATAGGTGGCTACGACCCTACGGCTACGTACGGCTACCATTAAGCCGCTTGCGATTGGTGGCAGCTTCAATTTCTTTCGCTAATTGAGAAAATGAACCATTTTTCCATGCACTAATAAAATATACCAGCGCATTTATTTGCTCACATCTAACGCGAACTTTTTTTCTTTTTTGTAAAGAGAGTACAAAAATATTACCTCTGCGTTGCCATCGAGTACGAAACCGGAACCGCCTTCGCGACAAAACATGTTGCGAGCGTTGCGAGCGTGGTTGCGAGTACGCGCTCTGTGCGAGTACGTCACACAGCCCCATTTCGCGCTCGATTACAACCAGTCTGTGTCATATCTGTACCCAGTAAAGTGCTAATGGTGACGCACCCATTTTATAATGAAAGCTCATACCAAAGGCGAGTTATTTTACGCGCTCAATATAGCGGCGTTGATTCTTCTTTGCGTGCCCGGAAACCTGTCAGCGGTCGTTCGAAACAAAGATCATAAGAGAAAGCTTCTGGGGCCAAAAACTTAATTATTAGGATATCGAAGTCAAGATTGTACGCTTTCTCACATCAACTCCTTGTAGACCGACGTAATCTGGGTAGTTCACAGAGGCGTGGTCTTTAACGCTTTTTATTTTGCATTTCCGCGAAAAAAAAACGCAAGTTCAGTTATTTTCCGCGGAATCGACCTTTTTTCACTTTTCCGCGAAAAAACGTCAATTCCGTGATTTTTCGCGGAATAGCGGAAAGCTAGGGGCCTTAACTATTCTACTCAAGTACGAATTTGAGTAGAATGCTATTTGATTTGTTATTCAAATGTTTCGAATATTCAAATGCACATAGTAAAACTGCACGTTCTGTGCAGTTGCTGTGATGCTTACGAGTGTTATGCGAAAGCTCCAGTTGCAGTATAACTGTTTACTTCATTCAGGATTGCTCAGTTTTGCCTACATTATAGGTTTACATAAGTACTGTTAGGTGTGGTCTACCGAACTATATATCCTCCTTCATTTCTGTGTTGGAGTTGTAGTCTTGGTATCTAAATTTCTTAAAAACCTTTGTAAATAAAGAAAAAGAGTGGCTTTAAGAAGTTTTACTTCGTTCAATCACCTGATTAGAGTTTCCTTACATAAATGCAATTAAGGTAGTTTAGATTAAATTATATTATCTAAATACAATTAAACATCATCACAATTAATGCAATTGTTGATGAGAAAAATCATTTTCCACTGTTCTGTATTTACACAGGAGCTGTCATGTTAACTTGTTTTTACCTTTTTTTCTAAGACACAATCTGGCAATATTATTGAGTAAACACATCACTGAGGGAAATTATGTGATAAGCTTCAGGCTCAAAAATGTTTCTTTCCTTTCTTTAGGTTTGTGGATTTCCGATCAACGAGAGAAGCCCTTGCTGCCATTGCAAAGTTTCACGAGAAACCTCCATTCCATTTGAAAGTGAATATTGCCAGCATGTCACTCTCAGACCGATTTAGGTTTGATAGTAAAAAGAAGGTAAGTGTCATGTCATAGGTTACCTTGATGAACTGAGCTGTTGGCTGTTTTAGTTCACTATTGTCTAGTAACCACATGATGTTCTGGCAGTAGCACTTGTTGATTTGTCTGCAATTTTTGTTCTGTGTACCACACGGAGTTACCTATACCATGTTTTATATATCAAATGTATCGCTGTCAAAGTTAGTGCTCGCATTTCTGCTGTGTGCTTCCTTGACTAAAAAGTAGTGTGTTGGTTGCAGTGAGCGAAAAATAATAAATGCCTCGTTGGCAGCATTAAATCACAGTGCAGTTCTCATTAGCTTGACAAAGCATGCTCATATTGCCGGGGAAAAAATCGAGATATGAGAGTTTCTATTTTATGTTTGTCGTTTGTTTGTCAGAGCGGTACACCTCGCCTTTTATTTTTCTTTGCGGTCTACTTGCATGGCCCTTACAGCATAGCACCTGATGTACAAAGCGGAGTATAGTGAGGGCACAAGAAAGGGAAGATGCTGGGGCAAGGCTTATTTTGGGCGGGCCTAGCTTCCAGTCTCCTGGATCCATTGACGACGTATTGAGGTCATATTGCATGAACTTTGGGATCTCATGGAGCCTGTATATGGTTGCTGTGAATTGAAGCAACAGTAACTGTGGTGTAACTACGTTTATGTGCATAAAATGTGTACGCTTTCTATAAAATATGCAAAAAGAAAACTCGCACATTGTGTCCATGCAGGAAGAGCTTGACGATGTACGTCGGAGGATTGAGGAAAGATATGGCGTGCCTGCCTTCAGCAGTCCTCCACCGGGTGCTGGCAGAGGTGAGGGAAAAATCACGCTCTTGTCGATTTGCACTTTCATTGATGTACTTTTGTATCTTAATGTATTTTGAGGTACTTGGGTTTGCTAGTGCAAATTATTGCAGCAATGTAATCGGGATTATTTCTTTCAGACTTGCTTTCATGGCATTAGTCCTGGCCTTTGTTAGCTCATTCTGTTGAATTTTCTTTTGCAGGCAGAGGGCTTGCATCTTCGCCGTTTCCACCTGAAGACGTAAGTCACATATGTAGTTTGCCAATGGAAGGACACCAGTTATACACTGTGAATCCTTGGTATATCGAACTCAAATGAGATCAAGAAATAGGTTTGCTTACTATTGATAGTTCGAAATACCATATTTACTCGATAATGTGCATACTTTTTTTCGCTATTTTAGAGCTCCGAAAAGGGGGTGCACAAATTACGCGAAGATTTCGAGAACACATTCGAAATAATGTGTAATATCATGTAACGTGCGCAGTATATGGTAACTCTTTTGGATACGATCTCATATAACACTATAAAGCGCTGGTGTAAGAGAATACGGCTGCTCCAGGGACACTTTTCGCAGTCTCTCCGCGTTAGGAACGCAGCGCGTAGAAAAGTTTACGAGCCGCCCACTGATGGCTGCTGAGATAGCGCTGGTGCACGTGCTATCTTGGCAGCCATGCGATTGCTTGGCAACCGAGCCACACTCCTCCCCCCCCCACCCCCCCCTCATTTTTAATCCCCTCGCGTCTTTTCATGCTCGTTAAAGGCGGGCGGGGTGTTTCCTCCCCGCCTCAACGGCAGGTGTCCCAATCGAGGTGATGTTATCGCATGCGCCCACCGAGCAACGGAGATGGGCCAGGCTTTGTTTGATCTCTGCTTCAGCCCGTTTTCGTTGCCCCCAGGCAGTCAGTCAAGAACTTTATTTAGGTCCTGAGGAGATTTAAGCTGTTGGAGATCCCACGCGGGGAGCTCCTCCAGCTGAAACCGTAGGTGACGCCCGAGTCGGGATGGGAATGTTGTGACGGATGGGAATGTTGTCCCACGGCCCCTCGGAGGCCGTGGGACCGTCGCAGCGGGCAAGTTCTCGCGTACGGTCGTGGGCTGTTTCATTGAGGTTGGGTTTTTGTGGGTGAATGTCTTTCCGCATGTGAGCGGGGAACCAGGAGAGGCATCGTTTGCTCTCTTTTGAGCTCGCTAGTAGTATACGGGCTACTTCTTTAGATACATTGCCGCTTTTGTAGGCCCGAATTCCAGCACGCGAGTCAGTGAGGACATGGGTAAATGTGGGGTCACCTCCACTCGCGTGCTTTTATTCTAGCTATCATACTTTGGGCTCCCGGGGCTTCCAGAGAAAAGAATCTGAAAAAGGCACAAAGCACTCGCAGCCCCCCGTGCTTACGACTGTGCTTGCCTGCTCAGCGAGGGGCGCGCCCGCGCAGTTGTCCAGTCTATTTGTGTGCACGCGCCGCCGAGCTGGCTCAGACGGGACAGGGAGCGCAAAATATGCGAGCAAATTTTTTTTTTTCGTAAAGGTAGCTAAATATCAGGGGTGTGCAAATGATGCGGGTAAATACAGTACACGATACATTTGTCTATGCCTTATCCGAGTACCATATTTACTCAAGTAATGAATGCACTAGCACAATAAATGCACATATTACTTTAGTAGTCAAATTCCATATTTTTTTCTGCCGCGTAATAAGTACACCTGCAACTAAACCCTAGCAGTCCTGCAAATGGCCATGCTGTGCCTTTCCCATTTCACTCGATCCACGTGTACACGAGCCGTTCGGCATGGCGATTTTAACTCCTGCGTCCCAATAAAACTGCAGCACATTGCTGGGCATAGCTGCATGCAGGCAGCGCTAACATCATTTACTTGCAATTCTGCATTCCTCCGTCCTATCGCAGTTTCCTCCCGCTCACCGCGCCATACTGCCAGGTGTGCTGTGCAGGCTAGCCCAGCTAAGCCTAAGCATGATCGGCACGGGGTCTCCAAGATTGTATCCTGGCAATCTGAAGTCTTGCTTAATGTGCTCAACCGAGAGGCTCAGGACAGATATGAGCGAGAAATGTGATGATGAGTTGTCAAACACTGATGCGGCTGGGCCTCTCAGAGACTGCATAGGCGACATAGCCCTAGCAACCTCGGTTGGCTACAAGCCTGCGGGGAGAGTATCATTGGCCTATGCATCGTGTGCGTTGTGGCGTTAAACGGAAGCGGAAGGCCATCGCAATGGATTCAAACACAGCCACCGCAAAGGCTGTTGTAGCGGGTACCAAGTTGCGTAGTACTGATGTTACAGTGGAATTCCGGTTTTACATCCCGTGGTTTTACGACGACCCGCATTTTACGACTGATTAGTCCCGTCCCAGCGAAAGCCCCACAGACACGATGCATTAAAAACCTCAATTATATGATGCGATCTTACGCCAAACCCGCATTACACGACGATCCATGTGAAGCAGGTTGGCCAAATGGCGAAGAAAAGGGAAGTGCAGCGGTCGTCTTTCGTAGCACCGGCTCTTTCAGGAGCGTCACCGCTCCGCATGCCGAGTGCTCAGGAAACTGGTTCGTTTTGGCTTTCCGCTGCCGTTTGTTTGTCTCCCCCTGGCCCTCCCAACGGCCGCCGGCACCGCGAGTGGCGTCATAGAGTGGCGCGGTTGTGGTCATCCCCCATTCTTTTCACCCTTTCCAACCAAACATCTCTCTCTCGCTCTCCCGCGATCTCTCTCCTGTGATAACGAAAAGTGAAGCAGCACACACAACGGCAGACATTGCGGCAACAACCACAAAGCAGGCGCTAACCTTAACTGTAGCAGACGACGCACAAGCACCTGCCAGAGAAGGCCACCACATCATCACGTGCAGCAGCCAGTAGCGGCTGCACGTTCCCCCACTCTCTCGAGAAGAGCGTGCTTGGCCCAACTGCAGCTTCGCATCGAAGCGCGGGATACTCGAATGCCCCTGTGAGCCCCAATCATGCGCGAACCATGCTTCCACCATGCCACCACCGCTCCCGCCAACGGCGGTGGAAAAAAAAAGCACAGGAATTCAAAATGGCACCGGACGGTTGAACGGCGCGTGAACGGCGCTCGCTTGAAGTTGTGCTGTTTCGGAGCGCATTTGGGTGGCACAGCAGCTGCTGCTGCTTGTAATATATTTGATATGAAGTAGTTTTAGGACGAATTAGGCTCAGGAAATTACAGGAGGGGTAATTTATGACACATACAGTGCAAATATGCGGTTTTTCAAAAAGCGTGTTTTTCACGATTTTCTTACTTTCAAAGGCCGCGTCCCCCCTCAAGCTTGTGTCATGTTTCGCTACGGCTGTTGGGAATCACACCAGCGGATTGCGGTGCACTTGAGGGCATAAATTTCTTTGTTCAGATTTTAAGACGCTTTTTTGCTGTCCCGAGAATGTCGTATAATCGGGGTTTCACTGTATATAGCTCTTTTTAAATAAGGTTCCTTCGCACGTGTGGCGCTAAGCATTACCGTGGGTGGCAATGCCATCTCTTTGTGTGCACTAGAATGTTTTGTTCAACCTGAAAAAGTTTTCATAAAATTTACTCCGCATAGTGAATGCACTGCCCAACATTGCCTCCGTTTTCCAGAAAATAAGTGTGTTCATTACGTGAGCAAATACGGTATTCTGTGCGTCTCCAACAGGCTCCTGGGACTGTAAGAAGTGAGATATCGCCAGTTTTTATCACCTAGGCTGCTGAGAAAGTATCAAAGTTCAGTTTCTTTCATCAACACCATTTTGCTGAACGTGCGTATTGGACAGGAGTCCTGTCTGTGTTTATGAATGGGCTTGGTATTGCTGTTTCAGGCTACGAATAGCCGTAGGCTGTATGCTTCAGTGCATGCACTATTGGTAATTGCAGTATCGTAGGGTTGGGTTTTGGTTTCGGCTTGACACTCCAGTGGGGGCATAATATGGCTCGTCTTTCCAAACGAAGGGTGTCTGTTTCTCCGTTGTGCTGCTTGCTGTTCTGGCATGCGGTTTTTATGTTGACGAGCATCAGCAACTCCACTTCAGTTTTGGTTTTCTAGCAACTGCCAAAGCAGCGCCACTTTAATGGCAGGAATATTTTCAGTGATGTAGGTGTTGGGGGTTACTTGAATCATGCTGGCATATGCAGTGTCCTTGCAGTGGCCCAGAATGATGCGACATTTGAGGTACACTTGAACCCTGAAATAACAAAATCTACGGGGAAAACGAAAAAATTCACAGTTGCGAAAATTTCGTTCATGTGAAATCAGACTGTAGAAGGACGAAACTGTTGAAAAACAAAGCATTACTGTAAATATTTTGTGAGCCTTGTTCTGGAGCTTCGTTCCTGACAGCAAGTTTAGCGCTGTGCTTACTCATGTAATGGATGCACTTTTTTCCCAAAAAAGCAGAAGCGAAGTGAGAAGGTGTGTTTATTACACTGGGTAGATTTTACGGAAACTTTTTCGGGGTGAGCAAAACATTGTAATGCATAAAAAAGAAGGCGTTGTGACACACATAAATGCTTAAGATCACATGTGGAATGGAATTTTATTTAAAAACAGTTAAAAAGCAACTATGGTGTATTTTGGTGGCGGTGTCAGTTCAGCTGTTTACCACAGCCTGTTGGCTCTTTTCTTCTTTCTCTTCCTTCATAGTTGAAGGATATTCACGTGGACGTGGGCCCCACGGGCGAGCGTCGTGTCTACAGCAGCAGCAGTAGCAGCAGCAGCAGCAGCAGCAGCAGGAGCAGGAGGAACAGTAGTAGTAGTAGTGGCTGTAGCAGCCAAAGCAGCAGCTGCTCTGATGACTCCTTTAAGTCCTGCGAGTCGCACCCATGCAGTGACATTGATAGCTCCAATGAGAGTTTGCAGATCGTGATCACAGGAAATGCCAGTGGAGATCAGACACGCACAGTGGCTGTCCGTGACCTTTCTGCGCTACCCGATCAGAAGTGTGTCTACTGCGGTGAATACGGTGAGCACCAATTTTTCATCACCTCTCAACTTGCAGTGTGGACAGTTTGTGCTCCTTCTCTAATAATATTTGTCAGGTGATGCTCTGTGGAAGGCTTTAAAGGGACCCTGAAACGGTTCTGACGATTTTGTGCAAACATGGTTATCCAGTAGAGCGAGTCATTAGGATCATTAGAGGACAGATTTCAGCGCTCTGCGTAAAGTGTGCAATTTACAGTAAGACCTTAAACACGCGCATCGCAAAAGATCGCAGCAGCTCGCCAAAAGGCATTTTCAAACACCCGCCATCGAACGATGGCTGGGGAAGCCTCTGATTGGCCCCTAACCAGTGACGTGCACGTAACTTTCACAACCTAACTGCGAACAACGTGCTCCTTCGTTCCAGCCAACAGTATCGTCGCCGTATCGTCGCCGCATTCGCCGGCGCTCTATTACAGAGGCTAGCACTGCCGAGGTGGGCGACCTCAGTAAAGATATCGGGGTGCTATGTCGCGACGGAGGGCTCGGCAGAGCGGCTGACGCGCGAGGCGCAGTCGTCGCTAGCGCACACTCGACAGCTGATTGAGTTGAAGAGGAACAGCAGTGGTGAGGAGGAAGATGACAGAAATAAGCCCATAGCTGCCTTACCGCATGGTGCTTTGCTTTATTTATGGTGTGAATGATTTCACAATTCTTTTGCCTAATCAGTGACGCAATGTCGAAACGTTTTAGGGACCTTTTAAAGGGACACTAAAATGAAAAACAATTCTCGCATTAGTAGGCTAGCTTTTCACAATACTAAAAACCCCGTTCTTGTGGGGAGGAGATCCTTGGTAAGCTAGGAAATGCACAAAAAGAAAATGCAGGTGGTGATGCCGTTTTGAAGTTCCAGCCTAATACACATGCTGTCACTGAATTTTGACGACGTCTGCTAGGGCCTACATAACTGTTTAAAGGGCCCCTAAACCACCAAGAGGTCGAAATTTAGTTGTGGTGTTGCCTTTATGCCGGTGTCCGCAACAAACACGTAGCCGCAAGAGTTTTTCGAAACGGTGCCGAAATAGCAGAGTTACACATGTTTGATTATCAAAACGCAGTGCTTGCCTGTTTCGCTCTCTCCTGTGCCCACCGGCCGCTTGCCGGTGCCACCTCCTCGCCGAGTGCTCCTCCGAATGTCGCGTGGCATACATCGCCGATGACTCGCATCTGGTTGACGTGCCTCTGCCGGGCTCTCATGTTCGCGCAAGTGTTCTGTTGGTGCTGTGCCAATTCTCTCTGTTAGCGCTATCCGTCGTGTTCTGACAGTTGCTGCAGTTTCTAGTCGGCTGTATATGACTTGCACTTGCGTAGCGTAGCGCAGTTACGAATTCACAAGCATGCACACACGGGACACCACACGAACGACACACGACGAAGAAAAACAGGCAGGCAGCGCGTGCATTTGCTAGCAGACTAACCGGAAGTCGACCTTCTCCTTCGACCAATCAGCGTAGCTCGGACTCTTCTGACGTCACCAAAAACCGCAATATCGTCGTGGCTAACTTTGGCATGCCGGAAATGGCCGGCGAGGCTCACGGGAATGTTTTTCGAGTTTTAGACACGGCCGCGGTGCTGCCGCATTTGACATCGTTCATCGTGACGGCATTTTCAGCTTAATGCGCGTGTTAACTTGAAATGATCCAAAAAAATGTTGGGGGTGGTTTGGGGCCCTTTAATAGCAAGAAAGATGTACATTATGTTGTAAGAAAGCCAGAGGTTTAACACGGGGGCTTTCAGAACATCACGAGGCTGAAGTTCAGGCACAAATTTGAAAACTAGAACTTTGACATTCATTCTCTCCTTTAATGTTGAACATGCAATTGCAAAATTGACAGCAATCGATTAAATATGTTATCTCTCTAAGCCACTTCACATTTTCACTTTAATGTTCCTTTAAAAATGTAAACAGCATAGTACATGTGTATATAGTAGCAGAAAAGAGAGAGTTCAGAGAAATTATGCAATGTTAGTAAATGAAGATGAAAGAATCACTGTAAAAAAAGCATAAATAATGCAATAAACAGATGGAAGTTTTCGTAACCGAAGCGCCACCTCTAGAGGTGTGCGATTATTCGAATAATTTTTGAATAGCGCTTGCTATTCAGTTTGATTTGCACTTAACTTTTACTGTTCGAACAAATAGTTTGAACGGTAAGTTGGTAAAAAGTTGGAAATTAAGGGGGGAAAATATGCTATGTCTCAAGACAAGTGGCCCATTCCTGCAAGCAGTGCGCTTCACCGCATAACACCACTATACTGCGGCGAACTAACATTCATGTACGGCGGTGGAGCTAGCGCCCATATACTGCAGTGAAGCTAACACTTGCGTACTGCGGCAAAGTTAGATCTGGAGTGAAGGTGTCTTCGTCTGTCGTCGTTTTTGCGCCTTCACTTCAGATTACCCATGACACCAAAATTTCAAACGCAAGATGCTTGCGTTAATTGGTATTCCTACATACGAAAGCAGCCTTGACCGAGTGTTAGCGGCGAACGTCGCCTCTAAGTAATTTTAATATTGTTTCAAAGTAAGCGGGAATGATCATCTGAGCTTGCAGCACCTCGCGACATCGCCACTAGTGTGATGCGATTAGTGGCCCATCTGTGACGTTTCACTTTTGTAAGTTAATATTGTGACGTCACGGAGAGACACGGGAGCGCCGTGCTATGGCCTCCGAGATCGGCTGCCGCAGCTGATCGCGGAGGCCACGCCAAAAGCCGTATTTTTCTGCTTCCTCTCTGTGTTGGTTGCTCAAGCGTACATTGTACACACGCTATGATGCAAAGCGAGTGCGGCGAGCAGTCGAATTCAGCAACTGGTCTGGCACTTGTGCTCTCCGCAACGTCACTGAATATTGAGCTCACGTGATCAGTGCCTGCGCTCACTTCTGACAGCCGCCGCGTTAGCCCTGCGGCGCTAGTTTCTTGCAGTTTTTGGCGCGCGTTTTGAAGCTCCATTAAAACGGAACAAAATTAACGATGCTGTGACTAATTAGACTTCACGCTGGAGATATTGCCACTCCATGCCGTGATTACAAGACACTGTTCTACTCATTAGAGCAAAAAAGTCTCCAACAAAAAAATGGCTGTCATGGGCCTTTTAAAGGAGTACTGACACGATTTTGCAGCGGTTCAAAATGTACATTTTTTGTTTTCTAGCCATCTATTGTTAACGCCCTCTGCACATGGAAGCCAGGAAACACGTGCAAAGTATTTTAGTTTGGTTTTAGGGTTTTTGTCGCCCAGCACTGCAAGCCAGTCCCAGTGCAAAGGACACTACGGTGACGTATGAGCACAGTCTATTAAAAATAGCCGAAATCGCTGTCAGAGTCCGTGTGGACGTCCGTGAAATCATCGTTGTTTGCGTTCCCCATGAGTAATTGACCACAGACAAGAGATTTGCAGCGACGCTATCTCTTATTGCTGTCCGTACGTGACTCAGATGTACGTCCGACTATGTTGACACGTCACTAGGAAACCGCCCCCCCAAATCGAAACCGAAAGTGGGCTTTTAAGGAAGCCGCATTAAAAATATATTTATTGCCTTGCTAGGCACCACAATGCTCTTTTTTGGGGTTCTCCACGCCAGTGCTTTCATTTACACCACTAATACGAGAATGTCAAAAATTCATTTCAGTACTCCTTTAACCAACATGCCCGACCATCCATCCGAGCGGTGAAGTTAACACCTGCCTATTGCAGCAAAGCTAACACCCGTGTACTGTGGCGAAGGTAACTCGGCCTTCTGTTGCACAGTTCAGTGTTGGACTGTTCTTCAGGACTTTGGAATGACAGTGTGGAAATATATACCTCACGCAATAATTTTTTTGCCCATGTTTAACAGTACATTTCTCCACAATTGGATATGGTATTAATCAAAAATTATTCGATTCTATTTGCACTCGAACATAAACATTTGCATTCGCTTTGCATTCAAAATGTTGCTATTCGCACAGCTCTAGTCACCACCATTCGTACATGTAATAACCGCAGTGCTTTAGTGCTCACGTCAGCATACCAAAGATTTTGTCTCTCAAGAAGGTGTCCAAGTGTCAGTGCGTTGAATATTTTTCTGGTGGAAAAGTTGTGGTTTTGTTTATTTTAGCAGAACATCTTGTCTGGGCTTGTGTCCTTGATTTTAGTGAAGAAATGAAAATGAAGCAGCGATAAAAAGAACATCGATGGTAAATTGGTTGCACCATCCTTTTCTTTTCAGCCGAATTCTTGTGCCATAATTGCAAGGCATACTACTGCTCACCAAAATGTCAGTTGAGGGACTGGCCTGTGCACAAAGAGATATGCCAGAAGAAAGGGTACGTTGGTCATAAAATTTGTTAATTGCTGCACAGCCAAGTGAAATGTGCGTGCATGTGTATGTGTGTGAACACTTGACATTGTTGCACACTGCTTCTTGTAGTACAGTGAAACCTCATTGATACGATCCCACCTAATAAATTTTTTGTCAAGGTAAGCTTTTTCCTCCCCTCCGACACCCCATAGGAACAGTGTATTTTCACACTGTTGATATGACTTTTGGATGATAAGTCATTTTTCTGTTCCTGTGAAGATTGCATCCATGAGATCGCATTGTGTCTCCATGCTTTCCATAACAATTTGTTAGTGAATAAAATGTGTTGAAGCTGTGGTTCACATAATAGCATCATGTTTGGCAACCTTGGCACTGTGAACATTACAGTTGTCACAAAGTATTGAGATCTATCCTAAGCATAGTTACAGGGCACTCACAGGTTCTTGAAACCCTTGAATACCCTTAAAATTTGATAGTATGTTTGCAAGGCCCTTAAAAGCCTTGTGAAAATTCTTACCAGTCCTTGATAAACCTTGCATTTGTGGAACTAAATTTTAATTGGTATTTGTCATCATGAAGATTATTTCTTTCTGTGAACTTTTCTTTTTGTTTGAGTTCTGAATTTAACTATTTTCTATCATGTAGTAACTATGGTGATACACACGAAATTGCATTGTTAGATTTGGTAAAGTTATCTTTAATTTTTTAATGTAGTACAAGTAATTTTGCATTATGATGTTATTTGCGCAAAAGAGGTCTCGGGCCTTTTGAGAGGATTGTCTGATCTTCAGTGCGGAAGAAAAAACAATAACCTCTCAAAGAGGGCCTTGAAAATTCTCCAGTAGGGGCTTGATAGTCCTTGAAAACCATTGAAATATATGTATATTTTTTCAAAACCTGTACGAATCCTGGTTTAGTTTTTTGGTAGACACATCTGTTGCTGCTGTAGTAAAGGTGAGGTCATGAGGCATTCACTGTTCCTGTGTGTCGTGCAGGTTCTCTTGTGCAACATCTGACTAGGACTTTATTCCTGTGCAAATTTTGAATGTTAAATGGGGTAAAAAATCTTTTTCTTTAAATCAAGCCATCCTAATGCATTTAAGGGGGGACGTGGGTCTTAAAGGTGTCCTTACTTATTTATGAACCAAATTTGATTAGTGTTTGCATGCTTGTTTGCCCTCTTTTTCTGATTCTAAAAATGCTGTTATTTTTCCCCTGAGTTCATTATTTAATGACATAATTAACAAGACAACCTCTTTTGTTCTTACTAAAATAGACAGACTACCACCGCACAGAAATATACAAATGGCATATTAATTGTTAGCAAAAAGCATAAGGATCACAACAATGGAAGCAATTTTGTGATTAGGTCATTATTTTTTGCTTTATAGTACAATGAACTGTATCCTTTCAAAAATGGCCGTGCAAATGTCTCACAAAAAGCAAATTTGATAAACTTAAGCAAGTAATATTAAAAATTTCTTTCCTATGTTGTGTGCTCCAAACATCCAGCTTCATGTTGCAAAAAGAATTATTATTCTATCTGTGATGGCCACTTAAATATCGGAGTAAATGTCTTGCTGGGTGTGCAAAGCTAGCGTTTCAAGAAAACCAAGAAAACAAAGAAATGCCATGTTTAGGTGTGAGCAGTTGCAAATGGTTGTACACATACACTCTTACAAAAATTTGGCAGGCTACCATTACTATATGCTCAAGGTACCAGAATGTGAGCGTGGCATCACTGGATGTGTCTCACTTTAGCCTTGACACAGCAAAAAATCGGGTGTTTTATATGCCTTTGAATTGATGATTTGGCTCAAATATGGTCTTAACAGATACAAAACTTGGCATATATGGAGAGTGATTGATGTAGATAGCAAAAGTGCTTTTTTCCAAAAATTGATTTTTGGACAATGTTTTTTTTTGGTCTTAAGACCCATGTCCCCCCTTAAGATACCTTTTTTGGTTCACGTCATAATCGTACTTAGGGCTAAGTACTTGCTCCACTTCATTCCCCTCGAGCTTTACTATGTAGGCTTGGGTTCCTTCGCCGTAACTCGAGGAACTTTAATATGTCAACTAAAGAATTGCTTTATGAAACGCATGTGCATTGCGTTCTTGACTCTGCATGTGTCGTTTGGGACCTCTCAGCAGTGCGCAACACAGAAAAACTTGAAAGGCGACAGAACTTAGCTTGGCCATTCGATTTGTTTGTGGACGCTATGACAGACAATTCAGTCCTACGCATATGAAAGAATTACTCCAATGGGATACATTATATTGTCAAGCATGCAGACTTTGCTTGGAAGTTTTTTCATAACATCTTTCATTCAAAGGTTGGCACTGACAGGCATTTCTACGTCAAAGCACCTAACTACTATTCTATAGAGTTGACCATGAGAATAAGTTTTTGGAATTTCCCTGCAAAACACACTCATTTAGCATGTCTTTTTTTCCTAAAATAATATGTGACTGGAATCGATTGGACCACTCTGTTGCAATTATGTTGTCTAATGACATACTTTTCGCACTGGTAAAATAATTCTTCCTGTATTAAAGTTACTGTTCATTCATGTTACTGCTAGTGATCACTGCTGTATGCTTGTCTACTTGTAATTTTTGTATTGTTCATTATTCATATAATTGAGCCTTGATTAATATAATACACTTTCTTGTTTAATTTTATGTGTGCTTGTAATTTTGTATTGTTTATTATTTCTTGCACAATTATGCTTTATTGGTTCACTATGGTGCACTTTAGCATTACATTAATGATGTTCTTGTATATGTACCTATGTATGCTCCCTTGATGCTGCTAGAGCTTGCTACCACACTGTATGCTTTGAATTTTTCTTTTGCTCCCCCCCCCTCCCCCTCCTCCACCCTTTTGCTGTAATGCCGTGAGGCATTATGTTGTTATGTGAATTATAACTTGTGGTCCATTGGTGAAGTCCGCTTTCTTTACTTGGTGCTCGTTCTAACCATTGACATCTGTGTTCATCATTCACATTAACCTTTTAAACGCCGCAACATGGATTGATGATCAGACAGACGAAGGTGATGTTCACATTTCACGTAGGTATTTTAAATTATTGATGATAAAGAATATGGTCACATTTACAGAGGTTATCCGGCCATATATTAGTTCTGCTTTGTTCTTTGCAAGATGCTTGAAATTCTTTTTCTGAGGTGGAACTATGCAAAAGAGACTTGGTAGTGACAGAACACAATGTATGCTTGTGGCAAAGATTTTTTTAATGTATCTAAATGTGCTCACACTTACAAACAATTATGCTTGCTATGTTGCCCACTATATTAAGTGACATGTAAAGAAAAGCTAAAGCATATGGTATATTAATCAAGCTAATAAAAATTATTGTTCACATGTTTTAATTTTGAAACATTGCATAGTATGAGGTTGCCAGTGTTATTACGAAAGTAATGGCACTACCTTCTACATGCACCAATGTCTTTGGAAGAGTCAATTTTTGTCTTTTATAGAAAATGAGAGAGAGTGACATGGGAAGGCCACCATGTCCTCTTTGAGAAGGTTGCACACGCAGCCTTGCTGCTATATTTTATAGTGGTAAGTGGGGTAAATCAACTGTGCCCTTTCGAAAACAACGAACACTGATTGACCACCTAAAAATTGCAAGATTAACCGTAGCTTCAGGCCTTGGCAGTCGGGTAACCACAAGGCGCTCCTGAAACGAATGTGTTGTTAATTTTTACTGAATTAGTCAGCCCCAGCTGCTGCAGAAAGCATGCATGTTCTTATTATTTGTGTGCTCCTGTAGTCTAACTTCTTGCTATTGTTGAACTGCTGCCTTTGTGGTCTTTGCAGTTTGCTGCCAACCCCTCAAATCAAACCATCTGAGAAGGATAAGAGCATGTCACCTCCAAAACGAGGTGCTCAGAGAAACAGTGATGCTCCTGTGAAGGAGAAAATCTCGTCACCGCAAAAGCCAAGCTCTCAGAAAGGCAATGTATGTATTTCTTCTTTGCTTTTCTATTTTTTTTTCTGCTTCAAAAACACTGAAATCTTTTTTGCGCTCAAACACCATAATACAGTAGACTCTCGCTACAACGAAATTGACTTTTTCGTTGAAGCGAAAATTTCGTTGTAGTGAAATCGAAAAAGTATAACTGACCTGAGCTGGTAGAACAATGAAACTTTTATACCTCAATCTTGCACGCAGCATCACGCTGGTAGTCGGAAGGGTTCGGAAACCGCGAGTACTGAAACCATACCTGCCAAGTTTGGAGAAACGTAATCCGGGCGATTTACGTATTTACTTGATTCTACTGCGCCCTCGATAGTAACGCATACCCTTTTCCCGCGACCAAAAAAAGAAAGAAGTGAAACATCGATTGTAACGCGCACCCACGAAAAAAAAAAATGTCTAGTAATCAACCTTCTCACATTCATAAAAACAAATGTCGTACTCGCGTGATGTACGCACTCGCATAATAAACAGACCGCCGACTTTGGACCCCTGCAGTCCCTCGAATGGCCGCGCTGTGGCTTTCCCACTTTGCTTGATACGCGGTGTCTCGAAGGCGCTTGGCGAGCCGATTCATAAATCCCGCGTCCCGACAAAACTGCCGCACGTTGCTGGGCATAGCCACGGGCAAGCGGCGGTAACATCATTTACTCGCAATGCTGCATTCCTCCGTGCTGTCGCAGTTCCCTCACGCTCGCTGCCACATGCTGCCATGCGTGCTGCGCACAGGCTGGCGCAGCTAAGCGGGGCGTGGTCTCCGAGATTGCCACGATGCAATCTCGGACGTCTTGGAGTGCACGACTGAGAGGCTCAGGCTCAGCACAGATATGAGGGTTAAATGCAATGATGAGCCGTTTTTCGTGCGGTGACGAGAAACATCGGGGTGTCTAGCGACCGGGAAAACCGGGAAAAGTCGGGGAATTTTCAGCCACCGGGAAAAGTCAGGAAATTGTCAGGGAATTCGTCAATCAAGCGAGACACGTCGGGGAAAACTGTCTTGGGGCTTGCCCACACTACTAATGACACGCACAGCCGATTGCTTTGGGCGAAACGCTAGCGTCAGGGGAATGAAATTTTCATAGAAGGACGATAGGAGGTGTCCAAATTCCACGCTTAGTTTGCTTTTTTTATGTAGGGAATCTTGAAGGCAATGCATTTTGGTAGGAAATCTTGAAGGCGATGCAATTTGGTAGCAAATCTTGGAGGCGATGTATTTTGGTAGCCAATCTTGGAGGCGATGCATTTTGGTAGCGAATATTGAAGGCAATGCTTTCTTACGACGTCAAGAGCCAAAATTAAGTAATCGAAATGGAAGACGGCATGTTTTCGGCGTAACCTATTTTTGAGCCATCGTTTGCACGCACTGACCTCTACTAAAATTAGTTTGCGCATTCTGGCTGCAGAGGCAGGGTAACGTAGCATGTCGAGCCGAGCCACGACAAGCCGCACGCAATAAATCCAGCATGGGGACGTCCCTTTGTTGTACCACAGCCTGTGGTTGTACAGTGCGACTAGGCTCTACTACGACTGAAACTGTGTGAATTGTGAGCTTTGCGTTTTCGTGGACGTTTTCCCGGAGTTCCTGCGTAGTGCGAATTGTGGTGTGTGACGTTGTCCGCCACTAGGTGCTTCTGTGATTTGAGGTGAACATATCCGTATATTTCTGTGATACATATTCCTGAGGCAGCACTTTTTAAACGCGCGAACTATCATGTCGTGCGGCAGGCCGTACCAAGCGGCGGACACCCACTCGGCAATCTTCGCGGCGCTAGGCCGCTTTATCCTACCCGTAGGTGTCAAAGCCCGATCTTCTCGCATCCATTCTCCGTACAGCTGCCGCATTCTATCTTTAAATGGTTTGTTCAGGCAGACGTCTAATGGCTGCAGCACGGACGTCATACCTCCGGGAATAACAGCGAGCTGCGTTTGAGTTTCCCGCATCAGCTTCTTCACTTCGGGCGTCAGGTGACCGCGAAATGAGTCGAGAACTAGGATGGAGGCGGGGTGGAGGAGCGCACCTGGCCGTCGGCACCACACAGTCTTGACCCAGTCAAGCATAAGCGGAGTGTCCATCCAACCTTTTTCTTGGCAACGGACAATCACATCCCTGGGGAACAGCTCCTTCGGGATGGTTTTGCGCCGGAAAATGATGTATGGCGGCAACTTGCGCCCATCCGCCAAGCAAGCTAGCATCACGGTTAGCCGCGTCTTCTCGTTGCCTGTTGTCCTTATGCGAACTTGGGGGGCACCTGTTTCGCTGACAGTCCTTGACATAGGCATGTCCAAGAAAACGGGAGTCTGGTCCGCATTGCCAATGTGCCCCAACGGCATTTGCGACGAACGGCGCAGGTCGAGCACATAGCGCTGAAACTCCACTAGCTTCGCTTCGCAATCTGCTGGTAGCTTCTGCCTTATCGACGTTGTTCGCCGGAGGGAAAATCCATTTCTTCGCATGAACTTTTGTGCCCATCCACGTGAAGCCTTAAAGTTCTCCCGCGGGATCCCCATCTCTCGAGCTACGTCTCGGGCTTTCCACTGAATCAGCTCAACGCTGACCCCCAATAGGCGATTTCGCTGCTCAACCACAAACTCCGCCACTTTTTTTTCGAGTTCTGTGTGACGGCCACAACGAGGTCCACGGAAGCCTTTTCGGCCGGGCTCACACTTGAAGAGCGCTTCACGCTTGATGTGAACATATCCGTATATTTCTGTGATGACATATTCCGGAGAGAAGAAATCCGTCGGACCTGCAGCATTTCCGACGCGAGTATTAGTGTCGCGCGCTGCTTGTCATGTCAGTGCTGCGTTTCGGTGTCGCGCGCCGCAAGATATTTTTCATCGAAGATGTCAGGAGGCAAGAAGTGTTCCTTTAATGCGGACTGGATGAACCCAAGTGTCTCCGACTATGCAAGTTGGATTAGGCCTGTGGAAAATGATCCGCACGAAGCCATGTGTACAGTTTGCCGGAAAACGTTTTCGCTGAGCAACATGGGTCACAGAGCTGTTTCAAGTCATACCTCTAGCAAGAAGCACATTGCTGCATTGAATTTTCTCAAAAGTGCTTCCCAGCCAAAGCAATTATCATTTTTTAAGAGCCCGACGGACGCCTCGCCTAGCAGTAGCGCTGGATCTGCGCCTGCAGCTCTGATTAAAGAGCTACAAGAAAAAAGGCAAAGGCTGCTCAGTGAAGCGCAACTTGAAGCTTCCATTCTTCAAGACGAGATAAACTCTCTCAGATCCTAATTGATTATGAGGGCAGTTGCAATAAATGTTTTCCTCTACAATGAAATGCGTTTTCTGTATACCTTTTTATATGCTTCATGGACCATTTCCACAAAATGGTGTCTGTTGTATAGGTCAGGGAATTTTAGCTAAAATGGTCAGGGAAAACCTGGAAATGTCAGGGAAATTGAATTCTCCAATTTGCTAGACACCCTGAACATCTTTTCCCCCGTTACGGCCACTCTCGAACACTACCGAAAGCTGCGGCGGCTGAGCGTCTCAGAGATTGCATCGGCGACGTAGCGACATTGATTGGCCGCAAGACGGCCCAGGCGGTGCAGCGAGTATCATCGGCCTACGCATCATGTGCGTCATGGCGTCGTTTCCCGTGGTACCGGCAGCGAAAAAAAGTTGTCGACCGCGGGGTGGGGAGTAATTGCGACAGCAATGGTATGGACGCTGTTAGCGGGTTTTTGCAGTCACCGTTTTTCTGTATGAAGTCCAACTCGATAACACCGCCCACGCATTGTATGTTCTACACGTGAGTAAAAGCGCGCTAACGCTGGGGACAAACGCGGCTGAAGCAGAAATGAAACGACTCGGCCGTCTCTGCTGAACGAACTGAACAATACGATAACGTTGCACCCGTGTGTGATGGCTGTCGTCGGTTGCTTCTCAACTAGAGAGGAAACGCCCAGCCCTTCTTTCGTCGGGCGAAGGACCAAAAGGGGTGTCCGGTGGGAGAGGGGTGGTCGCGCGCGCTATCTCGACAGACATCGGTAGACGGCATCGGTAGACATCGGTAATCAACCACGCAATCAACAGCGGCCGTTTCTAGTGGTGCCAACACACGATTTCAACATTGTAGACGAATTTTTATCTTCTGAAATGCACCAAAATGTTTCGGATCGTGTTTACTTCATAGAAAATCGAATTTTCGAGATGGAATTGCATCGTCAAATTTCGTTGAAGTGAAACGGCACAAAAGAATGTGTTCGTTGTGGCGAGCATATTTATGCATTGACTCCTATGGACTGCTGACGGGGCCCCGCCACGGTGGTCTAGTGGTTATGGCACTCGGCTGCAGATCCGAAGGTCGTGGGATCGAATCCCGGCCGCGGGGGCTGCATTTCGATGGAGGCGAAATGTTGAGGCCCGTGTGCTGTGCGATGTCAGTGCACGTTAAAGAACCCCAGGTGGTCGAAATTTCCGGAGCCCTCCACTACGGCGTCTCTCATAATCAGAGCTGGTTTTGGGATGTTAAACCCCACATAACAACAACTGCTGACGGGGATCCGACAATTTTTCATTGTACCGGAAATTTCGTTGAAGCGGCGTTCATTGTAGCGAGAGTCGACTGTACCAAGTAGCACAGCCACCAACTGATAACTCCAACGTGGTTGACAGTTTTAACCGCCTTATGGCGTGGCCACTGGCCTGACCCTATATATACAGTTTAATTCGTAAAAGACATGCCTCGGGGAGCACTTTCTGTCTGTTATATGAGTGGTCTCTTATAAGCAGGGTGCCGTGTTTTCATTTTCCGATCAACCCTTCTTTCGATGTGGACACACAACTAAACTGACCACAAAAGAAGGTTCCGGGATGTTGCAAAGGTATCATATACCATTCGCCGTCATTCTAGGAGATCTGTTTGGTGGATTGCGTGACTCGAAACAGAAATCATGTTTCTGTCTACGACAACCTTATCGCATTATTTGTTTATTTCCCTTGCTTCCTCGTGAGTTCACTAGTTAGCAGCCAACAGTGCTGCATTTAGTCGGGATATCTGCTACAAGAAAGACTATAGACCAAAATTTAGTGATATTTTGTCCTTTAAAAGCAGTTGTCTCTTCAGGAGCCTGTCTGTTACAAAAGAGGTCCAACTAATGGAAGAAATAGGGCAGTCAACTATATGACTAAACCTAATCTCTTATACCCAATTGTTTATTATATCAGTGTCTCTTATAAAGGGGTTCAACTTCAGTCGTGGTGTGTTTTTCAGACAATTTACCTTAACCACTCAATAATTCAAACCTGACCTGAATGGCCATGTTCTAATGGAAGCACAATCTCTGCAGAAATAGCAATGCATTGATAAACAGAAATTGCTCAAATAGAATTGCCTCTTAAGTGGAACAGCTGCCTCCAACTAGGTTAATCTGAGCCATAATTTTTGCATCGGCATGTAAATGGAATTGAAAATTTAACCAGAAGTGCTGTAAATAGTTGCCCTTGTCAACTTCTGGGAAGACCCATTGCCATGAATGTTAGTTTTTCCCGGTTCCAGCTATGTGAATTTTTCCCCCTTTACACTCGTCATCGTTTGTCGGTGCATTCTTGGTCGTGTTTGATCGCTTCAGTCACATACATACAAATACATACTTTCCAAACATTTTGTGGAAATTGCCTTGGATGCATTCCTGGCGCTGTGATAGGACGTCATCAGTAGCACTGTGCCAAGAATGCCATTGCTTGTGAGCACTGAGGTTTCTAATCCTGGTCATTTGAAAGAAGCTTCAAAAGTGAGCTAGAAATCTGGCATACTTTTCTTTATTGTTCATGCAATGTTACTGTAAAAAATTTGGTTGCGTTTGTCAATTACAGTTTGAATCGTTGGTGAATGATTTTGTAATCATTTGCTACAAACCTGAGTGCTTCACATGCCACAGGCTTCTGGGAACTTGGCAGAAGGTTCAGAAGAAAGCTGATGCATTCAGGGCACTCAAGTAGTTCCATCATGTGGCTTGTGCACTTCCAGCCTTACCTTTGTTAGTTGGTGTTCTCTTGAGGGAGCCTGTCAGGTACTTCTGTGCTTCTTTTCGTGCAAAAAAAAAAGACTTGTTGCTTTTGTTCCTTCTTCTGTGCTAGGCATTTTCTAGTGGGACAAAGGACAAGCCCGTTGGTAAAGTTGGGCAGGCTGTCTTGCCCAGGAAGCCCCAGGACAAACCAGCCCCCCGCTCGCCAAACAAGCCTCAAGCAAGCCCACAGCTGTCACAGTCTCCACTGGCATCTGATCTGTCAGAGGTGCGCATTTCACTTAAATTGGTGGCGCTGTTCAAAAATTGGGCGGTTACAACTACAGTTGAACTCTGCAACAATGAAATGAGTCGAGAAAAGAAAAAAAATGTCCTGTTCTGAAAAAAAAGGAGGAAACAACTGAAAAGCAAAGCATTACTGTAAATATTTTGTTAGCCTGCTATGGTGACCATTGCTCTAAGTTATTAAAAGCTTTGTCACCAACAGCAAGTTTAGTAAATTGTATTTGGGACTGGCCCATGATTAGCGTTATGCAGAGGGCAGCACATATCATTTGCCACATACAGTCCGTGCTTGTTGCAACAGACTCCTTGATAACGGACGATATTTCAACTTAAATTTGGTCTATGTATATGTTATCTATGATACAAAGTCCACTTTTAGCAGACCACGCTACAAACGACCATTGGCTACAGTGGACGAGATTAGTGGAGATTTATTCCAGACTGTTTGTAGAAAACATACCTTTGCCATGTCGACGTAGTCTGACAACAGACTTCATCACGGCAGCAACGCTTTTAGCACAGCAGTGCCTGCGCACTTAAACTGAAGCAAGTTTGAATTGAGGCTGGCAACATGGAGGCCTCTAGCCTAGCCAACCTGACGACAAGCACGGTATGGTGCCACTGCATCATTATGTTGTGCTAGTCAATTTTGACATACCTTGATAATACAGTCGAACACGGATATATCGAACTCGTAAATTATCCCCTTAAAAATCCTTTGTAAAAGTATAGAAATTCGCATGTTTATATCGCACGGTATTTTTATTCGCCATTGGATATATCGAACGCTGCACGAGCTGGAAGGTGCGCTTCGGCACTCGTTGTGCCCCCATGACCTTCGCCACCTTTGTGGCACCGCGCCTCCGCCGACACTCAAAACGCTCGAAAAACATGAGGGCGAGAGGGCTTGGACTGTACTCCTGTTGGGCGTGTTCTCCAACTTGCGGAGCGGCTTTTTTTTAAATTTTTGTCTCTCTTTCTCATGCTTTCTCCGCGTTGCCATCGGCTCGGAGAGCAGGAACAGAGGAGCCAGTGGCCTCCTCCTTTCGCCTTTTCTTTCTTTCTTTTTCTTTTTTTATTTTTGATGCTGTTTTGTGAGTTTTGATCAGCCAACCACAGCCCGCACCTTTCGTGTTTGCTCAGCCAACCACAGCTCGAGCCTTTCGTACATCACTGATCAACTAATCGCGGGCGCTTTGTTGGCAGCGTTCACTTCCGTGAGTTGTCGCATACCACCATATTCCTATTTTGCATGTGTGCTGTGCGTGCTGTGCAAAGTCACTGTGGACTGCTCGAATTTTCCACTTCTCGTGTAGCAATGGCCAGCGTCAAGAAGCGCAAGAACCTTGGCTTTGCGACGAAGTTGAAAGCCATACAGCGTGTTGAGGCGGGCGAAAAAAGTTCGAAGGCGGACGACATCGGGATACCACAGAGCACTCTGAGCACCTTCTTGAAGAACAAGGCGGATATCAAGGCAAAGGCAGCGGAGCAGCGAACGTCGGGAGCCTGTCGTGTATGCGCTCCTGCCCACGGGAAAGCAGAAAAGGCACTCTATGCCTGGTTCTTAGAAGTGCACGCGAAGAACATTCCCGTGGATGGCCCAATGCTAATGGCTAAGGCCAAGTGGTTTGTCGCTGCACTCGGTGAAGACAATTTCGCCAACAACACCGGGTGGCTTCACTGATTTAAGCAATGCTACAACATCGTCGGCATAACCATTTCTGGCGAAGGCGAAGCCGTAAGCAACCAGGACATCCAGCAGTGGATTACGAAGGAGTGGCCAGAAATCTCAGCGGTTTTCACCCACGGAAACCTTCAACGCTGAGACCAGTCTATTTTGGCAAATGCTGCCGTGCAAGACTCTCGACGTCCAGGGTAGCACGTGTCATGGCGGCAAAATGAGTAAAGTCCGCGTGAGCGTTCTGCTGGAAGCCAACATGGATGGGTCTCGGAAGCTCCAGCCCTTTGTGATCGGTTAGCGAGGGCACCACGCTGTTTCAAGAACTCTAAGCAGCTCCCCGTTCGCTACGCCTCAAACAAGAAGGCGTGGATGACGCGTCAGCTGTTCACAGAAGGGCTACAAGCGTGGAACATTGAATTGGGCAAGTCGGGGCATCGTGGTTGCCTTCTTGTGGACAACTGCTTGGCCCACCACACCACTTGCGAGCTCAGAAACATCGAGCTGAAGTTTCTGCCAGCCAACACGGCAGTGAAGCTGCAACCCCTCGACCAGGGCGTCATCAAGTCCTTCAAGGTGGGCTACAGGAGGCGACTCCTTGATAGGCTGCTGGTCAACGTCCGTATAGGCACCAAGCTGAAGGTTGACCTGCTTGGTGCCATTCAAATGATGACTGGCTCCTGACGAGACATGAGGACGGACACAGTGGCCAACTGCTTCGTGACGGCGGAACTTGCGGAAACCGGTGGAAGCGGCGACGAAGAGCGCATAGACGGCGCATTTCGTGAGTTGTTGTCCCTCTTCCTGGCTGCCATTCTACCCGAAGTGTCTGTGGACGATTTCGTGGAAGCAGACTGCAATGTTCAGGCTATTGCGAGCCTCGCTGACGAGGACATCGTAGCTGCGGTCACAGGGACCCAGGATGCCCAGGTCACAGCTCAAGTGGCGACAAAGATCGTCCGGACGAGGCGGCAGCTACACGCGCATACTCACCGCTGAAGTGGCAGCAGCGTTCGGCTTGATTCGTCGTTGTTGCGGCAACATGGAAGGAACCAAGGTGTCTCACCTGGACAGCGTCAATAAGATCGAGGCCAGTGTCTTCAACTTCATTTCGAAGACAAAGAAGCAGGCCAAGATAAGCAATTTTTTTTTCATGCAAGTAAAACATTCTGTTGCATCGTGTGTGTGCAGAATTAGTTGTCATTCTTGAATGCGGCAATTGTAGGTGATTGTTCGCCACTGGTAAGGTCTCGTGGCCTGTATATTTTATATCGGATTTTTCATATATCGAAATAATTCGCGATCCCCTTTGAGTTCGATATATCCGTGTTCGAGTGTAGCTTCCAAAAAGGAAGCAAAGCTCATTGAGCAACAGGATTAATATTGCGGATGCAGATGCACACGATGCCAAGCAAGCGGGCACCGCGAAAACGAGGGGCTGCTCACGCAGACCGTGAGTTCGGTTGTGAATAACAGAGCTATTGTAAACAAGCGAGTGTCAGGAGAAATTAATCTTAAGTGCTTGAGCTAAATCTGTATAAAAAGCTTTTGTATGCTCGTTTTTTACTTTCGACGTTTGTCACTTAATCTGCTTTTTGCAATAGTGTTGTTAGGCACCGTGACCAAAGTATTGGACGCTTGGGCTAAATCTGAATAAAAAGCTTCTGTGTGCTTGTTTTTTACTTTTGAGGTTTGTCACTTAGTCTGCAATTATGCAACAGTGTTAGGCACCACAACCAAAGTTTAGAAGTGTCCCGATGCTCCAAGCTCATGTCCTAGCAAGTCTCACTGGCAAGTTAGAATAAGTTAGCACGAGAGGTGTGGTTGTGTGAATGTCAGGGCTAATTCAGAGTAGCAGTGGCCTTGCTGCACACACTGTAATGGCATCCACTCATTGAAGATCATGCTCTGCAGTTTTAAATTACCACTTTTGGCGACTAGCATCGTTCGTAACATGCCGCGGAGTCCACATCTGGTAGATAGTTACAGAAATAGCCTGCCCCACGCTGCTTAACTGAAGTCCATAATGTTGGTCGCATGGCGACGCAGATTACTTAGCCCCTCCCCCCCCCTAGCACTCTTTCTGTCCCAGTTTCTTCTTGCATTCTCGCGCTATTATTCATACTGGATATCCGAGTCTTGAAAACCTTTGGGAAGTTCAATACACTCTGTAGCTGGCTAAGTGTGTCTCTGTTTTGGCATGATCCTTTTCATACGTGTTCACAGCATCTGCAAGTGCATCCGAAAGTCAACAAGCTAGCAAGCACAAGCCACCTGGAGTTGTCGACACTGCCACTTGGAGAGGATGTTGAGGCAAGCATACCTCATCATATGTTCCAAGAAACTGAGAGTGTATGCTGTAGATCCAGGTCCACTAAAGAACCTTACCTTTTGAGTCGTGGTGATCTTGCAAGTTTGGTATACAGTACTCTCGGTAATTCAAAATTTCAGTTAATTCAGACAAATTTAAAATTTCTGGTTGGCCTGCTATGTTTTCAATGCATTTAATAGCTGCCTAATTCAACTGCACCGTTGGGGTAATTGTTAATACACACTTTTTCCTTGCCCTTACCAGAAATATCGTTTCTTTTTTTTTTTTTTTGGTTCTGTATGGCTGAACTTTCGTGCTCATATATTTTTCAACAGCCAGAAATAAAGCTGATTGTCTGTCAACATTTATGAAAGCATTCGGAACCACTAGCAGGAAACAAAGAAAAATGAACACTGAGGCGGCAACAATGCATGTGATGAGTGACTATCTTGCTCTTCCAGATATGTTTCACCGAGCTCTACTTTTGCTTACACCTGATGACTCAAGCTTCTGGTAATGCGAACAAAATTATGGAGTCCTCCCAAGTTCTAATTAACGAGAGTCCACTGTAGTTAGCAGAATATGCTTAAGTGGAACCTGAAGGGACTGGGAGAGTATGTTCCATTTACCATGAGTTTCACTTAATGAGAAAGATGTTCAGGGGGTGGAGAACCCGAATAAGTCAACCGAATTAGGGGCAGATTTCCATTTGTTGAAATTCTACATTTGTGTCCTTATGCTTTGGTTGATGCTGGACAGAGTTGTCTCCATTCCTACTGTTCAGGTGGCTTTTTCTTACGGCATCAGCCTCTCGGAGTTCTACGTTCAAAGTGTGTTCAAGATGCCAGAGCTGGCGCAGCTGCAGGCCACTTTGCAGACATCATGTGCAACTGGTGCAATGCATAAGCCCACGGAAGGAGAATATTGTGCCGCACTCTTTGCTGACGATGGCCAGTGGTATCGCGCAAGGGTCACTTCACTGGTGAGTTGTTTTATGGGAAACACATTTCACACTTTCACCGAAGAAGTGAAGTACATAAGGCAACAGCAAGTCATTAGAACATTACATGAAGTTAGCCTGTTCATCAATTGCAGTAAACGTTAACCTGAAGACTACGTAACCATGACAGAATGTTGGTGTGATGTGTTGGCAGAGGGGTGTGCATGTGTGCAAGCTTGTATTTCATCTTGCCAGCCCTCCTACTGTTTGATTGTTCTGTGCCTTAGCTTAGCAGATTGTCTAAAACTCTGGCATTCGGCATGGCAGAAGACTGTGTACATTCAGGCTTTACACCCTTCTCGCCTTAACTACTTACACCTATTTCATATTTCGAGGGGCATAAAACGTCTTTGGGGTGTGCTGGGAACTGTCACTGTATGGAGTTGAAAGGGTTATATATTAGAGCCATGGTAATTACTAGTTGGCCTCATTAGAGTGCTAGATGTAGTTCTGTATATTTGTTTCTTTGGTGCATTTTTCACTGTCGAAATTGGTGCTGAATTGTTTTCATGGCTGGTGTTTATTATGCGTGTTTCCAGGGCTCTCCTTTCACAGTCTACTTCATTGACTATGGAAATATGGCCCAAGTTCCCCCTGAAAGCATTTGCCAACTTCCCGATCAGTGCAAGGAATTGCCAGCGCAGGCAGTGCGCTGTGGGCTTTATGGCGTGCGTCCAGTGTCCACCTCGGCTGGCTGGCCTGAAGAAGCGTTTTCCATGCTGGCTTCCATCATCCAGGAAGGCACAATGGTCGCCAATGTGCACAGCGTGTCGGAAGGCCTCCACGAGGTTGAGCTAAAGCCAAAGAAAGGTGCGCAGTGTTCATTTTCATTGCCAAGCTAGTCAGGATGTTTGTTAATCCCTGCCTACTAAATATGGCTTGGTTATCTGCGAAGACTTGGCTCGCAAGCACTGATTGAAGTGAGCAATACTGAGGATCAAGCTTGGATCTTTGATTAAGATACAGCTTAAAAGAAACAGCAGCCGGCAACAAAGGCAAGAAGGTAGCGCAGGTCGGTGTTAGTCCACCAGTCAATCACTTAAGTAGACAAAAATTGACGTCATGCAACCTTTATGAAAATGCCATGTTGATACTGTTGTTGTCGTTGAAAAGTCTTTTCATCGGTCCAAGTGATGAGGTGTGCAACAGGAATTGAAGAAAATGTATGGAGCCTGAGTGTATCCCTCTTCAGAAGGCTGTGGTACAGTTAATTTTGCTTGTGGGCACATCTTATTCATGGAACGTCACTGCCAACTAACTTTAAACTCTGGTGGCAGTGTGCTTCTGTGCTTCTACCACAGAAGCACACTGCCACTGTGCTTTACTTCTGTGCTTCTACCATGGGTGCTGTTTTTTTTTTTTTCCCTCCTAAAAAGAGGGAAAGGCGATATGAGTGGGTGGGAGCAGCCTACTGGTGGCAATGTGCTCATGAACATAGCATCTGAAGCAACCAGCCCACCCGGCCACCTCCACCTACTTACATAGACTTGTCTGTCGCTACGCCGACGGGGCACTGCCAACACCACTGGATGCTGCGGCTGTGCCTGGAAGTGTCGGTGTGTCGTCATTGAGTGGCAGCATAGAGAAGGGGAGTGAGGGATCTATGAGCAGCAGCACGGTACTTCTGCGAGGAGAATGCAGGTGCTGTGCTAGGGCTCTTAGGTCAGCTCCAGTCCATGCTGTTGGAGTCGTGGCACACTCAGTCACAGATAACGGGTTATATTAATGCTGGAGGAGTGGGAATAAATGTGTTTTCATACGTAACGTGACCTGTTAAGTTTTTGTATGCGCACTGCAGTGATAGCCTGTTGTGTTCTTGCGTGCACACTGCCGCCAAGGATTGAATTATTGGCGCTGTTGCTCGCCGTGGTCTGTTCGGGCTCCATGTATTATTCGCTCAGATGTTGTTCGGAGCCGACGCTTTCACATGCAAATATGAATATTCATGTTATGCGTGGGGCACAGGCGTCATACTGCATGTGGTGCTACCTTTGCGCCAAGTTTCGTACAGTCAAACCTCGTTAATACGTGCCCGCTTAATGTGTAACTCCGGTTTAAACGTAGTCGCGAAGATTCCCCCACCCAGTCCCCATTGAACCCCATGTATTGGCTGACCGCTTAAGCCGTAGTCGCTTGTTGCATTACGTACGGTTAGTACGTACCATTTTCTTGTTTTTTATATGTTCACAGGAAGAAAATCGACAAGATTTCACTTGCGCAGACGTTCGATTCACGAGCGGCAACGACCGGACTAAAATTGTCAGTGATAGTGACGTCAAAACATGGCCACGTTGACGTATTTTCTGTTCGTACGGCTGTTGCCGATCGAAGTGCGCAAAAGTATGGCCTTTGAGATTGGTAAACTGCAGCGACATTGACATCAAAACATGGCCACGTTGACGTATTTTCTGTTCGTACGGCTGTTGCCGATCGAAGCGCGCAAAAGTATGGCCTTCGAGATTGGTAAACTGCAGCGATAGTGACGTCAAAACATGGCCACGTTGACGTATTTTCTGTTTGTACGGCTGTTGCTTATCAAAGCGCGCAAAAGCATGGCCTTCGAGATCGCCACGTTGACGTATTTTTTTGTTTGTATGGCCTACGAGATTGGTTTTTGTTAGTCCGCAGCGGCTGACGGTAGGGGAATTCGCTGTCACTTTGGAATCCGCCACGTTTCCTTTTTTTTTTTTCTATCATTCTCCCGTGTCCGCCGGTGGTGTTAACTTTTGCGCAGTGGTGTGTTCTTTAACAAGGGTCTTTTGCACGGCGTGTTTTTTTTTTATTGTTTGGTGCGCGTGTTGTGCGATTTAATTCGCACGTGAGGACTGCTATGCCGAAGTATCGCGTTTTGAGTGTTAAGGAAAAACTGGAAATCATTCGCACCATTGAAAATGGAGCGAAGAAATCTGCGGTAGCCCGTGAAAAGGACTTGCCTCTGACGACTGCGTGCGGGATATGGAACGCTCGCGAAAAGTTGAGGGGCGGCACAGGCAGCAATCTGAAGAGGTGCCGCATCAGAGACTCTGCGTTTCCCGAAGTGGAAAAGGCCCTGCTTCTTTGGTTAAAGAAGGCGCGGAGCATGAACCTGCCTGTCACTGGACCGCTTCTTACTGAGAAAGCGCTAACTTTCGGAGCTCAACTGAATTGCACAGGTTTTGATGCCGTCGCAAAACATGTGCAATTCAGTTGAGTTGAGATGCCGTCGTCGCGGCGAGGCCACCACGGTGGCAAGTGAAAATAAGATTTTTTTGCTGCCTGCCCTTGAATAAAGCTTGCGTGCCTGTGTGTGCGTGAGTGTGTTTATGGGGTTCATGACGTTCATTTTTGGCTGGTTAGTAGCCGCTAAACCGGCACTGACGGTTAATTCGTACATCGCTTAGTGCGTACCCAAACGTCATTCCCGGCCAACTACGTATTAACGAGGTTTGACTGTAGTATGGAAGTGTGCACCTGCTTCAGGTTCACATCTCAAACTGAGCTTTACATATGGTGTATTTCCGCAGTGTGTCACTGCACTCCAAGGGGTGTCCTGTCCAGCCTACTTCATCGCGCGAGCGTTTCTAATAGTATTGGAAGTGGGTGCTGTGCCACTAATTAATGGGATCCCCGCTAGTTTCAAATTTGGTTCGCTCAAACAGATTTTCTATCCTCTTGGAGTTCGAATTAACGAGGTTCGACTGCATTTGCTGTTTAGTGGCTGTTGCTTCAGCTCAAGCCGTGATATCTGGCCAGCCCTCTAAAACTATGTTACTGAAAACAATGTGTCATTGATATGTCTATACCCCTGTCACACGAGGCAACTTAAGTGCACTTTGAGAGAGTGCACTTCGCCGCTAGTGTCATTCGCATGCTGTCACACAGGAATGTTTAGTGACATTCTCTGCAAAGCGCACTTGCAGGCGAGTGTGTTCGTCGAACTCACTTCGCGGCGACGGAGTGTGTAGCCTCGGTAGAAGTGGCTTGCAACCAAATACGCTAATGCACAACGCGGAACCCACAGGATTTTTAAAACATTGTTTTCATTATTAGAAATACAGCTATGCAATAAAATAAATCATATTTCAACAAGAAACCTCGTTATTCTCGACCTAGGGCAGTTTGTGGCCATGTCCGCTAGGGGAATGCGCATTTCCAAAGCACACTTCTGTTTCTCGTGTAGTAGTGCGTGAGTGCAAGTGCACTCGCTCAAAGTGCACTTAAGTTGCCTCGTGTGACAGGGGTATTACTGTTGTAATGTAGGCTCAGGTGTTACTTCTTGGTGTCTTATTTGGATGCCTGTTGATGGTAGAGCAAAATATTTGACTACTGTAGTTATGGTCATGGCTTGGTTAGGCTAGGACACCTTAAGATCTAGTCACTAGCAGGAACTCAGTCCAGCAGAAAAATCAATCATATTAGAGAACCTCAGCAACAAGAAATGCACAGCCGTTTTGAAGTCTAGAAATAATTTTTTTTTGTGAGCTAAATATTGGCTACACCATCCAATGACCATATTTTCAAATTCATTAATTCACACTGCAGGGGACCCTAGAATTTTGTTTGAATTATCAGAAGCTTGATTTATCAGATGTAAGCTGAAGTATGGTTCAGTGCAACATACCAGGAAAAGTCGAGATGTCTAGTTGTCGCATGCATTGTTGCCACCTTGGTGTCCTTTTTTATTTATTCTTTTTTGCTAGTGGTTCTGAATGCCTTGCCTGGTTTCTGCAGGCATTTGGTGATATTTTTGCTTTTTAAAGGCCATATGAGCAGGAATGAACCAGAACTACCAGTAATACAGAATTCCTTTTCATCTTGTACATTTTTTTGCCTATGGACATCACACCTATGTGATGCTTGTCGCTTCATTGCTGGTTTTGCGCAATCTGCCAGACATGCACACCCTTCTCATCAGTGAAGGTGTGTGGCCTCTGGAGGGGCAAAGCACGTAGTGGAATGTAGAACAGGGCATGATGGAAGGCAGAGTCCAAGAACGAAGTTCGAGTGTAACTGTGTCACGAGCCAGCTAGCAAAATGCTTAGCAAATTTGAAAATGATTTTCACTGTAGAATAAAGCATGAAACCAAAACTCAGTTGAGGAATAAATCCTTCTCATGACTGTAATGTCTGCAAGCGTGTATGGCTCGTGAGTGCTGAAGTGTGTGTGCCAGCCTGGCAGCATCGCCTGTTACCATTCTCTTCTCCGTATACATATAGAACATGAATTCTAGCAACAGCATCATTTAGCTCCATGCATTAGCTCAGGTACATCGTACTGCTCAATGCTCCTAATGCACACAGGTCGTCACACCCAGTGTGGCCATCCTGGTGTACAAACTGAGGCAATCAGTAAATTTCACTCAAGCCTGTTATTTTACATGAATGCCCAGTGAACTTTATTAACCCTATGAGGGTCGAATTTTTTTTAAAAAGAGCCAGACCTGCGTGGAACCGCAGGACAATGACAGCGTAAGCTGGAGGAGCGACCTTCTTAGAGGGCATTTTATACGCTTGAGGAAACTAGTGCAGGTAGAAGTGGTAGGTATCCCCTGCGGCATAACTGTTATCATTTTGCCAAGTAGCGAAGTACCCACTACGCCATAATTACCAGTGCCTCCGTAATGGGTTCAGAGCTACAAAGCATGCAGCCCTGTGTTCTTTCAAATGATTCCTTGAACTCGTTATGCAATCCATTTTCCGCGACGTGTAGTGGCGTATTATTATTCTGCCATGTAACATTACATTGTTAATGCGATTCCTCGGCAGACGTTATACCTGTTTAGGTGAAGATTTTTCAAGCACAGGCATAGCTCAGTGGTAGATTGCTCGACTGCCACGCAGAGGGTGTGGGTTTGAATCCTCCTTGGTCCTGATTATTCTAAAATAAAATATGCTGCGCGAGAGCAGTTACGGACACCGGCGGCGGTAGACAACTACAATTCAGACTCGGTGAATGGAGCAAAACCAGAGTCGGGAAGAGTCATCGCTGTCGGTGTCAAGAGAGCGGGTGGTGTGTTATATTGCCGCTTTGCCGTGCATCTGAAGAACTCGACGGAAACTCAGTAAACAAGGAAAGTGAGAATACCTCTTGAGCGGCATTGATAAACAAGCTAACAGCAGCGGCAATAAAGATAGAAATCAACTTCCACCACCCCTGCAAGGGAGTGCTGACCAAGATAAAAATCGCGTTTTGCACACCTCCGTTGCCATCACATGGCGAATCCGAAACCACTAAAGCGCTTTCCTGCAGAGAGCGAGCATGCCTCATGAGTGTCGCTGATAAACAGGCTTAGAGCAGCGCCGATAAAGGTAGAAATCAACTTGCGCCGCCCCTGCAAGGGAGTGCCGAGAAGGATCAAAATCAAGTTTCGTGCGCCTCGGCTGTGATCACGCGGCGAAGCCGCAACCGCAAAAGGGGCGTTGCCGCAGTCTGGCGCAACATGCTGAAGCTAGAAATCAGTTCCGTTTATATCCGCAAGAAGGTAGCGACAAATTTCAAACGCTTCTTGTAAGTCCTAAGAGGTGGCAGCACCTCCCAGCAAGCATGTATCGTCATTTTGGCTCGAAATTTCAAGCGGAGGGTCGAAACCGTTACCCGTACAGCAAAGACCTTGCAGGACAGAAAACCGCCGCCGCACGTATACGGCAAAAACCCTCAAAGGGTTAAGATCCAGTGTTCTCTCAGACTTGCCATATTGTAGCCTTAAAAGAAGCTCAAGTGATTCTACAAACTTGTGTGGCACTTTACAGCTGATGGTGCAGCTGCAGTAAAGACATTTAACAAGTTATTGTCTTTCTGCCACAGGTGGACACAGTTTGAATCATCAGCTAGTAGCCAGGGGGCTCGCTGAGCACACAGCAGCTGCAGCAGCGCCTACACCCAAGGCTGCAGCAGCACCTACACCCAAGGCTGCTGCTTCACCTGCACCCAAGGCTGCTGTTTCACCTGCACCCAAGGCTGCTGTTTCACCTGCACCCAAGGCTGCTGCTTCTCCTCCTGCTCCGAAGGCTGCTGCTGCTGCTCCACCTACATCCAAGGCTGTGCTGGCAGCAGCCCGTGCTTCGAATACGGTGGCCTCACGCTTACAGCGGCCTGAGTACCTGAAGTCAATACTGAACGTGGTCAAGGCAGGGGACACACTGCCCATGCAGGTGACAGTGTCCGCGAAAGATGAGGTGTGGTGCCTCACCACAATTCCCGAGTTTGCCTCTTCTTTGGTCCAAGTGGAGGAGTCGCTTCAGAACGAAGGAAGTGAATTTGCAAAGAAGGATGCCTCTCATAGGTGAGTACATTGTAGCCTCTGGCACGGCCAGTAACACAGTGTGGCCAGCTACACTGCGTCGTTGTCGATGGGCGAGCGTGTCTCGGCTGAGTTCAGTTGCTACTCTTTTCAGGGGAGGGCACCACTGTCCACGAACACATCATACCATGATTACCAGGGCTAACTGGGAATAAGCATATGCTGAAGTTGTTTGCCTTGTGCTTTGCTAGGGCTCTCAATGTGCGCTAATGTTGCAGCCAGGCTGCGGTGCAACGCTGCACAGCTGTTTCCTGCAACTGTCTTTTTGGCAAAAATGCCTGAAAGGAGGTGACTATAACTGTGTGTCCAAGATGTCCCCATTGCATAAAAAGAGATAATGAGCAGCCCAGAAAATACCATCCCAGGATTTTTACTGATGTCATAGCAATTGGGACAGGTGATTACAGAAGCTTACGAGGAAGCCCCGCATTGAAAGTGCCTCGTACTCTCCCAACGACGAGGTGAAAAATGCTTGTTCCAGCGACAGATTTGGAACATTGCATGGAATCTAATCTTTCTGTTGATCAGGCTTGCCAAGCTACATTAGAAATTGGGGAAGGTTTGGGAGAGCCGAAGAAAGCAGTCAGCAGACGGAGGAGAAAGCTGTTCTTCAAGGAGAAGACGAAAAAATTGCAGGCTTTAATGAATGAATGCCTCATGATTAAAGACGAGGACAAGCCTTGTTTCAGGTGTTAGAAAGAGCAATAAAAGGAGACAAAGGCGCTGTTTCTACCGGAAGTGTACAGTCTAAGCAAGAAAACTAATTAATGAGCTAAAGATGTACATCCACACGTGCTTGGGTGCCTTTCTTGTACCCCTGTCACACGAGGGCAACTTAAGTGCACTTTGAGAGAGCGCACTTAGCTCACAGAGTGCACTTACGCTCATGCACTGCTACACAAGAAACAGAAGTGTGCTTTGGAAATGGGCATTCCCCTGGCGGACATGGCTGCAAGCGGCCCAAGGGCAAGAATAGCGAAGTTTTTTGTTGAAATATGATTTGTTTTAATGCATAGCGGTATTTCTAATAACGAAAACAATGCTATGAAAATACTGCGGGTTCCACGTTGTGCATTAGCGTATTCGTTTGCAAGGCCACTGCTGCCGAGGCTACGCACTCTGTCGCCACGAGGTGAGTTTGGCGAACAGCATTCGCCTGCAAGTGCGCTTGCACTAGCGGCGAAGTGCACTCTCTCAAAAGTGCACTTAAGTTGTCCCCTGTGACAGGGGTATTAGGTCAAAGCCTGCAGCACTTGGTGCCTTGTTTTGATAAGACACTTATCTCTGTTGACAATTATTCATAATGACATGCAGTTACCCCTATTTACTTGCGTAGTGAACACACTTTTTTCCCAAAAGCAAGAAAAGTCGGGGGGTGCATTTATTAGACGTGTAATTTTACAGAAACATTCTTGGGGTGCGCAAAACAGTTTAACAGTGCAAAAAAAAAAAAAAAAAACGCAGTATTGCGACATGCACTAATGCTTTAGAGCCTGACGTGCGATGAAATTCAAGGGGGGACATGGGACTTCATGCCATCCATATTTCTTTTTGAAGAAAGAAAGAAGTCTCCAGAGTCTAAAAATGCAGTTATTTTGTCTGTGGTTTAAGTATTATATAACAAGTAAAACAATCTCTTTTGATGTGACAACAATACACAAATATCATACTGGCAAAAATATACAAATGCAGTGGAACCCCGGTTTTACATCCTCCGGTTTTACGACGGCCCGCATTTTATGACGGATTAGTCCGGTCCTGGCGAAAGCCCCATAGACACAATGCATTGAAAACCTCAATTATACGATGCGATCTTACGCCGAACCCGCGTTACACTATGATCCACGCGAAGCAGGGTGACAAACGGCGAAGAAAAGGGAAGTGCCCGCGGGCACCTTTCGTCGCACCGGCTCTTCGTCACCCCTCCGTGTGCCGAGCGCTCGGGAAACCGGTTCGTTTCGGCTTTCCAGTGCCGTTTGTTCCTCTTCCGCTGGCCCTCCCATCAGCCGCCGGCGCCGCAAGTAGCGGCATAGAGTGGCGCGGTTGTTCTCTTCCCCCGTTCTTTTCACCCTTTCCGACCAACCATCTCTCTCCCGCTCTCCTGCGATCTCCCCCCTGTGATAACGAAAAGCGAAGCGGCACACACAAAGGCAGACATCGCGGCGACAACCACGAAGCAGGCGCTAAACCTAACCGTAGCAGATGACGCATGGAGCAGGCGCCGGAGAAAGCCACCTCGGCATCACGCGCAGCAGCCAGTAGCGGCCGCACGTTCCCCCACTCTCTCGAGGAGCGCGCGGTTGGCGCAATCGCAGCTTCGCATCCAAGTGCGGGATACTTGAATGCCCCCGCGAGCCCCCAATCATGTGCGAACCATGCTTCCACCACGCCACTGCTGCTCCCGCCGACGGCGGTGGAAAAAAAGAAAAAGCGCAGGACTTTAATACAAAACCAAAATGGCGCCGGTCGGTTGAATGGCGCGTGAACAGCGCTCGCTTGAAGTTGTGCTGTTTCGGAGCGTGTTTGAGCGGCACAGCAGCTGCCTCTGCTCGTAATATATTTGATATGAAGTAGTTTTAGGACGAATTAGGCGCTGAAAATTACAGGAGGGGTAGTTTATGATATACAGTTCAAATATGCGGGTTTCCGAAAAGCGTGTTTTTCGCGATTTTTTTCGGCTTTCAAAGGCCGCGTCCCCCCTTAAGTGTGTGCCATGTATCGCTACGGCTGTTGCAAATCACACTAGTGGATTGCGGCGCACTCAAGGGCATAAATTTTTCTGTTCGGATTTTACGACGCTTTTTCGCGGTCCCGAGAACGTCCTATAATCGGGGTTTCACTGTGGCATGTGAATCAATAGCAGAAAGCACAAGGCTCACAACAGTGCAAGCACTTTTGTGACAGTCACTACTTTTTACTTTATCATACAATAAACTCCATTGTTTTAAACATGGTCATGCAGCTGTCATACAAAGACAAATTTTAAAAATTTTAACCCAAAATGTTTTTAAATCTTCTATGTTGTGTACTACAAACATTCAGCTTCATAATGCAAAAAGAGTTATTCTGCTATCTGTGATAGCCACTTATCGTATTTGTACGGATCTAACACGCGCCTTTTTTCTGACAAAACGAGTCTAAAAATCGTATGCGCTTTAGAATCGAGCGCAAACAAAGAACACCGTTACCATATCGCCATCGGCATCAAAATGGCCCCCTCGTAACGCGCTTCAGGCGCTGTCGAAAGGTCACTGCCGAAAAAACAAGCTAGTGGCGCAGCGCTCTTTGGCGCGCATATTTTCTGTAGTTTCTACGTCGCCGCCGGTTCCCCGCGTAACGACGCCACGACACACATGATGCGTAGGCCAATGATAATCTCCGTGCCGGCTTGGCCATCTTGCGGCCAACCAAAGTCGCTATGTCGCCGATGCAATCTCCGAGATGCCCAACTGCACGAGCTTTCGATAGCGTTCGAGGGTGGCCATAACGGCAGAGTAGATGTTTCCCATCACTGCGTGCATAACGGCTCATCATTACATTTCAGTCAATCAATCAATCGATCATCAATTTTATTTACCAGAAACAAAAGGAACTGGAGGAACACCTGGGGAAGAAGCTGTCGCAGGGAGGCCCAGGCAGTAGCACTCACATGACATATACACAGAAGGCTTTATACACAACCAGCATTACACATTGCACGTATGCAAAAAAAAAGACATTTTACACTTGAATGTAATATACCGAAAGGTCGCTATAAAGAAAGAAAGTAATCACGCAATCCATTTCTGTTTAGCATAGCTGTGTGTCTCCCTCATATCCGTGCTGAGCCTGAGCCTCTCAGTCGTGTGCACAGCTTGGCGCCTGAGATTGCATCGCAGAAATCACGCGACCATGCCCCAACAATGCTTAGGCTTAGCTGCGCCATCCTGCGCAGCATGCATGGCAGCACGCGGCATCGGGGGTGAGCGAGCTGCGATACCACGGAGGAATGCAGCATTGTATGTAAACGATGTTATTGTCGCTTGCATATGGGTACGCCCGGCAACGTGTGGCAGTTTTATCGGGATGCAAGACTTGTGAATCGGCGCGTCGAACGTCTTTGAGACATGGCAGATCAAATGAAGCACGGGACTGCAGGGGTTCAAAATTAGCGGTGCGTTTATTATGTGAGTGTGTTCATTACGCAAGTACGGTATTTGGTTTTATGAATGTGAGAAGGTTGATCACTAAGTTTTTTTTTTTTTTTTTTTTCGTTTCCGTGTCACGAAAAATGGGTGTGCATTACGATCAATGTTTCACTTTTTTTTTTTTCGTTGCGGGAGACGGGTGCCCGTTACAATCGAGGGCACGGTAGAATCGTGCAAATACAGTATATATTGGGATCATGGGCATGCTGGTATGCAAAATTCATATTTTGAGAAAATAAAAAAAGAAAATGTGACATTTCATCTTGGAGTCACAAATGTGCACATACATGCACACTTATCAACTATTAGGCAACTACCATCAGTAGGTGCACAAGGAAGTAGAATGAAAGCATGGGATTACTGAATGTGCCATTTGGCACCAGTACATGCAAAAAAATCAGGTGCCCCATATGTCCTTTAAGGGGCACTGACACCAAAATTCCGCTGCTAAGATAGCCTGCGGGATCGATTTTCGTGGACATACAGATGTCATCTACCAAATCTCAATGGTGAACACAGCTCCGAAGGTAAATTAAATGAATATTGAAGTTCGCATGCGCAGTCAAGCGCTAGACGCCGTACATCGCGGCATCGACAACAGCGAAGGTGACCTGAAGGGGACCGCCAACTTCCGCGACGTCACCACGGCAGCCGAGCTCCGAGAGGGCAGCTAGCAATGATGACGTCATAGCCGCCATTGCTTATTCGCTGCGGCTGCGTTAGTAGGCTGCCGGTGACGCCAGACCTCAAGAAGATAGTTGCCACCCAACAACGATGACAGCAACAGCGACAAAAACACGCAGGACGTGCGACAGGCGAAAGAAAACGAGCATGTGGCGGTTGTCGTGCGGAAGTGCATCACAGTTATGTGTGCTCACGTGGCCGAACTCGTTTACTCTATTTCGAGCGCTAGATGGCGCCAGTTTCACCGGGCGCCTTGTCCTTTTTTTTTTTTTGAGCTCTCCCAAACCAAAACTGAAACTAGTGGGTAATAAACAGGCCGTAAATAATTATCTGACGCGTGCTGGAGCAATTGATGTGCCGTGTCATGGCTATCAGGTCTCCAGCTACGTATTGCAGCAAAAAAACAGCAGACAAAAATTTTCGTGTCAGTGCCCCTTTAAAACGATATTGCAACTGAAATATGGACCTTAGAGGTAGGAAATTTAGCAGATAAGGAGAATAACAGATTAGGAGAATAACAGCGCCTGTGCCCTTTGTCCTGTTGTCCTGCGCTGTTTCGTCTTCTTGGAATAACAGATGTAGATTCCAAAAATGGTGTTTTTAGAAAATTGATTTCTTTCTCTATTTTTTTGGTCTAAAGACCCATGTCCCTCCTTAAAAAGCATAAAGAGAGCTATGGTGTTGGTACCACACGTTTCGGCACCCGCCACTACACCCTTACGGTGGCTGCGTTGGGCTCCATTGTGACGGCCTTTCGCTTTCGTTTAATGCGTGGTTAACCCACAACACCATGACATTGGGAACTACGCTGTCGAATGGTCAGGGTGGTGGTAAATGTGGAAGGGTGGTGGTAAACGGAGTTACTGGTTAGTTGGAAAACTTTTGGTTGGGGGGGATGCACCTGGCGGGTGTTGTAAAAATGCTTGCTCGATTGACACTAACATTCTTTAATCTTGAATGGTACTTTTCTTTTGCACAGAGTTCTAGCTGATCGACTTGGCCAAAATTTTTGCTCATGTTGTTCTATTGCTGGGCTGTGTGTGGAAAACTAGCAGCTATGGGATAAGGGTGACTTAGCCACTGTTACTGCTGTAGGGGCTTTATGGCAGAATGTGGATTGCCGTGAAGCTACGCTTAAGGATATTCCTTACATATAATTCACACCTCTACCTCTCAGTTTTTCACACCTGTAGGTTGGGTTATTGTGGAAGTAGGGTAGAAGAGTTGCTGCTTACACCTGGCAACAACTTTCCAACAGATTAAACCATGCTTCTTAATGGTGGAACTGGTAGGTCAGAGCAGCTGTCGCTGAGAAGGGAACCGGGCATCCTTTTTTTCACTTTAGTGATGTTGCGAACAGCTGCAATACTATTGCTGGGACATCTGTGGCACATTGGCATTTATGTATCACCAAAAAAACATGCTTAGAAGCGAACCCGCATACTGTAATGGGGGCTATAATTTAGAGATAGCAGAAAAGAAAGTTTTAATCTGCACATAATACGAGTGAGGAGACTTCACTGCAAGCATTTATTTGCATTGCAGTTAACGTTCATCTGTCAGCTGTTTCACGACAAATTCTCCCGAAACCACCTTGTTGGAAATGTCTATTCACCAAAAGTCGTCTTCAGTACCGTAACATGCATTCGACATGCCTCATTTCCCGAGTGACAAGAAAGAGAGTGACAGTCAGGGTTGTTTTCTCCTGCACTGCCGACGGCATGTCAGGGTATACCAGCGTCTCATCCATGTTACCAATCTGGCCCAGTTGGTAGTCAGCATTTTTCTGTAGCTTAGTCACATGCAGCTGAAAACTCACAAGCTTTTCTTCATAGCTCTCAGAGTGTTACTGTTGTATTGACATCTGCCAACGTACAGGAAAGCCAGCGTGGCACATGGAAAGCATTTCTCTTACTTTTTCTTGTGTGACTTTTGCAGTGTGACTTGCGGGGACTACGTGGCCTCCCAGTCTTCAGACGACAAACGTTGGTACCGAGCATACGTGATTGAGAAGAATGCAAGCGGGCACACAGTGCGATACCTGGACTATGGAAATGATGAATCCAACACAAACGTAATTCTGCTTGAACCCCCACACAAGGAGGTCCCTGCTGCAGCGGTACGGTTGCTCACCTCGGACCCCACATCCTTCAGAGTCGGCCAAATGCTCAGTTTTTCCGTCGAGTCTGTCGATGATGGCACAGTTCGGGGAACTGCTACCTCGCAAGAAGATGGCAATGCTATGGGCACATTTTCTTTAGCTCCATGGAGTTATGGTCTGGGAACTAAAGAGCCTGTAATGCTATCTGCTTCAAAACCTGCTACTACCTCGTCACCACCTGTTCCGGTAAGGCAATTTTAAATGTTTTCCTCACACGTTCGATGAACAAATCACAAAGCATGATTTAGAACAGGGAATGTCGCAGGAGCCAACGTTTCGACAAGCGGACTTGTCTTCGTCAGGGCGGTAACTGCCTTCTCCAGCGTTCGTTTATGTACGCCTTTGCACACTCTCCCCCGTCCTCAGAAAGAGAGAAGAGCAGCACGTGCGAACAAAAATAAAAGGGGGCTGGGGGGGGGTGTTGGGTGCAGGGGTAGTTCGGTGACAGGTGTTAGTGTGACTAATATAAGTGGCAAGAGCGAAAGCTTCCAAAGAATCCGCTCCTTGTACATATCTTGCAAATGCATTGTGTGCACAGTGCCAGAAAGCAGGATGAAAAAGGGAACACACACTCGGAACAGAAGTTGCTCCTATACATGTGCCCCCCCTCTCCATCCCACACCACCTGCACCGCACCAACAGGGCATTTCCCTGAAAGCTTGTAGCTTTCAGCTCCTGCTACATATGCACATTATATACCATAAAATCTGGAATAAGGACCGCACCAGCCCCCTTTTTCCTACTAAGTAATTAAGAAAAAATAAACTTATATAGCTGCACACCTTTTCAAAGCCCCCGCGAAATGCAGCCGCTCCGCCATGTATGCACCCACAAATTCCCTAGGTAGGTTGTGAAGTCCCTAGCCGTGCTGCCTGTCAGCGCGCAGCCGCACTGGCACTGGCCTGAGTCCTCTTCTGGCCTCACTCTTTGTTCGTCATTCGATTTGACGTGATGGTTAGCACTTGCTTTAGCGTGATTGCGACGATGTCATGTCGGCAGAGCTACACAGCTGACTTCAAGCGTCAAGTCATACTTTTTGCCGAGGACTCCAGCAATTGTGCCGCTCAGCACGAGTTCGACATCAATGAAAAGTTGATCAGGGGTTGGCGGAAGCAACAGGACCGACTGTTCGCATGCAATGGACGGCATCGTGCTTTTCGCGGCCCAGCAACCGGCAGGCGTGACGCTCTTGAAAAAGAACGGAGGCTCCACGTGAAAGAGGAACGCGCCAAAGGCCTCCCAGTTTCCTGCGAGGACATTCAAACGAAAGCCCGGCGGTTGGCTCAATGATACGGGATTGACTTGTCAACGTTTAAGGGGGGGCGCGGCCCTTGAAAGTCGAAAAATCGCGGCAAATACGATTTTTGGAAAACCGCATATTTGGGCTCTGTGTATAATAAACTACCTATTCTGTAAATATCAGCGCCTAATTCAACGTAAAATCACCTCAAATCACGTATATCGCGAGCCGCGGCACCCTCTGCGCCGGCCAAACGTGCGCCGAAACATCGCAACTTCGAGCGAGCGCCGTTTTCGCGCCATTCAACCTACGGCCGCCATTTTGGTTTTGTTTTGTTTGTAAATTCCTGTGCTTTTTTCTTCCACCGTCGGCGGGAGCGGTGGTGGCGTGGTCAAAGCCCCATTCGCTTATGATTGGGAGCTCGCGGGGGCTTTCGAGTTTCCCGCGTCTCACACGCGAAGCCGCTATTGGGCTAAACGCGCGCTCCTCGACGAAGCGAGGGAACGCGCGACTGCCATTGGCTGTTGCGCGCGATGGCGCCTCGCTCTCTGCGTCGTCTGCTGCGGCTAGGCCTAGCGCATGCTCCGTTGCTATCGCCGTGCGGGTTGCCGCTTCGCTTTTCGTTATCGCACGCGGTACTTTCTGAAGTCTCCTCCCCGCTACTATCTCTCGTCGCGCTTTTGCGTGATAAGCGCTCCGCGCCTGCAAGATCGTATCGCGGTCGTACATGCCGGCAGTAGGGACGCTACACGCGTTCGGCTGTTGCGTGCGCTGACGCATTACGTAAAGGCTGATTCCACAGGGAAGCGTGCTACCCACAACCACGACTAGCCTTATCATGCCAAAGTTGCTTTTATTTATGAGTGCAAGGCGACTGCAGCGATGTTTCCAACTCCTATGTATTCTGCGCCATTGATGCATGAGGTGTAGTTGCCGAGTTTGAAGCGTGTCTAGCATCTCGAATCGTCATCAGCGATCGTGACCCGTTTATAGATAACACCGGAAAACAAAACCAGGAGAATCAGCAAAGAATAGCAGTGCAAAAAAATGACACTTTGTTACCCTTCGGCGTTATTTTAGATGCAGAACTTTCAAAGCCCGTTTTCTCGGAATGGATTTTTTAGCTAGTTGTGGTGCTGAGGAAAGCGATTTCTCAGAAACTGCTCATCGGATTTGTGTGCCGTTTTTTTTTTTATTCTGTTCCTGGATCATTTTGCCAGGGTATAACAAGCTTCTTTTTTTGAAATCTGGTGCCGTTAATTATTAATAAACAATTAATTTTTAATAAATATTGTCATTACTGGCTACATCAAATTCAAAGTTGCATAAAATTTTTTTCGAGGGGTAATTAAAAGAAATGGCTTTGTAGTACCCTAGGATATCTATCTAGGGATGATTACAAAGAATTTCGGCTTTCTACTATGTCCTGGGACTTTTCCCGGCTCTTCCTCAGGCACACACGTGAACCACCCAATTAGGCCTCAATATCTCTGGAAATAATCAACACAATTTCATGAAACTTTGCAGTTTCCCTAGCTTTAGTGTAGTGAAAATACCCTGAAAGTTTCACCAATATATCTTAAGAAATAAAAAAGTTCGGTCTCTGGGGTAGCCTCCCCCCTTAAGGGGAGACGCGGCTTTCGAATCGCGAAAAATGCCAAAAAAATCGATTTCTTGAAAATAGTATGTTCAGTTTCTGCAACTCTTTCTCTCACCGATTCCAAAATATCTTTGCTGAAAACCGCGTAGAAATGCCGAAAATAATTCATTTCACTAGCGAAGGAGGCGAAAATCATCACGCAAATAACAGAAAAATGCGTTTTGCAAACCGCTATAGCTCCGCGACTTCGCTACCGGCCGCCGCCATCTTGGGCGCATTGAGAAGAGCAGTTCTCCGTCTTCAAATTTCCCGCTTCAGCTAGCTCCTCCGCACAAAAAGCAAATGTTCGAAGGTCATTTTGGGGGCTCCGACTGGCCGCGTCCGCCATATTGCCCGAGCGCGCTTCGCTATCGGTCTGACGCTCCCACGTGGGGCGAACATCGTCTGCTGCTTGCGCCTTCCGAGGTTATGGCTGTCGAGTGGCGCTACGTAGTTGCGTGTTCGCACTCGCTCTGTGGTTACTGATCGATGCTCATTCAGAACGAAACTACGTTTTAGTTAGGCGGCGGGTGTGTCCCTGTGGCAGGGACACACCCGCCGCGCGTACGATCGCGATCAGATAACGGCGGCGTGTCACGAACATTGCAAAGCGCGTCTCGGACCAACAGATAACGGACCCGCGGACGTTCCGCTCATCAGCAGCGCGGTCGCGTCGGACCTACGAAGGCCATCACGTAACGGCACCGCGGACTCTCAGCCGAGCATTACGGGCGTTACTTTGAAGCCCCACGCCGCACCAACACACACTGCACGCCTACGCCTCGGAGTCGCGCTAGGCCTAACTGCACATCGGCTGCTGGCACAGCAGCCGAGCACGTCGCACGGCGGCTTTTCGGATCAGCGGCAATGCATTTCGGGTATTTCAGGCATCGGCTACTCAAACCGAGTCCAAGCACGTTGTGCGCCGACTATTCGGAAACGTGGCTCGGCATTTCGCGCAAACGCCGCGACGCCGCTACCAAGCACAGCGTGCGTAGACGTGGACCCCGCGATCGCTCAGACCGCGCTCACTTCACGGACAAGTGAAGTGCGGTCAGCGAGCACTGGTAGTGTAGTTTAAGCGCATTTTATGCCTTGCTTAGTATCACTGAAAGTTCTTGCGAACGTTCTGACATTGTATATTGTATGCCTCGCAGAGTAGCCAAGGGAAGGGGGGTAGGGTAGGGTGAAACTGCAGCTACTCAACCTGATCCCTCAACTTCTTGCCTCATGAAATAAACTACTCAGAAATCAATCACAGTAACAACTATATCTTTGCCTTTTTGCCTTGACTGTCTCTTAATTCGGGAAGGAAGTGTAGCTGTCATGTTGAGAGCCATGTGTTGCGATCATAATTCTGTGATTATTCATTATTCTGCAATCATATACAAGACCACTAAATACATTTAGCATGAATGCAAGAAAGCTAGTAAATTACTACAGTCAGTGGGCAAAATTGTATAACAAACCAAAAGGCCACCTGCAGGCATGGACACCAAAGACTACTGTTCTGGTGCATTTTAATGAAGGTGAACTGTTACAAAAACTTTGAAAGCCATTTTCTCTGAAGTGTGTTTTGGGCACTTAGTGTTGCTTGTGAAAAGCGTAGCATGGCAGTGACTGGACCGATTTTGATGCTGTCTTTTTTGTTTTAATCCTTGAAGTTTTGTTGACAGGATGACATTATTCTTTACCTTGCTTCTGGCCAAGTTTCTTTTGCATTTGATAATTAGTGTATGAGAAGTTCTGATGCAAAACATGAAGCTGGTGGGGATGTTATTTGTAAAAAAACTAAAAGGAATAGACAATTTTTGATAGTGTCATCCTGTGTAGTGTTCTTTTGAGTAAAGATCAAAACCACTTGGACCTTCCTGGCATGTTTTGTTACAATGCTAGGCTTTTCACTAGCAGACTATGTCATCAGATTATGTAACATAGTGTAATTTGAAAACTACTCGAGATATTGCAATGAAACTTCATATATAGCTATTCGAGACACTCTTCAGTGTGCCTGCCAATTTTCATTACCCTAGGTCAACAAACAAAAAGTTTTTTTTCGATCACCACCTCCCCCCGGCAAGTCGAGGCTGGGTCCAAAAGTTCATGCGGTGGAACGGACTGTCTCTTCGTCGTAGGGGCAACCATCTGTCAGCGTTGGCCGGGCGGAGTATGAGGAACGGCTGATAGAGTTTCAGCGTTATGGTTAAAGCTCTGTGATCAGAAGAATTACAGTAGAACAGGCTGATTCCACGGGGAAGCGTGCTGCCCACGACCACGACTAGCCTTATCATGCCGAAGTTGCCTTTATTTATGAGTGCAAGGCGACTGCAGCGATGTTTCCAACTCCTATGTATTCTGCGCCATTGATACATGAGGCGTAGTTGCCGAGGTTGAAGCGCGTCTAGCATCTCGAATCGGCATCAGCGATCACGACCCATTTATGGATAACGCCAGAAAACAAAACCAGGAGAATCGGCAAAGAATAGCAGTGCAAAAAAAAATGACACTTTGTTACCCTTCAGCGTTATTTTAGACACAGAACTTTCAAAGCCCGTTTCTCGGAATTGATTTTTTAGCTAGTTGTGGTGCTGAGGAAAGCGATTTCTCAAGAACTGCTCATCAGATTTGTGTGCCGTTTTTTTAATTCTGTTCCTGGATGATTTTGCCAGGGACTAACAAGCTTCTTTTTTTTAAAATCTGGTGCCGTTAATTAATAATAAACAATTAATTTTTAATAATATATTGTCATTAGTGGCTACATCAAATTCAAAGTTGCATAAAAATTTTTTGGAGCGGTAATTAAAAAAAAATGGCTTTGTAATACCCTAGGATATCTATCCAGGAATGACTACAAAGAATTTCAGCTTTCTACTATGTCCCGGGACTTCTCACGGCTCTTCCTCAGGCACACACGTGAACCACCCAATTAGGCCTCAATAACTCTGGAACTAATCAACACAATTTCATAAAACTTTGCAGTTTCCCTAGTTTTAGTGTAGTGAAGATACCCTGAAAGTTTCACCAATATATCTTAAGAAATAAAAAAGTTCGGTCTCCGGGGTAGCCTCCCCCCTTAAGGCAAGTCGAGGCTGGGTCCAAAAGTTCATGCGGTGGAACGGGCTGTCTCTTCGTCGTAGGGCAACCATCTGTCAGTGTTTGCCGGCGGAGTATGAGGAACGGCTGATAGAGTTTCAGCGTTATGTGTTAAAGCTCTGGCATCAGAAGAATTACAGTAGAACCCCGCCGTTACGTTCCCGGCTGCTGCTTTTTCCTGGCTGTTACGTTGTTTTGGGCCAGTCCCGGCATAGCTCCCACAGGATTCAATGCATTAGGGACCCCGCTGTTATGTCGCAGTGTGGGAACATTCCCGTATGTTAAAGGAGTACTGACACGATTTTACGGCGGCTCAAAGTGTGTTTTTAGTTTTCTATCCATGTATTGTTAACGCCTTCCGCAGACGGAAGCCAGGAAACACGTACAAAATATTTTAGTTTGGTTTTAAAGTTTTCGTCGTCCAGCACTGCAAGCCAGCCCCAGCGCAATGGATACTACGATGACATATGAGCACAGTCTATTAAAAATAGCCGAAATCGCTGTCAGAGTCACCGGACGACCGTGAAATTGTCGTTATTTGCATGCCCCATGTGTAATCGACCACAGATGACAAAGTTGCAGCGATGCTATTACGAATTTCTATCCCTACATGACCCAGACGTCGTCTGACGTATGTTGATAAGTCACTAGGAAACCGCCCCCTCGAAATAGAAACCGAAAATGGGCTTTTAAGGAAGGCGTATTAAAAATATTCATTGCCTTGCGAGGCACCGTGATACTCTTTTTGGGGTTCTCCACGCCAGTGCTTTCATTTACAGCAATAATACGAGAATGTTAAAAGTTCGTGTCAGTACTCCTTTAAGTTGCGAATCAACACTCGAAGCGGCCACTGCCGACGGCAATATTGACTTTTCACGTAGCTTGATTTCGCTTGACTGTATTAGCTGCACTATGGGCGACGCCCATTACGTTTCCGGCTTCCTCCAGCAAAATTATGGTGCAGCTCTGCAAACTGTTTGTGACGGAATCGTGTACAGTGATTACGTTTCCATCACCTTCGAGGTTTTCTCTGTCGATGGAATCATAGCTGAGTGTGCTGATGCGTGCACTGAAAGCGCTAGCACTGAAATAAAATTGTGTGCTGATCACCATGTCTCTCATTTTTCCATTTTTCCTGTTTCTCGGCTCTTACGTTTCCCGGCTCTTACGTTTATTTTCTACGGTCCCGTGAAAAACGTATCCGCGGGGTTCTACTGTATATTCTCAGCCATATAGGGAACGCGGACCAGACCCCAGTCTACTTTGATATGCCCAAGTCGCACAACAATCACAGTCAAAGGAGCCAAGGATGTGCGCCTGTTGACAACAGGTCATGAGCACACACAATTCACTGTGATGCTGTGCTGCACTGCAGATGGGACGAAACTGCCGCCGTACATTGTATTTCGCCGCAAAACCCTCCTGAAGAATGAGCGGTTTGCCAGAAATGTGATCATCCACGCAAATGAAAAGGGGTTCATGAATGAGGCGATGGTCAAAGAGTGGTTTCAAGCGGATTGGATGAAACGGCCGGGAGCAGACATGCACCTGCCAAATATGCTGGTCCTTGATTCATTTAGAGGCCACATCTGCCCGGGCGTCAAGGAAGCCCTACAGAAGGCAAACACAGACCTGGTCGTCATACCTGGCGGTATGACGTCCCAGCTACAGCCACTTGACGTAGCCATCAACAAGCCCTTTAAGGACTGGGTGGTAAAAACTTATAATTAGTGGCTCGTGAAGGAGGATGCCGCAATGACGCCGATGGGATGCCGCAAGAAGGCTTCCCTCGGTGAAGTCGCGACGTGGGTGAAGGACTCATGGAATGACCTGCCAGCGGCAATTATCGTTTATGCATTTAAGAAGTGCTGCATTTCTAATGCGCTTGATGGCACAGAGGACGGCGTCATTTGGGATGGCGATGATGCCTGCCAAGGATCGGACAACTTCCGTTCATCGGACGAAGACGACACTCCCGACAGCGACTAGGGCGCTAAGTTAATGTGAATAGAGGTGTGCTATGTTTAAATTTTTTTTATTTCTCGAAGAGTGCTATAAGTAGGGGTCGACCTATATTCATACCCGACCTATTTTTTGTCTTTTTTGTCTTTTGGTATTTTTTTGTCTTTCAAACCTTTACGAGAAGAAATAATTAGACGCTGCTGCTGAAGAGCCGGTAAGTAGTAGTGATTTTTCTGGAAAGTACTCGACTTTTCCCAGCGATTTGTGCAACTTCGCTTATCTCGAAAATCCGCTTATCGAAATTTTCCCCGGTTTTACAACTTCGAGTTAAAGAGGTATTACTGCACTTTTCACTCGACTAATTTGCAGCAGAGCAACTGCGGCGCATTTCCATAGCGTAAGGGTGTTGCAATGGTAAGTGCACTGAGCAGAACTGTATGGTTGTGTGCGTACCCGGAAAGCAAAACAAGTGAAAAACCTTCGTCTTATTTTTTGCCATATCGCCGACAAGACAATTAGTTTTCTTGTGTCCCCATAGCAGGAAACACAACCACTGCGGTATCGTTTGTATAAGTCAGCGCCTGCCTGCATACAGGTGTAATTGCGCCATGCCAGAGTCCTTCAATGCTTTTCTGGTCACGAAACTGCAGCCTCAGCTTCATATAGAGCCAGCACTCGCCGCTAGGAGCGCAGCTGTGCACGTGAGGGCATGCTGCCGCCCGCTACCGCTGCGGTAGTGTGTTGGTCTGGCTCGATTTCCAAGCTTTCCAAGCTTTCTAAACTCCCGCAACAGTCGTTTCACTTTCCCTCATTTACTTCAAACATTCAGCATGCGTCGGTAACTGTGTGAACGTGCCGTCTGCCTTGAAATGAGAACCCGGGAGAAAAAAAGAACAGCTCTGGGCATGCAGCTCGCGGCGGTCGCAGTCGAAAATGACAAAAAAATGCGGGGTTTGCCGCACCAGAACCATGATATGATTTTGAGACACGTCGTAGTGGGGGACTCATGATTAATTTTTGATACCTGGCGTCCTTTTTATACGCATGTAAATCAAAGTACACGCCTGTTATGTTCTCTTGCATTTCGCCTCGTCGAAATGTAGCCGCCGTGGCCGGGGGAGCGCCGCTCGTTCGTCTCAACACTGCAACTGCTCCAGCTTTTCAAAATTTGCCTGAAATCGAACACTGTACATTCGCAATAATGCGCCTGTTGTGCCACTTGTAAACAGAGGCAAACATAAGACATGATACACGTCCATTTGCCCGCAAGTTGGCGAAACCTCTCGACTGTGCCAAATTGTACATAAAGCCAGATGGTTCGCACAGCACGGCTGCTTAATTTCCATTAAACTGTGAACAGTATCAGACTCCTGGTAGTATTTTATTCGACTGAAAACCCAAACAATTAAACCATTACTGAAAGGACTGCTTCCGTAGAATGCCTTCTTTTCATGACGAGAAAAAAAAAAGGGCAACAGCTGTTCCGTGCGCTTCAGATTTCTCGATAGATCGATTACATTCCATTATGAGCCTTGGGTACAATATATGTAATACGAACCTCATAGCAGTCTTCAGTGCGGCGGTTTGCCCAGCCACGGTGGTCTAGTGGTTATGGCACTTGGCTGCAGATCCGAAGGTCGCGGGATCTAATCGCGGCCGCGGCTGCATTTTGACTGAAGCGAAATGTTGAAGCCCGTGAACTTGGAGTTAGGTGCACGTTAAAGGACCCCAGATGGTCAAAATTACCCCGGAGCCCTTCACTACGGGGTGTCTCTCATAATAACAGCTGGTTTTGGGACGTGAAACCCCGCAAATCAATCGGTGCGGCGTTTAGTTTGAACATGAAGAGTAAGTTCCAACACATTTGCCCCGCCACGGTGGTCTAGTGGCTACGGTACTCGGCTGCAGATCCGAGGGTCGCGGGATTGAATCTCGGCCGCGGCGGCTGCATTTCGATGGAGGCGAAATGTTGAGGCCCGTGTACTGTGCGATGTCAGTGCACGTTAAAGAACCCCAGGTGGTCCAAAATTTCTGGAGCCCTCCACTACGGCGTCTCTCATAATCAGAACTGGTTTTGGGATGTAAAACCCCAGAAATCAATCAAATCAATCAACCAACACATTTGACAGTGTATTGTAATTAGGCCATTGTTTTATAAGCAGTCTCATATAGAAGAGACAGTAAACCAGTAACTTACGCCGCTCATGCTTTCGACAAAAACGCGACAGCAGAAGTTATTTTGGTTCTTTTAATGCGAAACTATTTACGAGGGGCTAATATATTCCAGTCATCGATGCTGATATTGTCATCAATGTCAGAAAGAAGTGACAATGTCCGAAGTGTCGAAATGGTTTGCACACACACGTGTATATTTCGACTGAAAGTTGAAGTCGCCACTTTCCTGCCTCGGTATGGACCGCTTCCATTTCTCACGCTGCTCCTTGTCCGATGGTAAAGAAAACAACGACACCTTTTCGGTCGTTCCTTTGTAGCCGGAACAGCACCCCGGCACGCAACACGTGTTGGGCATCATTGTGTTCCAACATTTTAGCTAACCCGGATACGTACGCACACCTATCCACCAGCTTGTCTCGCTGTGCGCACGCGTTTCAGTACGCGAGCAGCCCGAACGATGCCCTCTGTGGCGCAGTGGCGCCGCGTCGCGGCAACCTTGAGCAGCGTATGAAGCTCTCCCATAGAGTGACAGCGGAGTTTCGTGACCAGACAACATTGAAGGACTCTGGCCATGCTGAGCAATAAGCTACAGAGTAACAAGTGGCTTAGCAAAACGTTTTCTTGGGCTAGTTGGTTCATGACGTCTATAAAAATTGTAGCGCAAAGGAACACACGGACAGACAAAGAGCACAGGACGGGCGCTAACTTCCAACTGTGTTTATTGAAAAAAACGTACGTACACTTATACAAGTCACAAGGGGCGGCAAGGGCATGACACTCGCATTAATCGGGAAACTACGAGGAATATCATATCTTGAAGCAAAGTGGCATGAAATCGTATCTGGACACATTGCATGCTCCATGACTTATTTTTTCTATTTTCACGCCAGTCCATTTGATTGCAAAAGTGACGCTGAAGGAGGAAGGAAACAAGGCCAAAGGAAACAATAAGTGTTGCTAGCAGAAACTTTGTAGGATTGGGTCGCATAGAGCGAACACTCTGCATAGGGTGTGTGTGTTATCCAGAGCCGTTGGTGTTCGCTCTATGCGACCCAATCCTACAAAGTTTCTGCTAGCAACGCTTATTGCTTCCTTTGGCCTTGTTTCCTTGCTCCTGCAGCGTCACTTTTGTAATCAAATGGACTGGCGCGAAAACTGAAAAAATAAGTCGTGGAGCATGCAATGTGTCCAGATACGATTTCATGCCACTTTGCTTCAAGATATTCAAGATTCCTCGTAGTTTCCTGATTAACGCGAGTGTCATGCCCTTGCCGCCCCTTGTGACTTGTATAAGTGTACGTACGTTTTTTCAATAAACACAGTTGGAAGTTAGTGCCTGTAGAATAGAAAGCTGGGCTAGTTGGAAAGTATGCATGATTGACGTAGCGCTAAAGACGAAGACGTAAGAAAACACAGAGTGCACAGGACGAGCGCTGAAAAAGCGCTCGTCCTGTGCACTCTGTGTTTTCTTACGTCTTCGTCTTTAGCGCTACGTCAATCATTAGTGCCTGTCCTGTGCTCTTTGTCTGTCCGTGTGTTCCTTTGCGCTACAATTTTTATAGAAGTAGCAAGTGGTTGCCATTTGAGAGATTTGAAATGAGACAGTGATCAGTTTTGTATGGTACAAGAAGCGGGAGCCGCTTGCAGAAGGAAACTGAAACTAGCCACTGTGCATTGGGTTGGCGCACCCCATGCGTGACCCGATGTGCAAGTAATAAGCCCACACACTGCTGTAATAATGCATAAGCAAAGAAACGGGAAGACATTGATGCAAGAAAATATTCCACGTGTTTCTGCAGTGTAGCAGCGCATGTCGGGCAAGATAAATGATCGAAAATGGTGCGATTTTCGAACACACAAACAATGACATATATGTATGTCATAGACCATTTCAAACGAGTTTGCGAAGGACGTACACGTACGTCACCGACCCTGAGGGGGTTAAGCAGCTTATAACTTACTTTGCATAGGGTAAGCAACTTCATTCCCCTCCTCCAAACGTCTCCGTATGTGCCCTTGTGGTGGTGGTTAACCCGAGTCGAGGCCCTTAAAGTTTTCAGGGGCTTCTAAGTTTGAAGTACCTAGTTTATTGCATTATTAATGACACTGTGCACAATGATACCATTTTACTTGTCGAAAGTCTAATCACAGATGTTGCCTGTGCTATCCACAGCAGCTGGACTCTATTCTCAGCCACGTCAAGCTCGGCGACACCCTTCCCATGCAAGTGACTGTATCTGCACGCAACATGGTGTGGTGCCTCACCACGACTCCCAGTGTTGGTAGCCCCTTGCTCAAAATTGAGCAAAGCCTCCAAGACAAGGGCAGCAAGCTTGGTGATAAAGGTGGGACCCACAAGTAAGTGAACCACTTCCACTTGCAATTGTATTTATTCACTGACCACATAGGACTTTTGTGGTTGTAATTTCACAGGCAAGAGTACAGTGTAAACTGCAATATAGGCCAACCCTCACCCCCTCCCCCCCGAAATCTAGTGCTGCTGAGAAACCGCCTGTAGTGGCCAAAGTATTAAGAAGCACCTTTACCTTGAAACAAATGCAACTTCAAATGCTGTGCAGTGACAATGCCATTCATTTACACCTGCATTTACATGCTGGTTCCGTATGTGAGAAGGCTAAAAAGAAAATTTAAAAATAATGAGCTCAAGTGAAAAAAACTCTTTGTAAACCGCCGCAACCACAACATATGACTGGAGGTGTGTGAATATTCGAAAATTTATAATAATTTTCAAATAGCGTTTACCATTCGATTTGCACTTTCACTATTTGAATGAATAGTTCAAACAGTAAGTTGGTAATTAAGGGGAAAGAAATATGCTATGTCTCATAAGTGGCCCATTCCCGCAAACAGTGCGCTTCACCGCATAACAAAGGTGCACTGCGGCGAAACTAACACTTGTGTACGGCAGGGAAGATAACACTCGCGTATTGCAGCGAAGTTAACACCCGTGTGCTGTAGCGAACACTCGCGCACTGCGGCGAAGCTAACACCCGTGTACCGCAGCGAAGTTAACACCTGCATACTGTGGTGAAGTTAACACTTGAGTACTGCGGCGAAGTTACCTGAGCTTTCTGTTCCACAGTTCAGTGTTGGACTGTTCTTCAAGACTTTGAAATGACACTGTGGGAACACACGTAACGCTGTAAATTTTTTCCCTGTGTTTAAGGGGCGACATGGTACCTGAAGCTATTTTCTTTATTTTTTAACCAAATTCAATTTAAAAACACAGGTACATGTATCTTCTTGTGCTGATTTCAAAAATGCAGTTATTTTTTCTGTCACTCAATTGGTTATCGAAATAATTAGATGTTAATTACTAATAATTGGTAAGACAATAGATAAAAATCAACTGGGCAGAAAGTTAAATTTAGGGCATGAATGCAAAGCAGAATACATAAGGAATGAACTGCTGCAAGCAGTTTCCAAATCCAACAACAAATAACAATTTAGGAGCTCATCAAAGCTTAGATGCTTATGCCACAGCTACTAATGAACTTGAACAAAAGCAGATAAAAAATTACAGAAAGAGAAAAGGAACAATCTGCTTGCAGCAGTTCAAGCTCTACGCATTCAGCATCACATATAAAAAAAAATTATAGCTGTATCTCTTCTAGACTTTGAGAAATTGCCACACTAAACAAGCAGAGTGAGTGAAAGCATGTTCTGAGAAAAAGCAAGAAAACCAATAAAGCTCATTTTTGAACCAAATGTAATACAGTGTATTGAAATATACTTGCAGGTGATTTGTGGCTATTGGGGATATAACCTCGATGCCTACTACTGCAACATATGTAGCTCAGCATCATCATCATCAGCCTGTTTAGGTCCACTGCAGGACGAAGGCCTCTCCCAACGATTTCCAATCCACCCTATCCTGAGCGAGTTGGTTCCACTTTATGCCTGCAAACTTTTTAATTTCATCGCTCCATCTAATCTTTTGCCTGCCTCTGTTACGTTTTCCCTCTCTTGGTATCCATTCCGTTGCTCTTATTGTCCATCTGTTATCTTTCCTCCTCATGACATGTCCTGCCCAGGTCCACTTCTTTCTTTTAATTGATATAATCAGGGTTCGCACAGACCCTTGAAATCCTTGAATGTCCTTGAATTTTATAACATTAATTCAAGGGCCCTTGAAACTCCTTAAATATAAGTGAGCTCCTTGTAATCCTTGAAAATTTAGTGGACTTTGCTTCAATATAGCAAATGAACGACGCATTTCCGTAAGTCGCACTGATTTCAAAAACGCGTTTACTGAGGAATGTTCACGAAAACATGTAGTCTTGACAGGAGAGCAATAGCAGCAAGTTTCGGTTTCGAAACCGGCAGCGCCTGCGTCGTCTGGCAACAAATGCGAGCCAGAAATCCAATCCAATCCAACGCAAGTTATAGTAACGGTCAGTCGGTCGGTACTCGGTATCCTCGGTCCGTGCGTCGGCCTCGCGCGTCATTTCTCGGCGAAAGTTCGCGTTTGTGCTGTGTGCAATGCCTGCACCTTTACTTTGACAGGATGCCAGGCAGAAAGTGCAAGTTTCAGTCTGCGTGGCTGGAGCACAGCGAATATCGTCACTGGGTGAGGCCGGAGACAAGCGACCCTTATCGAGCGAAGTGCGCAGTATGTCAGAAGTCTGTCGAAATTGCAAAAATGGGGGAGTCGGCGTTGAAGAGCCATTAGAAAAGTGCCAAGCACCGATCCAAAGTTGCGGCAGGCGAGGGCTGCTCTTCCGTCACGAGTTTTTTGCAAGCGGCAAACGTCACAGAAACGACTTCTAATCAGGAAAACACGAAAACATCCTCTCGAGCTGCGACCCTTGACGAAGACTGCAGAAGGCATGACTCCGTGATTGAAGCCGAAATTTTGTGGACGATGAAAGTTGTGTCTTCACACTACTCATACAGCTCCAGCGGATCAGTTTCCGAGTTGTTCCAAAAGATGTTTCCGGATAGCGATATCGCGAGAAGCTTCACTTGTTCGGAAAAAAAATGCGCGTACGTCGCGTGCCATGGTCTGCGCCCATTTTTCGCTTCTCAAGTCTTGGACATGATGAAGAAATCTGAACATTTTGTTGTCCTTTTTGATGAAACGTTAAACGAACACCTGCAAAAGAAACAGCTTGATGTTCACGTGAGACTGTGGAACAATTCTGAGGTGACAAAAAGGTATGTGACATCGGCATTCATGGGCCACAGCACAGCGGACGACCTCATGAAGAATTTGACGGACGCGCTGGCGTCCTTTCCGATGAGCAAAATTGTTCAGCTTTCCATGGATGGCCCCAATGTCAACTGGAGCCTTTTCCTACAAGTTCCAGCAGCACATGAAAAATGACTTTCAAGTTCAGTGTTTGGATATTGGATCGTGTGGCCTTCACACAGTGCATAATGCCTACAAAGCTGGAATGCATGCAACGGGCTGGCCAGTTGACACATATTTGTCCAGCTTATTCTCACTCTTTCATGATGCACCGGCCAGGCGAGAAGATTTTATTCGAGAGACAGGGAGCAGTGTGTTTCCACTTCCTTTTGTATCTCACCGTTGGATCGAGAACGTGCCCGTACTGGAAAGAGCCCTGGCCACATGGGAGCACTTGAAGCAATACACTGAAGCAGTGAGTGGCCGCAGGCTGCCCGTGCCAAAATGCAGAGCATATGAAAACGTCAGTGCTTTTCTAAATGACCAGCTTGCACTTGCAAAACTGAACTTTTCCCTAAATGTTGCCATGGTTGTGCAGCCTTTCCTGACTGTTTTTCAGAGTGATTCTCCCAAGACGTTTTTGTTGGCAAAAGAACTTGAAAGTGTTCTGAGGAGCCTTCTGTCAAGGTTCGTAAAGTGCTCTGTAATGACAGAAGCCACCAGCATCACGAAGCTGCTGCGAATAGATGTTGAAGATGCTGCCGTTTACACAGAACTTGAAAAGGTGGATGTTGGACGTGCAGCTGAGAAGATTTTGAAATGCTGCAAAGCGAGCGCCAAGTATATTCTTGAGTTTAGGTACGAGTGCCGGAAGTTCCTCATGAACATGATCCTGAAAGTCATGGAGAGAAGTCCCCTGAGGTACCCTGTGGTTCGTGGGTTGTCATGTTTCGACCTCACAGAGATGTCCAAGACAGACACGTGCCTTGGGAAGCTAAAAATTGTGCTTAACTGCCTAATCGACAACAAGCTTCTCTCTGAGCACAAACGCGACATTGTGTGCACACAGTACATTCAGTTTTGTCTAGAAAAACGGCATGAACTACAAAACTATGAAAAAGATCATGAACGTCTTGACAGTTGTTTCGTGCGGCTGCTGAAGCATGATGCTTCATTCTTGCAGTTATGGACTGTGGTGAAACTACTTCTCCTCCTGAGCCATGGGCAGGCCTCAGTGGAAAGAGGCTTCAGCATCAACAAGCAGGTTGCGGTCGAGAATTTGGCAGAGCTGTCGTATATTTCTCAACGAGTTATCTGCGAGGTTGTGAAAAGCCATGGTGGCCTGCTGAACGTTCCGATTTCAAAAGAGTTGAAGGCGTCAGTGCGGCAAGCCCGGCATAGGTACGCTGCATACCTAGACGACAAAAGAAACAAGAACTGTCACGGCAGGCAGCTTCAAAGAGAAAAGAGCTGGAGCAAGAGCTTGATAAGATGCACGGAAGGAAGTCAAAGCTTCAAAAAACTCTCAAGTGCCTGCTGGAATCTGCGGACCGTTTTTCGGAAGAAGCTGAAGCGAAAAACGACCTTACCTACTTAGTCAAGGCAAACAGCTTTCGTCGAACTGCTAAAGAAAAGGAGCTGGAGATAGCTTCTTTGGAAAAAGAAATCCACGCGAAAACTGCGCTGCTTCCATGTCTTGTAAGCAAATAAAATTTTCCTAACACTCCTTGAATTTTGCCATTTTTCATCCTTGAAATCCTTGAAAACTCCTTGAATTTTCAGTCAAATATTCTGTACGAACCCTGTATAATAATATCGGCTATTCCTGTCTGTTCTCTGATCCATTCCGCTCGTTTTTTATCTCTTAGCGTTACCCCCAACATTTTTCTTTCCATTGCACGTTGCGTGCTCCTTAGTTGCGTGCTCCTTAGTCCAAATTGCTGCTCAGCAGCAATTTGGCATGAAAAAGCCCATTTTTCTTGCTTTTTTATAGCTAAAATATAGCTTGCCTTGGGGATATAAACTGCTATTGTGGCTGAAATATCAGTCCGAAATATGAGAAATTTGGTCAGCATCTGCAGCACTGCATGTATTTTGCAAAAATACCACTTTCCAAAAATCTATTTTTTTCATGAAATTTTGTCTCTAAGAGCAGTGTCCCCCCTTAACGGTACATTTCTCCATAAAATATTTGAGGAATATTCGATTCAATTTGCACTTGGACATAAATATTCGAATTCGCTTCGCACTCAGTGTTGCTATTCACACAGCTCTACATAGAACCTATGAACTGTACCCTGCGAAGTGTAAATTCTTGCTCTCTATCAACAGCTTCTATCCGGGTGCACTCTTGAGATAAGCAGTAGCGGTACTTGAACACAGCCCTGACTCCCACATAAACTCTGCAGTCTACGTCTCGAGGTCGATATGGCACTGAAATGAGTTTTTCCTTTTGCCACTGGTCGTGACACGAGCATTCTGCATCCGCCAGTAGCGAATGCTTTTCTCACGCCACCGTCACACAGACACTTTTAATCGTGATCAACATCGATCTGAACTAAATACAGCTGCTACACGGTCACTTCTAACTGCAGTGAGGTTCAATAGGGTTCAAGACGATCACGATCTGTGCATGGCGATGCGACTCCCAGATTCCCAAGCTCACTGCCAATTAGTTTGGACCGCATAGCGGCAATCACTGTTAATCGCAAATGTAAAGCAGATTCGGATCTCCATCAATCACGATTAAAAGTGACCATGTAACGCCGGTACTAAACACTCCGGACACTCACTGTGCTGTCAGATTTGTATGTGGCTCCGTGAATGCAATTGCTTTTTTTTTAGGGGTGTGCGAAACTGAAATTGTAGAATACAAACTGAATACGAATGAGGCAAAAAAACAGGCTTCAAATATTGAATCGAATATCGAATATGTGTGTGTAGTAATAAAAAGCTGCTAAACAAAAGGTAACAGGAGGATTCATTAATTTGAAAAGAAATTAATGAAATATGCTGCAGCACATTGATGAGACTTGGTGAGACATTGATGAGACCCTTATGGTTTTATGGCATGCGTTTTGTTCCAATGCGATAGCCTTTTCACTTCCAATTTGCATGGTTAGCTCACAGTGCCACGAAACCAGAAAAGTGGCAATGCTGTCGACCAATCAACAGAAAAAAAAAGAAGCCAGAAAAGAAAACCGAATGAGCGGCACACGGTGGCCTTCACCGCGTGTAGTTTCCATAGTTTCTGTGTCGCCACGGCTCTCGCCCATAAAGACTCACACATAGGCCAGTGATCCTTGCCGCGCCGGCTTGCGGCCAACTTGAAGAAAGGTCACCGTGTCGTCGATGCAATCTTGGAGACGCGCAGCCGCATCAGCGTTCACGGGTGGCCGTAACGGGAAAATAGATGTTCCCACCACAGCATGTAGAATGGCTCGCCATCGCGTTTCTTCCTCATATCTGTGCTGAGCCTCTCAGTCGGGCGTGTTAAGCATGACGTCCGAGATCACATTGTGGCAATTTCGGAGACCACGCCCCGATCACGCTTAGGCTTAGCTGTGCCTGTAGCCTGTGCAGCAGGCCGCAGCGAGCGGTGTACTGTGATAGCGAAGAGGAATTCAGCAGATGTTACCGCTGCTTGCACGCCGTTATGCGCGGGAGCGCGCATCAGTTTTATCGGGACGCGGGAGTATTGAATCGCCACGCCGTATTGTGCCCGAACATCATGGACCGAGTTGACTGGTAAAGACACTGCGCGCCAGTTCGCGGGACTGCAGAGGCTCTTAAGCCGGCAGAAAAAAAAAAAAAAATCTGGAATTTGATTACTGGAGCCTGCGGTGCGTTTATTATGCGAGTGCGTTCATTACACAAGTAAACATGATATTATGAAGAAAAATCAACTGCTAAACATGTTCAGAAAGGAGACACTCTCTTCACACAGTCGCAACATTTCCACCAGTGGAAAAAACTCACTTGGAATAGAGGGCAAGGATGGCCAAGTATAGAGGAGCAGATACAGTAAGTGTACTTAGCCATTCCTGCCATCTTTTCTTTATTTTTCCATAGCATGGAAGAAATTCCGACTCTTCTGTCGAACGGCCTGTCTAATGCGTGTATAGCGCGTATCTGTGCAGCGACGTTCTATGGCTCGAGAACTGGCGCTGCTTGTCGTTTCATTATCAAAACGTAGTCGATGCTGCATGGAACCGGTCCTCTGGGCCTATAGTTGCATGCAGTGCGCTGACTGCTCGCACCATCACCACCATGGAAGCGCTTGTTGTAACGTGCGCGCTCGCTTGCCGTCAGAGCGTTCTTCCAGTGGAAAAAACTCACTTGGAGTGTTCTTCATACCTGCTCCTGTTCTGGCTGTACAGGACTGCTGGACTGCAACGAGTTTTGGGTTAGATCAACGCCGATCAGACGGGTGAAGATTGTTATCGTCATCAGTTGTCGGTCGGTGCCGGTGCGTTCGTCCTTTGGTCACCGTGCTCAGATATTTGAAATTGGCTGAATATTCGCCACTTTTGCCGATATTCAGCCAATTTCGAATATCCGGGAATATTCGAGCATGCATTTTTCGAATCGAATATGATTCGAATAATGAAAATATTCGATTTGTATTGGAAATTTCAAATATTTGCATACCCCTCCTTTTTTTCCTTGAACATTCTGGTAAATGTCATGTCGTGGGCTTCTGCTCATTTTCCGAGAAAAGTGCAACAATAACCACCTGCAGCCTTAATAGATTCACAAGATGGCTACAGAGATGCGCAGTGTGGTGCTGATGATGGTGATGGCGATTGAGGTGGTAGAGTTCAGTCGCCCACAGTCGTGTGGCTGCCGCAATTTTTCTGCCAGTGACCGGTATATAAGATGGGGGTGAACTTTGTCACATTTTCTTGAAAAAAAAAACGGGAGAGGAAAAGAAAGAAAGACCTATATTTCCTATTTTCACGGTATGTGAAGTCACTCACTAGGGCACTTAAGAAAACAAGGCACATTCAGTGCAGTTCCAGTCTAGAGTGCACATCTCAAAGAAAGCAAATTTAAAAAATGGGACGCAAGCTCTTGGTCAGCTGTCGTGGACACGCTAGGGACGGGAAATGCACATCTTGTTTGCCTCCAGCCATGGTCAGACCAATTCTCTTTCCTACTGCCAGGTTGTGCATTCTGATGCTACTGTTGCATATGGAAAATTCATTTCGTAGTGCCTCTTGGGCAGCAGTGCAACTCCCAAGCACTTCTTCCTTCTTCACTCTCCTGTCTATGGCCTGTCCCTAGCCAGGCTTTTACTGCTCATTTATTCCAGGTACATAGAGTGCTCTGTGCAGCTATGTACAAGTGTGTTTCTCGGCCAACATATTACTCGAATGTTTCCTTGTTTAGGACAACCTGTTCGTGGTCTAGTAGGTAACAAAGCCATTGTAGTGCAAAGTTATACCACTAGGAAAATACCCGTGCTGCACTGGCACAACATTCATTGAAGGCCTTTAGTGCCTGAGGACCTTTTCTTTTTCTACGGAGCCACTACACAGCCAGTTTTAATAATGTTTGACCTGGTTATGTTGATAACAGTGATTTTAAGGCAATATAATAATTAAAAATATTAAATTTTACAGGTCTAATACGGGATAAAGTCTAGGTAAATGTAAAAACAAACATACTATTATGCCGTTGGCTTGCTTTTGTGACTGTCTTTTACAGTGTTGCAACTGCAACTTCGGCCATTGCATCTTGAACCCAAAGTCAAGAGGTGGCATGGCACTCTGTCATGTTAAAATCGTTGCAATGCTAAAATGAATTTTGCCAAGCATGGCCAAGGAATAGCATGAGAGTTGCTGAAAGTCGTGCATAAAACATATTTTACATGATAGATGCTGTTTGAAATGCTTCTGGTATGCAGTAGAACCCTGTTGATACATTCCCGTTTCATACGATTTCCCAGTCACAGTGTTCGCGATTGTGAACACGAAACAATGGTCTAATAGCCCTGCCACGGTGGTCTAATGGCTGTGGTACTTGGCTGCTGATCCGAGGGTCGCAGGATCGTATCCCGGCCGCCGTGGCTGCATTGCGATGGATGCGAAATGTTGAGGCTCGTGTACTGTGCGATGTCAGTGCACGTTAAAGAACCCCAGGTAGTCAAAATTTCCGGAGCCCTCCACTAAGTCGTCTCTCATAATCACAGCTGGTCTTGGTACGTAAAACCCCACAAATCAATCAACAGTGGTCTAATAGAGTTCCACTTTTTCTTGACTGGATAATACATTTTATCGAAAATAAAATTATTTGGCACCAACTTTCAGTTTGTTTTCGGGCTGCTAGGGTCTCTGTACGACTTAAGTCGGGAAGCATGCATGATTGAGAGCAGCAGCTGCCCATCAAGCAAATCACCGTGTTTGCTGTCACACATCACATTCACGACTATTACGAGAAGTTCAATTTTGACAACACACGTGTGGTAGTGGTTGGAGCGTACATACTCCACACTCTCAGTGGTCGATAATGAAAACTCACTGGTTTTCCTGTCTGGTACCATGGAAACGGCATTAATTCTTAAGGCGTTAGGATGTTGATGCAACTTTCTCTGCTTGTGTGACAAGGGTACAAGAAACACAGTACTGGGAACCACGGGTACGCTGGGATCCACGGGTACACAGCACCACCACCTTTGAGTGCCTGTGGTGTCCAACACTGTGTTCCTTATTTGTGCCAATTTATTTAGTCATAAGGTGGCTTCACTGCTTGTTTCTTTGTACTGGTCAACTTTGATGCAGCATTATGTTTTGTGGTCGCCCAATTCTAATTTTTATGTTGCCTTTCCAGGGTGAATCGCGGCGATTTTGTTGCTTCTCGATCATCAGAAGATGGGCGGTGGTACCGGGCCTGTGTGACTGAGAAGACTGGTAGTGGGCACTCAGTGCGATACCTGGATTACGGAAACGAAGAGTCCAATACAGCCATCTTTCCCCTGGAACCAGCACACTTGGAAGCGCCTGCTGCTGCTGTTCGTGTACTGACATCAGACCCGACATCCTTCAGAGTTGGCCAGCTGCTTAGCTTTATGATTGAGTCTTCAGATGGTGGCACAGTTCAAGGAAATATCACGTCAGAGGAAGATGGCATAAAGATGGGCTTGTTTACTGTGGCTCCCTGGAACTGTGGTCTCGATGCTGGAGAACCTGTAGCGTCGCCTTCTCCACCGAAACCTGCACCTCGTCCTGCTACACCTGTAAGGAATTTCAGTTATTTCAAATGAGGTTGTTAATTTTAAATTGACACTTGTGTCGATCTAGCTACTCCATGTTCATTTTGCTAAAAACTTCAACATAAGAAACTTCAGTATAACAAAGGATGTACTTTACTTTCTACAACCTCGTGTTCTAGGAAAACCATGTATTTTTAAATACCTCAATGTAGTGAAGCATGTTTGTCAGAGGTTTAAATATAATTTTCAGTGCTGCTCCAAAGATCGTCCAGGTCAGTAAATTGAAACTTGTGCAGGTACCAGTGGTCAAATGTTTCAATTACACGCTGCTTTTGCAGACACATTCTTCAGTTCGCAAGCAGCGTGCTGAAGAGTGGTTGCCAAAATTAGAGAGCAGCATCTTTTCTGGCAGTGGGGGCATGGGCTATGGCTGTTGGGGCGAAGACGTAGCACGTGCTCTCTGCCTCGCTGCTCAAATAATCAAGACAGAGAGCATGCGAGCACGCTAGCGCATTATATTGTGTACTCTTTTGTTATATATTTCGCTCCATGTGTCACTTGCATCTGGGCCCAGCTTGGTGCTTTCTTCCCCCCCCCCCCCCCATGTGACACGCTAGAAGCATATGAGCACTCATAGCAGCGATACATACAGTTATTAAACCTGGTTATCATGAACTTCAGTAAAACCAGAGTCCTTCAGTGCTTTTCTGGTCACGAAACTCCTCCGTAACGCTATGGGGCGAGCTTGCTATGTCGCCGCAGAGGCTGCGCGGCGGCGCTACAAGCTCATGGGGGCATTGCCAGAGGGCTTCGCTGCGTAAGGAGAGCTGGGGGCCTGAGGCACCCTGCAGGATCGGCGATCAGTTTTCCTCGTTTTTCTCAATTTGTGCTACTGACAACTGTTGTATACGAAGGCACGGGTGGTGTACGTGAGAGACGATGTCCAAAACTTGTGTTCTGGGTTTTCGCTCCGGCTATAGAGGCACGAGTGAAAATGTGTCGTTGTTTAGTTTACCAAGGGACGGCGATGACAGAGATAAGTGGAAACGTGCGATACCGCAACAGGAAGCTGGAGGATTTACCTTCGAATCAGAGCACGTTAGAGTGTGTGAGAAACAGTTTGACGCCACCGATGTTATTCGAACGGGCGACATTGTAGTGAATGGTGAAAACGTGTCGCTGCAACGCGAAAAGGCATGGCTGCGGGCCGGCGCCATTCCACGGCTGTTCGAGGGAGTGCTGGCGTACATGAGCAAGCCGAAACCGCGATCCCGGTCAGCGAGGATGTCATAGTGAAGTATGGACTCAATGGGCGTTATCGTTTCCTCAGCTTGAAACGCTTTTGGGTATTTTGCCCCATGTCTCATTTTTCGCATTCAGAATAAATCGAAAGTGCAACAGACCGCTTGTGAACACGTGTGCTTGTTTTCTCTAAGTTAGTAAAACACGGTTTCGTTTCACTTAAGTCTCCTCTTGCATTCTTCATCAAGAAAATTATTGCATCACGCCGCGCAAACGTACGACATCCAAGCAGTCTAAGTAACGCACGTTGTGATTGGTGAAAATGCCGCCAGCGCAAACATGGGAGTATCTCTCATGTTTGCCCTTGCATGTTTGCCCTCCATGCATGTTTGTTTGCCCTCCCATGTGCATGTTTGCCCTCCCATGTTTGCCCTACATGGGAGTATCTCCCGTGTAGCGCCCTTGCGTAGCTGCACAATGCAAAGTGCGGCTCACTTTAGCTCGTGCAATGTCCATGTAACATGAAGTTGGCAAATTTACTCGTAGGAAATGAAAAGAACGTGGTTGCAAACCTCAGAGATCGGTGAGTATTTGCGCAGCACACGGACGTTACCTTGCGAAACCTTCGTCATTCCCGATTTCAAGTGTTGCCGAAGCTCTGTGAGGTAAACTGCATCGAAGTGAATAAAGGTTTTATAAACTTTAAACAGGAATGCGAAGTTTTTTCTTTTTCATAATGCATTTGTGTTAAACTCCCGCCGCGTGAGCGGTCTGATTATAAAGAGCATGATCGGCGCTGGCTGAACTGTCGCTGTGAGACTTAAGTTTGCGAGTTGATGGGGTTTGTGATGCTTGCGAAGTGCCACAGGTCTAAAGTAAACAACCTGTGCCTGAATAAGTACTCTCTTTCTCCACATGCCTGAGGTGAGGTACTGTACTGGAACGACATGTAAAGTTAACATTGCTGCGTCGGTGCGACTGGATCCATCGCAGCCTTGCCATTTTTGAAAAAAATACGCGAAAGTAAGTTTTACAGACGCGTACGTATCAATCGCATTATATGGCAGGTGAAGTATTAGTGGTAGTTCAGTTATAACTGAACTACCACTAATACTTGAACTACCACTAATACACGGTTTTGTGCAAGAACCGGCGCAGCATTCAGCCGCACGCAGAGTGCACGCGCAGATGCCCCCGCGTTGACCGTGGCGACCCTAGCGGCGGCTTCTGTCCCTGTATGAAACTGCGGGCGAAGTTTCGTGACCAGAAAAGCATCGAAGGACTCTGCTAAAATGAATTCCTCGATATTATGAGGTTTTTCAATTCCCCCCCGTAACTCCATAGAAGAACATGTATCTGCAACCTCTGTATAATGAAGTGGCAGTGGGAGACACCCTTGGTATAACCAATTCTCCCTACCAACAACCTAGTAATTTCGCCCCAAATATTGAATTTTAGCGCAGGCAGCGGCTGGATCCACTCCCGCGGCTATCTTACCGACGATGAAGCGAGCAGCGATATTATCGCGAACGGCCCGCACGCAGCCGTCGCGGCAACCTCGGTTCTGCAGAATGCTGCCAGCAAAACACGAGGTTGGGGGACGCTTGCCCGCGCGGCCGCACTTCTTTCTCAACTCCCCTGCGTCACTAGAGTCGGCGATGCGATCCATTCCATCGCAGCTGTGTCGTTTCGTTGCCCCTCCAAACCTCGTATCATTTTCCCAGTGGGTGGCTCGAATGCCCGATGTTTATTTTTTTTTAGCCATCACGTTTTTCACATTGATTTTTTTTTTGTTTGTTTGTTTATGCGGTGCGCACGCGTTTCATCGGACTCCCGTATCCACGCATTCAGTCGCTTGGGTGTGTCGCAGCAAGGACTGCTGCCTCAACAGAGGCAGAGCCGCCCGTCATGCAGGATCTTGGCTTTCATTATGTGGGAATAGAGCAGTCATGGACTGTGTGCAGTTTCACTTCGATATTTTTATACGGGGGACTGTGCCGTCCCTACCGAAAAGATGTCAGATGAGGCGCTGGTGGAAAGTGTCCGATATCAAGGCAATGGCGACGAATCTTCCGAGGATGATTCGAGCTGCGCCTTCCGCATCTTTGCTGCGAAATAAATTTGTTCTGGGCTAGGTATACCCCCGTTGCCCCTTTGCGTCATTTGCATGTTTTGTTTTTTTTTTCAAATTTTCATACCGAAACTAGCTATAACGAAAACCTCTTAATAACAAAAATTTTCAGTCATTTGTCAATTTTGTTATATCCAGGTTTAACTGTAGTACCAATTGCTATAGGCTGTCATTTCTTATTTACAGTCGGTCACAGATATATCAAACTCGAAGGGGATCGTTCAATATATCGATAATTAGAAATACCCTTGTATGCCTATTTGAAGCTCATCTTAAAGGGCCGCTCTGGCAATTTTTTCACCATGTTCTGATATCAATGTTTTCCAACGGTACTGACAGTCCTGTAACAGCCATGGTGGTTCAGTTTGCTCAGAAACGCACCAATCATTTTGAATAGCCAAACGAAAGGTGTGTTCAGACCAACCCAAAATGGGTAGATGCTTTGTGCAGCGTATGCGATGATGTCACAGCCGCCCCGCCATCACAAATATGGAGCTGGCATCAGAAAGATGCCACTGGCGAGGTCATCAGACTATGTATTGAGCTATGCCAGCTTTTCTGAACTTGACAGCAACTATTTGAGCGCTTCAGTCTTGCCGTTTTGCTTTCGACAGCACGCTGGCTCATCTAGGCAGTGTTGAAGGTGATGACATCGAAAATAGGGCGACCTGTGTGGGAATCTGCTAAAGATTTTTAAAATTCATTTACAGGAAAGCTAAATTACTTAACTACCACCTGGCTTGGCATTTATTATCATACAGTTAAACCTGGATATAACGAAATTGCCAAATTCCCGGAAAACATCGTTATAAAGAGGATTTCGCTACATGCAGGTTTGGCACGAAAATTTGAAAAAGAAAAGCTTAAGTAAGCGGAAAGGTAACATCAACTGAAGAGCTCACCGAAAACATTTATTTTGGGTGAGAAAACATTTACAGTTGACAGTTGACACCCCTTATGTAACAGCTTATAGTTGAGGACCAGCTATAATGCGGTTTTTTCAGACCCCCGTTTGGCCTCCCATGGAACCTAATGTATATGCATCCCGCTTATTGTGCAGACAGCCCCCCCTCCCCCCCCGGTTATAATGCGGCTGCCAGAAAATCCCCCGGACAAAGGAGGTAGGGAGCAGACTTCAGAAAGGAAGTGCCCTGCTCGAAAAGAGCGCAGCGAATCGCCGTGGAGGAGGAAGGAGCGCGGAACGAATGAACATTGAGCGGAGGGAAGAAAAAAAAAAGAAGGCTGCTGCAGCAGCCTTTTCCAAGCCTTCCAAGCATTCCAGGAAGGCTTGGAAGCAGCCAACTCCCGCCCCTGACCTCCAATTTACCGCTGTTTGTCTCCGGTTCTTTTTTTAATCATTTCATGAGGGCTGCCCTTGAATCTTCCCATGGGCATGATTTCCTGTGCACCCCATCCTTGTGTTGTCAAGGGCAAGCTAGGCCTAACAAGCGCTGTCACGGAGTGTCAGGTTAGCCAAGTGGCAGTGACCAAACAGCCAGCACTTCGAACAGCCAGACCAAACAGCCAGCACTTTCCCTTTCTCTCTCAAGCCGGCGCGGCTGGCTCGGCAACATCAACTTGAAAAGGAGGGTGCCGGCTTGGCACGCTAGGCAAGCTGCAGCAAGCAGCTGGGTCAGGTTTGAAGTCAGGGGGAAAGGACACGCCCGCGGCGGGCAAGATCGCAGAGTGGAGGGATGCAGGCCCACCTCACGTACACGTGCGCTCGCTCTCGCTTCGCAGTCGCCGTGCCTTCGAGCGCGCCAAGCGCAACGCCATAGCTTCGCATTCCTTCGCGGCGGAGAAGGTGCTTCCGGTTGTTGCTCGCCTATAAGTGACAAGATTTGGGGCAAAATCTCTAGGTCGTCGGAGGAGAAAATTCTATATATCGAGGGGGTCTCCCACTGGCACTTCGTTACATAGAGCTCGTAAATACATGTGCTTCTATGGAGTAATGGTGGGGAATAGAACAACTTCATTATATCGAGGAATTTGCTATATGGAGGTTCGTTATAAGCAGGTTTAACTGTAGTACCGAGGGAAATACTGAAAATTTCATTGAGATCTGTGGACACCGAAAAATCGCCGAAGTTGCCCTTAAAACAGCGCACGTCTCAGGTTTGTTTCCTATTATACTAACAGTAGATTGCCGATTTGCCCACAGTATGCAACCGATCAGCGTGAAAACAGTCCTATTTTATTTTGTATGAAAGAAATATCTAAGCTTCCTGTAAACTATCAAGTTCCTCGGGCAATCCCGGGGCCTTAGACTGCAAATCCAGTGCCTTCCACTGCGCCACAGCAGCAGCCAATGACTGCGAACACCGACGTAAGCTCTTGGAGCATGGTACAAGGTCGTTTATCTGTGGCATAGACATTCAACACTGGCAGGGTCCGATCCCTCAGCACCGGCAACATATGCTACGATCTCGGAATCAGTGTGGTCATAGGCGGCCCGCATATTGTCATCGGCGCTAATGAAGTTGCTTGCTGTGAGCCTGTCTGAGAGGACACCCAGGAATGCTGATAACTCACGAAATTCATCGAGGCATCCAACGCCATTGTTAGCAGCAATAACTTACATGATGTCCCAACTTCGCACCCCGAAGCACTCTTACGGAAACATTTCACGACAACGCTTCACTTGGCTAGGCCTGAAGCACTACTCGGTCATCATTCGTCTTGTCCCGAGAAAGTCCATCTTTAGTTCAATGGATATATCTTAAAGGGTCCCAAACCACCCAGAGGTCAAAATTTAGTTGTGGTGTTGCTTTTGTGCCAGTGTCCGCAACGAACACGTAGCCGCAAGAATTTTTCGAAACGGTGCCGAAATAGCGGAGTTCGCTCTCTCCTGCGCCCCACCGGCCGCTTGCCGGTGCCACCTCCTCGCCGAGTGCCCCTCCGAATGTCGCGTGACATTCATTGCCGATGACGTGCCTCCGCCGGGCTCCCACGTTCGCGCAAGTGTTTTGTTGGTGCTGTACCAACGCTCTCTGCTAGCGCTATCCGTCGTGTTCTGACAGTTGCTGCAGTTTCTAGTCGGCTGTACCTGACTTGCACTTGCGTAGCGTAGCGCAGTTACGAATTCACAAGCATGCACATGTGAACACCACACAAACGACACACGACAAGGAAAAACAGGCAGGCAGCGCGTGCATTTGCTAGCAGACTAACCGGAAGTCAAAGTTCTCCTTTGACCAATCAGCGGAGCTCGGACCCTTGTGATGTCACCAAAAACCACAATGTCGCCGCGGCTAACTTTGGTATGCCGGAAATGGTCGGCGAGGTGCACGGGATATTTTTTTTAGTTTGTGGCGCGGTTGCGGCGCGTAGCACTGCTGCATTTGGCATCGTTCATCGTGGCGCCATTCTCAACTCGATGCGCGTGTTAACCTGAAATGTTAAAAAAAATGTCGGGTGGTTTAGGGGCCTTTTAAACAGCTTTACCACGAGCAAAAGAGGCGCATGCGATAAGTATGCAAAACACTGAAATGCCAAAACAAACATTAACTTGGCAATGATGATGGCATTGATGGCTTTGCAGCAAACCCATAGCTGCCAAGTTTGGAGAAACAGAATCCGGGAGGTTTACATAGCAATTACATGGACACCGTCAGTGGGTTTTTGCAGTTGCCACTCTGTACAAAGACCAAATAGATAACATCGCTTACGTATCGTATGTCTTATGCACAAGTGAAAGCGCGCTAGTGCTGGTTGTGGACGAGGCTGAAGCAGAGATGAAACGGCCAGCCATCTCTTTCGCATGCGATAACATCGCTCCACATGGGATGCCTGTTGTCGCCTGCTTCTCAGGCAGAGAGAGAACACCCAGACCGTCTTTTGTCGGGCGAAGGACCATAAGGGGCACTGGTAAGAGTTGGGCGGTCGCGTGTGCTATCCTGACAGACGCTCTGCTCTGACACAGAATTTTGAAGGCAAGATAACTTGTGGGATAGATTTGTGTGGACACACACGCATCATCTATGAAATATGAACCGCTAATATAGCCTATAACATACTTAAAAACAATCATTTTTAAAATGTTCAGGTGAATAGAAGCGGTGCACAACTGAATTTCGGGGTGGTTCTCTTTTTACTCGTACAACCGGGAGAAACGGCCAAAATCTGGATGTCTCATGGGTAGCCTGGGCGACTTGGCAGGTATGCAAACCTCAACAAAAACATGGCCTTTGATATTGATACCGTAGATATGACGTAGATGTCATGTGGCCCCAAATCTCTAAGGCTATGCTTTTGCAAACTACAAGCAGTAGCGCGAGGACAACCGATGGAATGCGCACATTGCGTTGATGCAGGTCGACGTTGCCAGTGCAGTCTGCTGGAGCCACAGCCACTTTGTGTCTGGCTCATATGGTGCCTTTGCCTGTCAGCCATTTTAAAAAAATGTTGCTGCTATGCTTTACGATGTAAAATTAGTGCAGCAGGAAAGTTAGTGCGCTCAAGAATGCTGTGCAGCCCCGCAAAGCAGTGCAACGACACCGCATTTTAGCACCATTGCGCGCAAATATTGTTCCCAACACGTCAGACCGCTGTTCAAACATGGCCAAGCTATGTAAGGAGGAGTGCATTTGAGGCGTTCAGCGTGGGTCAAAGTTCGATATATCAAATGTGGTGGTCCACAGGTATTCGGTATACTTGCGCTCCATCCCTATACTTCTGCATTGAATTTTGAAGGAGATTTTTCAACTGTTTGATGTAGCCAATAATTCAATATATCCGAGCTTGATATATCTGGGATCGACTGTATTTGTAATGTAGGGGTCACAACTTAAATTTACAATGGTGTAAATACTGCCATACTCTCCACTCCACTTAAGTTTTTACTGGAAACTACCCTGTCGGTGGTGGTCTGTCTAAAAAGTTATGCGAGACTCTTAGAATTTGGACTGAACACATCGTAGTTGGGGTAGCTCTTGTGCAATAATGGGTAAGTCGGTCCCCACGCTGATTGTTTTGATTAATTGTCCTGAGTGCACAAATTAAATATGCATGGTGCATTCACGTTGCCCGCAGGCTAGTGCCTCTCGACCTTCCCAGCCACTGCCCAAGATGGATGCCAAGGTACTACATGTGCCACAGCGCAAGCTGCCGATTACCAAGTGCCCCATGGTACCCGTCTGGAAGACACCGGATGTGCTGTACCTGCATCAGCAGAGCCTGGCTTCAGAGTTGCAGGCCATGATGGAGGCGCTGAATTCCTGGATCAAGAGCGAGCGACCTGAGCCGACAGTTGCAAAGTACTCCAAGGGGGACTACGTTTGCGCACTGTTCAGTGAGGATGCCACTTGGTACCGTGGCAGGTATGTGTTCTTGTACGTGCAGGGTGACCCAGCTGACATATAAACAATGTTTAGAAGAAAAGTAATGTCTTCAGTGCAGATGGACCAGCAGTATGTTAGCAGCCTGCTGTGTGATTCCGCTGTATTTTTTTTTTTTACTTTTTAGTAACTTATTAACATATCTTAATACAGTAGAATCTCAATGATATGAATTCATCGGGGCTATGCAGAATATTTGTATCACCCCAAATTCGTTTAATCGAAAACACTGGAAATCACAATGAAAAGGGAACACTAATGATCAGCCACCATGGGCTTATTGTACAACTTGGCTTGTGTCCATTTGTGTTGTGTCCAGTTGTTCATGCTTTTCTAACGTCTCTGGTAGGCCCCGTCTGAAAAGTGCATAACCGATAAACTATTTTGTCGTTAAAGCTAGCACCATTTATGGGTGGGCGGACGCAGGAATGCGATTGCGAAAAACACACAAAAAGAATTTTAAATACGTCTTTTTCGGCACCTATGCATAATCACTGCAGTTTCACTGATAGCATAGAAGTCTCTTAAAAAGTAAATTTTTTTTATAGTAGGTGGTGAATAAAGAACTCAATATCGTGAAAAAGCATCATTCATCGGGCCATGTTATCATTCCCACCACCAAGCATGTTCATCTTGAGGTTGTTGTTCCCGCCTTCCTCACCAACAATGACCACGTACACAAGGAAGAAAACTCGAAAATGTTAGCACTCTGTTTGGCGAGGTTATTGTCACATGTGCACCAGCTTCGTTCTTGTGAGGTGCCTGCAGCAACTGTGCACTGCTGTGATGCTTCTGCCTGGGCATTTTCGCATAGATGTCTATCCTTTATTACACCGTTCTCGTAAACTGCGATACAACGCTTGTTTAATGAAACTGATGTTCTAGTGCTGACACACACAGAGAGGCAGACAGTTATCACATGGGTCAGATGAGCCGGTGATCAAATAGTGGCAGAACGAACAAGTCAAGCAGTCGTGTAGCACCTCTTGCTTCGTCGATAATACAGTGACATTAGAGCAGACCATTGCCTTTTGTCCTCAAGCCGGCTACTGTGCTTCTGTGCTTGCGCAGTTTTACTTTGGAAACCGGAGGCATGCCGATGCTTGCTCTCGCGCTTGCAAGCTGCGCGAATGCGCTTTGCTTGTGCTGTCGAGTACAGCCTACCTGTGATGGTCACATGACCAAGTGTGCGCATGCAGAGGAATAAGCACTAGGTCCCTTTTCACCTCACTTTTCGCGACTGATGGCCCAGCAGGAAATGGAAATGGAAATTGAGATGGGGCAGGAGTGGAAAGGAGGATTGGGCTATGGCGGTCACAGACAGTACTTCCTCAGAGAGTGGCCACACTGGCCCACTTGCTTGTGGCTACGGTTCCCACATTCGTTAAAATCATGACGCATTCAGAAATCGTTCATATAAGCTCTAACTTTGGATTCATTACAATGTACGCCGTCCAGGGCTTTTCTCGAATCCGTGCCATCGCCAAGTTTGTATCAGCCATGATTGCATCATTGAGATTCTACTGTGCATTGTTACTAAGTTCGTAGAGAGCACTTGAAGACATGGTTTACGGTTTTTCTTGCTTCTGTGTTATGTTTGCTTATTTTTTTCCATTATAGTCAAATCCTTGTTGGACACAGTTATGTTTGCATGAGATCATGTGTATTGCAGCTGTAGTCTGCTTCCTGTATTTGTTGCACTTTGTAATACTTTTGTGCATGAAATAATCAAGCTGGTAGTTACTATTTGATGGTACATGCACCACTGGCACAAGCATAAAAGAAGTCTCAAGCGTAATTGTGTGTGCTGGCACAAGCAAGCACCTAGGATTGCAGCTTTGGTGATGCTTGCCTTCAAATGCTTGCCAGTGTAGAGGTCGGCATGCGCTGCTTTTTTCAGGTGGGCAGACTAGTTAGAACAGCCCATGTCAACATTCACTTTTCATTAAGACCGGGCAAATAGCAAAAGTTTGGGTGTGATTCAGGGTTGTGCGAAGGCACATAACCAGTGCGGTGTCACACACCATTCCTGTCATTGCTGCACAGTTTCCACTAATGGCGATGGCGATCAGACTGCGGTGCTTCATTTCATTTGGGTGCTAATGCCAGTTTCATGTTGTGCATTTGTGGTGCTTGGCACGCTCCGAGGATAGTCCAAATGACCTAGGGCATGCCCATATATGGCTGCGTAAGTGAGAGTTTGACGCCATTAAGGGGGGACGCGGCTTTCGAATCGCGAAAAATGGCAAAAAAATCGATTTTTTGAAAATAGTATGTTCAAGTTTCTGCAACTCTTTCTCTCACCGATTCCAAAATAACTTTGCTGAAAACCGCGTAGAAATGCCCTAAATAATTCATTTCACTAGCGAAAGAGGCGAAAATCATCGCGCAAATAACGAAAAAACTGAGTTTTTCAAACCGCAATAGCTCCGCGACTACGCTACCGGCCGCCACCAACTTGGGCGCGTTGAAAAGAGCAGTTCTCAGTCTTCAAATTTCCTGCTTCAGCTAGCTCCTCCCCGCCAAAATAAGCGCACAAAAAGCAAATGTTTGAAGGTCGTTTTGAGGGCTCCGACTGGCCGCGTGCGCCATATTGCCCGAGCGCGCTTCGCTATTGGTCTGACGCTCCCACGTGGGGCGAACATTGTCTGCTGCTTGCGCCTTCCGAGGTTACGGCTGTCGAGTGGCACTACGCAGTTGCGTGTTCGCACTCGCTCTGTGGTTGCTGATCGAAGCTCATTCAGTACGAAACTACGTTTTAGTTTGGCAGGTGCACGGGACACACCCGCCGCACGTACGATCGCGATAAGATAACGGCGGCAGTGTAGCGAAAATTGCGAAGCGCGTCTCGGACCGACAGACATCGGATCCGCGGACGCTCCGCTTATCAGCAGCGTGATCGCGTCAGACCTACGAAGGCAATCACGTAGCGGCACCGCGGACTCGCAACCGAGCATTATGTGTGGTACTTTGAAGTGCCGCGCCTACACACACCGCACGCTTACGGCTCGGAGTCGCGCTAGGCCTAACTGTGCATCGGCTGCTGGCGCAGCAGCCGAGCATGTTGCACAGCGGCTTTTCAGATCAGTGGCAATGCATTTCGGGTATTTCGGGCATCGGCTACTCAAACCGAGGCCAAGCATGTTGCGCGCTGACTATTCGGAAACGCGGCTCGGCACTTTGTGCAAACGCCGTGACGCCGCTACCAAGCACAACACGCGTAGACTTTGACCCTGCGATCGCCCAGATCGCGCCCAGATCGCGCTCACTTCGCGGACAAATGAAGTGCGGTCAGCGAGCACTGGTAGTGTAGTTTAGGTGCATTTTATGCCTTGCTTAGTATCACTGAAAGTTCTTGTGAACGTTCTGACACATTGTATATTGTATGCCTCGCAGAGTAGCCAGGGGGGGCGGGGGGGGGGTGAAACTACAGGGCTGCTGAAAAAGACGCTCAGCGAGCAAAGAAGTCGTCAAGCATGCATGAAATGAAAGGGCAGAGACCCAAAAGGTTGCCTCTACACAAAGATACGAAGAACTACAGTGCTGGTGCAGTCTAACAAATGCAAATGACTTCGAAAACTTTGATAGACGTTTTCTCACAAGTGTGTTTTGGACATTGTGCATTGCTCATGGAAAGAGTCGCACGGGAATGACTGGACCGATTTTGATGCCATTTTTTTTCCCTGAATCCCTGAACACTGCTTGAGGGTATGACATTCTTCGATTTCTTGTTTATGGCCCAGTTTTTTTTCTAGAAGATGATTTGTACATGACACTGTTTCTGACAATATGTGTAGGCAACCATGATGGTCTCTATAAAAAAAAAAAGAGAAGACATAAAAAAATTCTGAGAGTGTCAGACCCTGTAGTCTTCTTTTGAGTAAAGATCAACACCATTTGCAGCTTCCTGGCACGTTTTGTTACAGCGCTAGGCTTTCCACGAGCAGTCCATATAATTGGACCGTGTAGCATGGTGTAACTTGGGAACTACTCAAGGTATCATGATGAAACTGCATATTTCCCTACTCGAGACACTTATGAGTATGCATGCCAAATTTCATTACTCTAGGTCAACAAACAAAAAAGTTTTTTTTTTAACGCCACCTCCCCCCTTAAAGGAAGCTCATCAGAAACTTAAGTTGGTGAACTGGAAAAGCTGAGGCATTGATGTGAAAATCAAATATTCATGCAGTGTTTTTTTTTTTTCATTATGTTATCAAAATTTTATTTAGAAATTTGAGCTTCACAATTATTCTCTTTAATATTTTTCCTGGTACCATGTGACCAATGTTACCATGTGAATGACTCTGACTTGGAACATTATTTTTCCTAGTTGTGAAATATAATTTTCTACGGTGGATATTTTCTGCGCTGTTCCGTAACTGAAGGGGCATTTTTTTTTATCATTGTGCTGCCCCAAAATTCAATTCTTTATGCTCCAAAAGGTGTGCTACACACTACTGTTTCACCTGTCCCACCCTTGTGCATATGCATATAAGAAAGAATACTAATGCATAAGTGCAAACTGATAAGTGCACTTCCACTATGTCATTCCTTGAGAAAAAAATGGTTACTAATGCATAAGTGCAAGGTAAGTGCACATTGACATGTGTACTTCCTATACAACATTCTTTGAAAAAAGAACAGTGCAGATATCATTGGTTAGCTTTGGCACAGCACACATGTTAAGTGCACTGAAGTACAAAAGTGTTACGTGGCAAGGAGTACTGCACGTGGGAATGGTCCACTTGACACTGGGCATGTCACAGTTCGTCCTTTAATTACGAATTTAACCACCTAGCAAACACCATTCAAAGAGTATGCGAGTGTTCAGTTATTCATACAATCCTGCTTTCATAATGCATAGAATGTCAGGCGTATGGATCTAGCACTCTGGCCTTCTGCTTTGTGCAGGTGATGACGGAGAGGTCACCAGATGGCAAATACTTGGTGCTCTTCATAGACTTTGGCAACAGCGAGCAGCTACCAGTATCGTCGTTGCATCCGCTGCCACCACGATTTGCCGAGGCACCATTGTTTGCCTTCGGTGTGACGCCACAGAATGTGCGGCCAGCTGACGCACGACTCGCCACCCTGCTGGAGCAGGAGCCTTTTGCAGCCGTGCAGGTGGACAAGACACGGGCAGGCCTGCCGATTGTCCGCCTTGAATGGAAGGATGGCACCTGCCTCAATGACCTCATTCGTGGCGTTCGCCCCAAGGTAATCCATGGTGACCCAAAACCATGCGGAGTTACATAAAGCTTTGCAGTCATCTGTGATGTGCAGCATAGGCTGCTTATTTATAATAAGTCATCAAAGTACCATATATGCCATATATGTACTATGAACTGTATCACGCTGTAACCTATTTTCTCAAGAGCAGGTACACATGTCCAAGAATCTGTGCAAGCATGGAGCCGGGATATGTTTTCACCCATTTAAATTTGAGGGTGCCGAGAGGAATGAAACCAAAAGGCGAGAAGAGGGAGGGGCCTAGCTACGGAGGAAAGTCCGCAGCTTTTCAGACCTCATAAGATAACACTGACTTTCCTGCGATGCAATCACCAACTCCACAAAAGTTGTGTTAATCAGTAACTGAATGTTCACGCTGTACAGCACCTTGTGAGGTTGCGGTGTTGCATGTTCACAGATCAACAATCATTTAGAACAAAAGTATGCATTAGTGTGCCAGCCACAAGTGGAACTTGATTTGCGCCATTCACAAACATGGCCAAAGCCACCAAAGTGCATCTCTAACCGGCAGGCACACTATGCCTACTCATCAGACCCGCATACGTTATGTTTGTCAGAAATTCATACGTGTCAAAGGACGACTAAGACCGTCACGTGGTGACCCCTTGGTCACGTCATCACATCGCAACCAAGCATTACGCACATTGAAGCCTCTGGTATTGTGGCATCTCACATCACATCTGACACAATGTAAGGCTTGCAGAGCGCCGTTTTCTTGATGGGGTAAATGATAAGGGGTGGAAGCGTGGTTCGATTTGTGGCTACCCAACTTGCGTCATTGAGTAAACTACTTAGCAATCTCAATGCCACCAATATCTCACTGTCTGTTTATTTGGAAGGACATAAAGGCACAGTTCATGAGCATTTTGTGACTTTTCACTTATTCATTGCAATTGAGATGCAAGACTATTAATTATATAAATTAGGAATAGCATGAATGAGAGAAAGCTGGTAAATTGTTATCACTTAAAAATTCTAAATAACATTACAGAACCAAAACATTTGTGCCAATTTCCATCAACGTTCATCAAGAAATAGGAAAGTTTGTATGATAGCCATGTCTTCCGTTCAGCGGGCATCAGAAAAGGATGCCAGATGAAGAAAGAAAACCACAAAATTGCACGGAAACAAAGAACAAGGTAGCAAAAAGCCATGCCTAGCAAAGGAAACCAAGAACCGCAGTCATGGTGTTTTTTAGGGTACTGAAAATTAAAGTGCGACCTCGGTGGCCATTTTCTCAAAAGTACATTTTATGCTCCCTGCCATGTTCGTGCAGCTTATACCTTGTCAGCCATTTGGGATATTTTCAGTCTGTTTTTGTTCTTATCATCCTGGAAGAGTGTTGTTTTTAAGATATGCTTATTTTTGCTTTATGTTAATCTGTTAATTTACTATATAGCATTTTTTGTATTTACAGTTAAACCTGGATATAACGAAATTGAGAAATTCCCGGAAAACTTCGTTATAAGGAGGATTTCGTTATATGCAGGTTCGGCACAAAAATTCGAAAAATAAATGCTTAAGTAAGCAAAACGGTTACAGCCAGCAGAGCTGACCCAAAACAATTACTTTGGGCGAGAAAACATTTACAGCTGAGAACACTTATGTGACCGCTTATAGTACAGGACCGGCAATAATGCGGTTTTTTTTTAGCCCCCCCCCCCTTCCCTTCCCGATATGAAGGAGCGGTTATAATGCGGCTGCCCGGAAATCGCGGACAATCGAGGTAGGGAGCAGCTTCACAAAGTGTGCCGCCCGAAAAAAGCGCAGCGAATCACCGTGGAGGAGGAAGGAGCGCGGAACGAATTAACAATGAGCGGAGGGACGAAAAAAAAGGCCGCGGCAGCAACGCGTCCCGTGCGCGCCCTCTGAGGATACATTCTAAAAACAGAGAGAGTGCTGGGCACTCACTTTGGGGGAGTAATTTCGTGTCCCAAATTTAACTCCTTTTTTCAGAGTAGATCAACCCCATTGCAGGGTACCGGTACTCTCGCTAAAACAGAGTAGTAGGACGCCTCTGAAGGGGATTCGAACACTCTTTTGAAGAGAGCTCTACTACCCCACCAAGCGGGGTTCTAGTACTCCCAGAGGGAGTAGCAGAGACAAAAAAAAAAAAAAAAAGGAAAAGCAACCACTGCGTTTTTCAACCATGTTACAATTAGCAGGCATTTAATTATATCACACTGAACATACAGGCTGACATGACACAAACGCACAAACACTCCAATAACACAACCACAGCAAAGCACAAAGCCCACAACAAACTCGCGATATACCGTCTTACACTGAAGTCCCGTATATATAACCCGTATACTTGACCTGCTATGTAGCGCCAGTGGTAAAGTACTGCTCTGCGTAATTAAACAAAAAGTATGCATAGAACAGGTGTATATTTAGCGTTGGCTCATAGGTAGCCGCTCGCCACACATATCTGTTAATCTAAACGCGTGGAACATATACAATGTCTTTTAGATCAATGCATTCCTATCATGAGCTGGCATTCCGTTTTACGGGCAAACGCGAGTTCGCAGTGCTGGTTCGCGATGTAAAATGCACCTGAGGAAGCGAGTACGAACATAATAGCGGAAGAATTTCATCAACGCTAGCGAAGAAAAGCGGCACCCGGGTGCTCCGCTACCACCCCCTTCATTCCGACGGCGTCCCTTTTCGAGTCCGTCGAGCACGTCTACGGCGAACAACCGCTGGCGATCACAAAATATGCACTCCTCGTTCTTCGTTATTCTGCACACAGATGAAATATAGTCTCTGCCATAAGAAGTGTTTAGGGTACTATGCTGTACTTACCAGACTTGCGAACGGGACGGATCGCAGTCACGGTATTTTCACCGTGACTGCGATCATGGCCGTCATACGGCTTGATGCCGAAGTCGTAGCGAAGCCTTTTTCTTTACATGTATGAGTTATATCCAGTGAGGCTTCGGAGACCAGCCGTCGACGATCACAACAGCTTACTGTGTCGCTGAAAGTGTATTCCTCTTCGTTTTGCACACGTAAGCGAAGAATCCGAGGCGTGTAGGCTGGCGGGTTTCACTAGCACGGGTACGGCCGTTCGATCGGGGAAAAACACAGGAAAGGCAGCTCGCTATGACTCCCGTCGGTTGAGGCTCGTAGTCGAAGAAGGCACCGTTCATTAAACGTACACTGCACGCGTTTGTACGCGAAAGCTTGTACGTGGAAGTCGTAGGAAGGTCGCTGCTATAGTAGTTCTATCGAAAAACACTTCACAAAGCGGCTGTTGTCTTCTTCAGTCGTCCGCTCCCACACCAGCCGCCATGTTTGCGGCTGCGAATGCGAGCATCACATGTGTGTGGTAGGAGTGAAATTGCATTTTACTCTCTCATGCCGCAAGAGGTATGGACATTTCACTCCATCCGACGTTTTGCTAGAGTAGAACGATGCCTTGAAGAGTAGCTCGGTCGTTTCACTCCTGCGGAACCGGCTCCAGTGTTGGAGCCGGTTCCGCAGTGTAGGATTTCCAAGGCGACGGAGAATGCTACTACGGCCGTTTGTCAGCCGCGAACACTATGCACGGAACGCGCGCCCGTGTCCCCCAGTTTACCGCTGATTGTCTCCAGTTCTTTTTTTTTTTTTTTTTTTTTGCCATTTCACGCGCGCTGCCCTTGAATCACCCCGCGATTTCCTGTGCACCCGATCCCTGTGTTGTCAAGGGCAAACTTCCCTTGAGGCGCGCCGCCCGTGACCCGCGAGCTAGGCCTAACAAGCGCTCTCACCTACTGTCAGGTTAGCGAAGTGCAGACTCGCGCAGCAACCAAAGAGTCATGCTGCTGGCACGGTGATAAAAAAAAAAGCTCGTTTTTTTTTTTTCTTTCTCTCTTAAACCGGCGCGACTCGGTAACATCAACTGGAAAAGGAGGGTGGCGGCTTGGCAGGCTAGGCCAGCTGCAGAAAGTGGCGGGAGCAGGGGGAAAGGACACGCCCGCGGCGGGATGATCGCTGGGTCGAGGGATGCAGGCCCTCCTCACGCACGCTCGCACGCACGCACACGTGCTCTCGCCTCGCAGTCGCCGTGTCTTTGAGCGTGCCACGCGCGACACCGCCGCTTCGCATTCCGTTGCGGCGGAGGAGGTGCTTCCGGCTGTTGCTTGCGCAAAAGTGACAAAATTTGGGGCAAAATCCCAGGCTGTCGGCGGAGAAAATTCGTTATTTCGAGGGGTTCTCCCGCTGCCACTTCGTTACGTAGAGGTTTCAAATACATGTACTTCTATGGAGTAACGGCGGGGAATAGAAAAACTTCGATATATCCAGGAATTCATTATATGGAGGTTCATTATAAGCAGGTTTAACTGTACCTCGTTCTTGCCCGTTTGATGTAGGCAGGAGAGAACACCAATCACACAATAGCCTGCAAGAAATTGAAAAAAATATGGCCGTGTCACTGGGTGAGTGTACACCTAAGAGTACGCAGACAGTTCAGTCACATTTCTAGCATCTTTTTAAAGCCCTCCATGTTCTGCACAAGATAATTGGATGATCAGTGAAATGAAGATGTAACTTTTGAATTATTTGAGACAAGAGAGGGATATTTTTTCCAGTTCATACTGTTGTAACGACAAACATGTGCACCAATTTTCATTACAATATGTGTAAAATGAGAATCTTCTTGGAGGTATGACAGTTTTCCTAATCTTGTTTAGGACCTAGCTGTTTCTTTTTCACATGCTAATTTGTGCACAAAAGGTTTCATTACAATAAGTGAAGGTGATGCACATGTTCTCAGTAAAAAATATAGAAGGAATAGCAAATTTTGAAGTGCCATAACCTGTAGTGGTCCTTGAGTAGGGATCATAACCATTCTCGGCTTCCTGGCACGTTTTGTTACAATGCTAGGCTTTCCACCAGTGGACTCTTTAATCATGGAATGTGACATAAGGTCATTTTAAAACTGCTTGAGGCATCATAATGAAACCACATATCCATTATTTAAGGCACTTCTGAGAATGCCTGCTAAATTTCATTTCTCCGGGTCAACTAACAAAAATGCCTTTTTCCATTGCCATTTCCCCCCTTATTATGAGGACAGTGGGGGTACCACAAAAGCTGTCAGAATTACCAGTTGGCGACTGTACATGAAATTTTGGTGCTGCGGAACTCTGTGGCATCTTTTAATGCACTCCGTCAATTGCATTGTTGTGGAATATTCAAATTTGTTCTATTGTACAGCCAATTTTTCTTACAAGGTTCACTTAGTGTTCACTTAGCGTTCTTTAGCTTCTTTAACATGCTAGCGTACTGGTTATTTGACAAGAGGTCATAACTTTATGATTTTACGCAGGAGTCTTCATCCCCACCAGCTGAAAATGTCGCATCCGAGGGAGGTCTACTGGAGGCACCTGCTGAAACTCCACCACCTGCATACATACCTGACTGTCCAGTTCCTAAGAGCCCATTTACTGCTGTTGTTTCCTCTGTGGAGGGAAACCTTGTCTATGTTCAACCACTCAGCCGCGGCACCATGTTACTGAAAGTTACAGAGATACTAGCTGACAAGGCTCGGCGAGATCCTGGTTTTAAGTTCAGAAGCTTGCCTGCGGTCAACGAGTGTGCACTGGCACTCTATTCGGAAGATGAGCAGTGGTACCGTGCCAGAGTGGTCTCAACAGATGAACGAGCTTCTACGGTACGCCACATTTTTCTTATTCGCCTGTTGCGATGGATCAGTAGCTTTGTCGTTCTGCCACTGTTGTGGGTGTTCAAGCAAAACAAAAAAAGAATGCATGAAGCGCTTGCCCCATTTCCGACAAAAAACCAGAGGTGCCTGTTGTGTAGTACAGATTTCCCTTACATGTATTTCAAATTAGAAAACAAAAATTCTGTAATGCATAATCAAAATTCTATATAAACATCAACATTCCATGTTGTCTGGAGATACTTTGTGCAAAATTTCATAAAGACTAGCCAATATTAAGTGCCTGAAAGCCTGTGCACAACATCCAGACAATTTTTATATGTTGTGTACAATCTTTCAGGCACTTAGTTGTTCGACATTAAAGAAATTTTGTAGAGTATCTCTGGACGGCGTGGAGTGTTGACATATACAGTAGAATCTCGATAAACGGAAATCGCTTAAACGGGATTGCCGCTTAAACGGAACAGTAGCCCGCAAGTTGGTTGGTTTTGTATTCAGATAAGGTAAAAAAACTTTCGGTAATCGGAACTAAAATTTCCGCTTCACCGTGTAAACGGAACCGAAACTGGAACTTCTGGCAGACGCATTGCCATGAGCATCAGCGTTTTCCGGTCCCGGCTGGTATTTTCTTGTTTTTTTTTTTCTCAGTCGCGCAAGCCTCGTTGGCCTCGTCCCGTTGGTAGTAGGCGCAACGAATGCAACATTGCTGTTCTTAGTTTAGTCGTTCGTTCTCGGTTCGAGTCGCCGAGGTCACAGCCGCATCGTTCCTGCCATCGTGGTGTCTAACGTGCTTCACTGCCGCGTTGGTGCCTTCGAACTTCGGTGGCTCGTAAGCGCTCGCGAAGTTGAGGCCTCGCCTCCGTTGTTGCAGTGGCGACACAGAAGCGAGCACACCATGCGCTGACGTTAGAAAAGAAGATGGACATCATTATCGACTTCGAAAGCGGCTCATACTCGAAGACGGCGCTCGCGACGAAGCACGGCGTCCCGAAAAGCAGCCTAACGAGGATCCTGCACGACAAGGACAAGCTACGGGATGCCTTCGAAACTTCGCGATTCGGGCCCCAAAGGAAGCGTCTGCGACACGGCGACCACGAAGAACTGGAAAAGTGTCTCGTTTTGTGGCTTAGGAGAGCCCGGAGCCAGAGCATTCCCATCAACGGGCCGCTAATCCGTGCCAAAGCAGAAGAATTTGTTCTTCAGCTCGGAATAAAGGATTTCTTGTGCAGTGAAGGCTGGCTAACAAGATTTAAAGAGAGGAATGGCCTCGTTTTTCGCACCATTGCGGGAGAAGCTGCAGCAGCTGATGCGACGGCGTGTTGTGACTGGCGGGCAGGACGGTTGCCGGAGATAATGCGTCAGTTCAAGGACGACTACATTTACAACGTGGATGAAACAGCACTTTTTTTTAAGCTCCTGCCATTGAAATCAATTACTTTCAAAGGTGAGCTGTGCACAGGGGGCAAACTCGGCAAAGACAGACTGACTGTTCTTGTTGGAGCAAACATGTCGGGCAGCGACAAGTTAAAGCTCCTTGTCATAGAAAAATAAAAAAATCCTCGCTGTTTCAAGGGCATCACTACTCTGCCCGTCACTTACGAGTCGAATTCGAAAGCTTGGATGACTCAAGCCATCTTCAGTAAATGGCTGCACAACGAGGATGCGCGATTTTCGCGGCAAAATAAGAAAGTGCTTTTCCTCGTTGACAACTGCCCTGGACATGGGACTGTAACAGGGCTGAAGTCGATTCAGTTGGAGTTCCTCCCGGCCAACACCACAGCACTGTTGCAGCCCATGGATCAGGGGGTTATCCAAGCCCTCAAGTCACGCTTCCGCAAGGGTCTCTTGCAGAGGATGCTCTTGTGCATGAGCCAGGACAAAGAATACAAGGTCGACGTTCTTGGCGCCATTCACCTCATTGCTGATGCCTGGAGGCAGCTGACTCCCATTAGCATAGCAAATTGCTTCAGGCATGCAGGATTTTCTTCATGCAACCTGACATGCGACTTGGACGACTTGCCTGAATGTGACAGCGAAGATGCCCTTTAAAAGCAGGAGGTGATAGAACAGTGTGCTTTAAGAGATATCACACTGGACTTTGATGAATACGTGCAAGTAGACAGCGGTGTTGCAACTTGCCCAGACAACACAGTGCAGAGTATTGTTGACGAGGTATGCGATGAGGAGGAGGAGGAGGAGCTGGAAGAAGACTCTGAAGAGGCAGCTACCACAGAAGTTACCACACTTCATGGTGCAGAGTCTGCTTTGCTGTACCTCAGAAATTTTTTTCAGAAGGAGCCAGGATCGGAAGTGTTTCTACAAAGCCTAAGTGACATGGAGAAAAAGATCCTGAAGATGAGGATGCAAGGACTCAAACAAAAAAAAATTGATTCATTTTTAGTACACAATAATTGCTGCCTAATAAACTTGTGAGTGCTATGTGAAAACCTCATGTAGTTTCTTTGCTTTCTAAAAAACTGTCAGTTACATTCACCTCATAGTGCTTAGACATCCATAAAATGGTATTAAGAAAGTGTGCACTCATAAATCGGCGCTTTTTCGCATCTCTCAGTAAACGGAACTCCTGTTAAATGGAACCAATTTTTTTGGTCCCTTGGAGTTCCGTTTACTGAGAGTCTACTGTATACAGAATTTTGATCATATTTTACAAAATGTTTTGTTTTTATTTGAAATGCATGTAAGGGAAATCTGCAGTATACAACAGGCACCTCTGGTTTTTGGTTGGAAATGTAGCAAGCATAGGACGTTATCTGTGCATTTTAGGTAGTTTTCTGTACACTACTGCCCCTGTGCAGCAGAATAAGCCATATTGAGATGCTGTGTGAAAAATTTTAATAAGCTAAAAGGTGTGCACAAAAGACCTAATATCTTCTTGTCACAGCTCTTCTAACTCAAGAGCCATTACAGCTACAATAAAACTAATTGCAGTTTTGAAATCAGCATCACAAAGTCTACTTGTGCCAAAAATTTCAGTTCTAGGCCAAGGATTAAAGAAAAACCTTCTCCGAGGAGCATCTCCCCTTGAATATGGAAAAATTAAGAAAAAGTCCATTTTTAAACTTTGTTCCGATGGCATTCAGCATGTTCTTCTGCACTTCCTCAGAGAAATCTAGCCCTCAGAAATAAAGAGTTTTGGTAGAAATTCATATTTGATAAGTAAGCTTCTTACCAGACACCCCCCCCCAAATTAAATTTTACACTATTTGAAAGCTTGTAAAGGGAGGTAGCAAGGAAGAGCTCATTCGGTTGACTTCCCTAAAGCGTTCCGAACCATTCGCCATTGCACTTTGCTGCATCTTTTTCCACACGGTACATGGCCATTAGTTTTCTGCATTTTTCTGAGAAAGCTTTTTTTTTTTTTGGTTGTGTGCAATTTTCCGGGAGTCGTAGTTATTTATCTAATAATACAATTTCAGTAATTTCTATTTTATCTTGTTGTTAGTCTTCTAAGGAGTGCAACAAATGTGTAGTACAGTATTTGTATGCGCTGCGACATTTATATATTTTGAGGAAATCGCAAAAGAAACGCACATATCGAGTTAGAACTTTAAGCCTTTGTAACTTTCGATAAAATTGAGCTAGAAATATGAAACAATGGTTCTTGCACTCTTTAAATATTCATGAATACGTCTACATATACATAATTTTTAGCTTGCTTACTTTATCATAGTTTCTTCCAGTCATCCCGTAAACCTAAAACAAAAAGCATCATGCAAAGTACTTTCCTCATTATATAAAGAAAAACCACTTTCAATATTTGAAAGCAGGCCATTACGCTACACAGTGCCTGTACATTCCATTACTCTAATGGCTGTGGAAATAAATATTTTGCTTAAGACCAGTGTCCCCCCCTTAAAACCTCTCTTGGACGTCCATCCTAACTTTGCAATGGCAAGCAATAAATTGAAACTTCACACTGGTACCAGTGGTCAGACGGGCGAGGTGCATACGGTTTTCGCGAACTGTCTTTCAGATGAAGCTTTCCACGATGGACGTACAGTGCTGTACCGTATTTACTCGAATCTTGGCCGGCCCTGGTTCTAAGCCGACAGCCAAAAGTCGGAAGCCCCGTGGGGGGAGGCTTGCCTTGAATGTAGGCTCGACAAAACGGCGAAGACAGCATTCACAATGAGAAAACATGAAGATGAAACGAAGCAGTTGGTTCATGGTACAAATTACTCGAGAAAAACACATTCGCTAGTCCTGTTGTGTGTGTTTCTTCTTTGTCGTTGTTTTTTTTTCGCACTGCATCTAGTTATTTGCATCATAAAGATGCCGTGCTCATTCCGAGTCGTCGTCGCTGATTTCTTTGTCGCTGTCTTCAAACAGTGTGCAATCCTTGGTGCCATCAAGCGCATTAGATATGCTGCACTTTTTAAAAGAGCGCACGATCAAAGTTCCTGGGATGTCATCCCACGCTGCAGCCACCCAGCCTGCCAACTGAGACGGTGATGCCCGCTTGATGCGGCCCGTCGGCATCGGCTGGTGGTCCTCCTTGCCTGAACAGTCCGTGTATAACCCCCGCAGGCAATCCTTGAACGGCTTGTTTATGCACACATCAAGTGGCTGCAACTGGCCCGTCGTTCCACCCAGTATCACTGCGAGGTCGGTGTTCATTTCGGCCAGCGCAGTCTTGACGCTGTCGGTCAAGTGCCCGCGGTACGAGTCCAGCACAAGGAGAGAGTGCTTGCACATTAGGGCGCCTGGACACTGCCGCCATACAATGTTTAGCCACTCCTTGACCATGGCGCTGGTCATCCAGCCATTCTCGTTGGCCCGCTTAGTGATGTTTTGCGGGAAGGCCTCTCTGGCGGGCACCGTCTTCCTCTTAAAAACGATATAAGGAGGGAGCTTGTGCCTGTCCGCTGTGCAGTACAGCATCACAGTCGCGCGCTGCTTCTCATACCACGCAGAGCGCACCTTCACTTCCTTGGCCCCTTTTTCAGAGACGGTGTACGCCACCAGCATATCGAAATACACCAGCGTTTGGCCTAGTGGATACTCTCTCGCTTCTCTCATTCGAAGCACGAAGCGCTGGAACTCCAGCAGCCTCTCTTTGTAGTCATTCGGTAACTTTAGGGCGATTGAGATGCGATGACGGAGGCTGAAGCCGAAGCGCTTCATGAATTTCTGCAGCCAGCCTTGGCTGGCTTTGAAGTCTGCCGCCGAAACACCTCGCTCCCTTGAAAGCTTCCTCGGCTTCGCCTGGAGCACTGCCATTGTTACTGGAAGGGCAGCTGCTCGCTGCGTCTGAATGAAGTCTGCCAATGCCGTCTCCATTTCAGGGTGACGGCCTTTCCGTGGACCGTTAAAAGCCATCCTCGTTGCGGTGCACGCAAGGAGCTTCTCCCGTTGGCCCCTCCAGTGTCGCACATATTTTTCGTGCACTCCAAAATCCCGCCCAGCTTGAACGTTGGACGATGACTCCGCGGTTAGGACAACTTTCCTTTCATAAGCGGCACTATAATGGCACCGCCTGTTTGGCGCCATTGCGCTACGCCACACATAGACCACTCGAAGCGCGACTCAAAATGACAAACAGCTTGCCTTAACACTCACCACAAAGATCAAAATGGTGGCCTCGCGTGTGTACATAAGTCAGTTGTTGGCTCGGCTGTTAACGGCTACAATACCATCTAGGTGTTTTCTAGGTGGCGCTAGTTGTGTGCCGCTTTTCTTGATGAAAAATGGCGCGTTTTTCAGAATCCTCGTATCTAAGCCGACCCTGGAGTTTGATACAAAGAAATTTAAAAAAAAGGAACTATCGGCCTAGATTCGAATAAATGTGGTATGTCACACCGCTCATGTCATGCATTGGCGCCCAATTTGGTGATGAGCATGTGTAGACTTAGCAGAGGCGGTTCTAAGCGCAGAGTGCTCTCGCCTATATCGCAAGCGATTGGTCAGGAAATGGATGCCAATGAGACCAGTGTCTTGCAAGCGATTCCAATCGGTGAGAAAAAAATAGAAAGAAAAAGGTGCCGCTGCTTGCTTTATAAATCGTACAGCTCCCATTGTTCTGAACTCGAAAGAAGCTAATCCGCACTTTCTCAATAGCGAGGGTAAACTCTCAGCTATATAGTAGGAACTAAAGGGTGTTTGTTTACCGTACATGGAAGATTTTTTTTTCTTTCTTTTTCAATGTTTCTACAACTGAGGCAACAGGCTTGAAGAAGCCCCCCCCTTTCCCCCATTTTTCTTTCTTTTTTTCTAATTCCTCGCAGGCACGCACCACACCGCTGCCGATTGTACAGAGTTACTATATAGAGCTCTGCTGGACCACTGTTCAGCGGCGACCAAAATTCACGATGCCGTACCAGTCTTGCGCATTCTTCGGACATTCGTGTGCGCGCGAAATTGCGAAAGAGAGAATGCATATACGCCATAAAGTTGCCGCCATTCTGGTTGTTGCTTTGTTTTTATCCGCATTTTGACCAAAGCACTTTTGTTTTTGTGGTGTGCCAATGGTTTCGATGTTGTGCTTTCATCGAATAAAGTGGAGAGTGAGCGATTCAGTGAACATTACCATCGGTGTCTCCCCTTGGTCTGGGTGACACCACAAGTTTGGATGACAAGGCATGGCAGCAGAACGAGAGCAGTAACTCTGCTTATCACTTATCACAGTGCATTGGACCAGCATTTCTTTTGGTTTTAGACGTTACATATACATCGTGTTCTGTGAGGAAGACTTCGCCGGGGTGTCTTAAGATTGCGATCATTGGTTGTGCTCTTCAGCAAGATCAAATTCTTGAAAACGTTATTGAAGTTTCCTTTCTCTCTCTCTCTCTCCTTTTTTCTTTAGATAGGAGTTATGAGCCCATTCCTGCTATTCCGCGGCGCTGTAGCGCTCGGTGTAAAACATACTAGCGCACAGAATAAAAGGATGTCTCGCAAAGGCAAAAAGAAAGGCGAAAGGTGGTTTAAAGTGAAGGTGGGGGGGGGGGGGGGGGGGAGGGGTGCTGCACAGTTGCTGTGTTTAATTTTAACAAGGAATATTACATGACATACTTCTTTTCTTATTTTTCCGTTTTATGTACTTTGGTTTTGTTGTGGAACTGTAGTACCGGTCTTCGTTATTATAATTATGACGCATCATTCGCATCGTACTGCTCTAGTCATTAAAAAAAAAGACTCATCAGCATCAACACGAGTTTCTCCCAAAAGAACTAGAAAAAAAAGTACGTATAAGACGCACCGTTGTATAAGACGCACCTCCAAAAATTTTGGAAAAAAACTGCGTCTTATACACCAGAAAATACGGTATTTACTGTGCAACTTCTTCCACAAGTTTGACACATGTTTCTATGTGATTTTGTCCATCTAATTCTGGCTATGTTGAACTATTTTGCGATCCCTGCACAGCTCAATATATGAATCCTTGTCAATCTCTCTGCCATGTCTTGCGCCTTCAAGCCGTTTTGTCTAATTCTTGTTGCGATAAAACTTCATCCTTTTCTTTAGAAAATTGTTCATGATGGATTGGATTTAAATACTCTCCACAAAGGCTTCACTCTAAGTGCCAACTTCTTTGCTTTTTCACTGTTCCCTACAGGTTCGTGTTATGTTTGTTGACTACGGCAACGCCGAGAACATGACAGCAAAGTTGCTGCTGCCAATCAAGGAGGAGTTGGCCAAGGAACCTGCCTGTGCAATGCCCATACAACTCGAAGGTGTTCCAGTGCTGTCACCTCGGGCTATTGACTTCATTCCCAAGGAGGCACTTGTTGTGGAACTGGTCAGCAGTGCCACACCACCCCTGGCACGCCTTAAACTTAACGGGAAGTGCATCAACACTCTCGCTGCTGCCAAGAGTGCAACGCCGGTCAGTGGCCTGAAGCACTTTCTCTTATCAAGCTGCTTTAAGTGCTAAGCGGATTGCTCATGACTGCTTTATTGACTTTCCTCCTCAGTAGCAGTTGAAATCAATCATCAATAGCCTCATAATGCAAAGAACAGGCACGCAAAACACAGACGCACTGCCCCACCACGGTGGTCTAGTGGCTATGGTACTCGGCTGCTGATCCAAGGATCGTTGGATCGAATCCCAGCCGCAGTGGCTGCATTTCGATGGAGCCGAAGGTCTATGTACTGTGTGGTGTCAGTGCATGTTAAAGAACGCCAGGTGGTCTACATTTCCGGAGCCCTCCACTACGGTATCTCTCATAGTCACCACTGGTTCTGGGACGTAAAACCCTAGAAATCAATCAAACAACACGAACGTTCATGTTGTCCACTTCTCTTCCCTTGTGGCAACAGCACTTGGTTACCTTGGTTACCGGTAACTCTTGGTTACCTCGCAGTGCCACGAAACCAGAAAAATGACGATGCTGTTGATCGGTCAACAGCGAAAAAACGAACGAGCAGCACGTGACGGTCTTCTGTGCACATATAGTCTCCATAGTTGCTATGTTGCTGCAAGAGCCTCCCGTAATGACACACACAACGTATACGCCAATGATCCTCGCGGATGCAATCTTGGATACGCTCAGCCACATCAGCATTCGGTCGCGTCTGCAGGTGGCCGTAACAGGAAAAAAAATAGATGTTTCCCACAACAGCATGCTAAACGGCTTACTGTCACTCATATCCCCCTTACATTCTCCCTCATATCTGTGCTCATCGTCTAAGCCGTGCGCGTTAAAGCATGATGTCCATGACTGCATTGTGTTAATCTCGAAGACCACGCCCCAACCATGCTTAGGCTTAGAGCGCCAGCCTGTACATCACACCACAGCGAGCGTTGTAAAGAAAGTGCAATAGTGCGGAGGAACACAGCAGTGCAAGTAAACGATGTTACCGCTACTTGTAAACGGCTATGCGTGGCAGATTCATTGGGACGTGGGAATTTTCAAAAACCACGTCTAAAGGCGCCTGAACATCGCAAATCGAGTAGTGAAGTGAGCAAGCCACAGCATGGGGGGGGGGGTGCTTTCACTTGTCTAAAGGGGACAGGGGTTCAAAGTTGGGGGGTGCATTTGTGATGGGGGGTGATTTGTGATGGCGATGCAAAGTCGTCCATGATCTTTTTGTGCCAACTCGGTGACGGCAAAGCACTCACTAAAAGGACCTTTTCTTTATTTTTTCATAGCATGGAAAAAAATTCCAACTCATCGAGCAGCCCATCTTATGCGCGTGTCGCATGCAGTGGCCTTCTATGGCGCAAGAACTTGCTTGTGGTTTCGTTATCAAAACGTAGTTAATGCCTCATGGAGCCAGTCCTACCAGCCTGGTTGCATGCAGTGTGCTGACTGCTCGCACGGTCACCACCACGGAGGCGCTTGTTGTACCGTGTGCGCTTCCTTGCCCTTGGAGCTTTCTTCGTACCCGCTCTTCTGTCTGTACAGGACTGCTGGACTGCAGCGAGTGTTGGGTCTGATCAGCGCGGCGACAGCATGCTGCTCCCGTTTAAAGTGAAGCGCACTTCACGTTGCCGCAATGTACTTTGCATTCCCACACTGGCATGAAACAGCGGCACGCTTGGATCATGTACCGCACTTAACGGCAGCGCTGTTTTACATGCAATGCTGATCAGATGGGTGAAGATCTGTTATTGTGATCAGTTGTCGTTCGGTACTGGTGTGTTCTTGCTTTTGTCATCGCTCTCTAACAATCGCAGATTTTGCGGGATATTCGACCAATTTCGAATATTCGGAAATATTCAAGCATGCATTTTTCGAATCAGATATGTTTCGAATACGGAAAGTATTCTATTTGTATTATAACTCTTGAATATTAGCACACCCCTAATTGTTTGTTTCACAATACTGCAGGCCTGCATGGCCCAAGCAGGGGCATGGCTATGTCCGGTAGCCTGTATTTTCCATTCATGCAGTTAAGGATGGGAGCTAAAAAGTGTCATTGACTTCCTCTACGTAACTTACCTTCGCTGTTCGTGTTAGTATAGGCAAACGATTTTGGAATTTGGAAGCCATGAAATTAAAAAGGAAAGGCAACTACTACTGTATCTACGTGATTGTTAGTCGACCCACTTTGTTCAAACTTTAAATGCAGAGTTTGTGATGTTGGCTCTTGAAACTGAAACTGTACCGCCAGTCTGCTTTTAGGTGCAAAGCACCTTATGCACTTGGGTTGTCAGCGTCTCTTGTCGGTGTGTTTTGTCATTGTCACAGTGAAGCAAACTATGGTAAAAGAAAATCAACACACACTTGACAACGAAAAGTACCACCCACTAGGATTCGAACCGAGAACTACCCAGAGTGCGATGATAAGAGTGGAAGCTCTACTGATGGAATGCATGCATAACAAACGGACCTTATATCTTCGCTACACCATTTTACAATTTGCGTCTAAGTGATGTCCGGTTAAAGCAAAGGTGTTTAGCAAGCAAAATTAGTCTAAATTAACATTGCCTCCCTTCTGCTGCACTCTTGGTGTACAGTGGCGGTACCGCCATCTAGGAACGAAGCAAAGCGGATTGTCGTGCTAATGCACGCCGGCAGTTGGTGCATCACCTCCCTTTTTCACTGCACTCTTGGTTCGCAGCAGCGGTACCGCCATCTAGGAATGATAGAGCGAGACAGATGCACACGTCGCAGTGGGTCAGTCCTGGAGTACTGGGGGCTCAGGTTGCCACTGGAGCGTGCCACGAGCTTTCACCCCCGGGTTTCGTTTCGGAAAAAACTGGACCCGCTTTACGGCTGTTGGCAAGGAATTGTGTCCATATGATGCCGAGACTGTTGAAATAAATAATATAGCTGTGAGTATGGTACTCCAGCACGCATAAGTATTTATTAGTAATAGAAATGGGCACCGCAGTTGCAGCAGATGCTCACTCGCTAGACGTTCCGTCTTGATGATTGACGCAGTTTTGTCATTGGTGCTCAGATCTGATGTGTCCACATCTTCTTCAGGCTTGCTACTGCTGATTTTGTCAGCAAGATCGGCTCTGGCAGTGCTCAATTTGTGATAATCCCGTCATCTTCCAAGAGCGCTCGTATGCGATGAAGACTCCATGCGATGCGCGCATAGTATTATTATTATTACTGGGCAGGTCACGTAATGCATAGGCCAGTTAGAGCAACAGAATGGAACTACAAGGGATGCAAAATGAAGCCAAGGACAATGGGAGGTTGGGTGGGGTGAGGAAATTAACAAAATTCACAGGTAGATTTGGCTCACACAAGACAGGGTAAATCGGGGTGTCTACCAACTGAGAGAACCGGGAATTGTCAGGGAATTTAGCTACGACTGGAAAAGTTGGGGTATTTTCAGCAAATAATAAAATTTAAAAGAGAAAAGGCTGGGCTTTCTAGGTTTTTGGAAAAAAAAACCTTGGAAAGTCGGAGAACGTGGAAAATTTAAATTTCTGGGCACCCTATAAATTGTAGGTCACTGGGAGAGGTGTTTGTCTTGAAGTGGACATGAAAATAAGCTGACAATGATTGCTATATCGATCTAAGCCTTTGTGCATGTGCAGCAGTTTCGTAAGGCAGGGGAAATGGTTACTTCTGTGGTGACACCTTTATGTGAGTAGGCTTTTCGATTTTGTCCGTACTACAGAACTCCTTGCAGGCTGGGGATGTGGGGATGATGAATTAAAGGGAACATAATGGTCAGTATACTGGCATGTACTTTAATGAAAGAGTTGCACACCATACCCCACGATTCCTTTCTCTTGACCTAGGCTCACACGTGTTATAATTAACACTTGCTTTTTACCTTTTGTTCTATAGACTTCCATTCAGTAGCCATTAGCACACTTCTCAAAGGCAGTTTCTGCACTTATTGCGTGCTCCTGACTTATGCTTAGACAGCCTCAACAGCCACTGCATTTTCCTTGCAATACATTGTCACGCGCTATGCAGTAATGCTATGCTGCCTCTCCATAGCACGACATTTGTGCCTGATAGTTTCTTACTTGGCATTCTGCGGCTGCGAAGCAGTGTTTATGCATTACATTAACATCATTCACAGGAGACTGTCCAGATTTGACAGGGGCAGCTGCTATCAGGCTACACTGAAGCTAACATTCTACACAGCAGAGACAATTCTGTTTACCTTCGTACAGCCGCCAGCAATGGAACACTTAAGAAGCTACAAAAAAAGCTGGCTGCCTGTGCTGCTGAATTTGATGTGCCTGAGAAAGCAGCTGTTAACGAGATTATGTCTGCACTTCAACTGAAGGATCAAACGCAAGAATTGTTGGAGTGGCAGAGGAAACATGCCGCCTGTTTATTTTTTATCTGTACTGATAGAACGCAGAACCCAGGCAAAGCTTCACTTGCGTATGTTGCCTCTTCACGGAGGCTCCTGCCTGGCACCAGCATTGGCCATCGGAGCACAGCTTAATGGCATTAAGCATTTGAGTTGAATCTGATTATGTACCTGTTCCACATTATCAGATTTAACTCTTTCAAGAAATGTAACCACATTTTTTAGTGGTGATAATAATGCATTGCTCAAACGCTTAATGCCGTCAAGCTGTTCCCTTATGGCTAGTGCTGGTGCCAGGCAGAAGTCTGAGTGAAGAGGCAACAAATGCAAGTGAAGCTTTACCTGGGTCTCCGTTCTACCAGTATCTATACAAAAAACAGGTGGCACGTGTCCTCTGCTATTCCAACAATTCTTGCATTGGATCCTTCAGTTGAAGTGCACACACAATCTCAGAGTCTTTGTGTGGTTATCAAAATCAAATCAAATCTTTATTCGTAGCAAAAATATAAACACATTGAGTTAGAATACACAGGAGGAGGTCCCTTAGCACAAGGCTGAAAGGGGACCTCCTGTCAGAGAATTACATGTTGCTGAGGGCATAAAAACGGCAACTGAACAGCATTGAGTAGTGGTTGACAGTTATAGAAACAGGGCAAACATACAATAAGAATGGCAGTAAAGATGGCAACAAAACAATGTTAAGTGAATATATACATGGCAATAGATATAACGCACATGAGTATGAAATCTAACAATAGCACGCACGGTAATCAACCTAAATTTAAGTAAATGCAAATATGGAAATACATATTACCTATGAGTGTAAAATAAGATCAGCAAGCTCTTTTTTAAACTCTCCTAATGGCAATTGTTTAGTGCTGAGTGGTATTGTATTCCAGAAATGTAGAGCTACAAAGATGGTTGTGTGTTTGCCATAGTTAGTACGTGCATGTGGTGTTAAAAAGTTATTTGAAGCGAACCTAGTAGGATTAGAGTTTATGAAATGTATTTTGTCAAAAATATTGGCAGTTAGTGGACCGTTAAGATACTTAAATACAAGAATCCCCAGTTTATACTTGAATAAATCGCAAACTGTTAGTATGCTATGCTGCTGAAGAAGTGAGGACGCACTGGTGATTGGTGAACTGGTTGTTAGGATGCGAATGGCTTGGTTTTGGAGACGTTGAAGTGGAAGGATATGAGATGGATAGGTATTCGCCCATGTCGTGATGCAGTACGTAATATGACTGCGGATGAAGGCATAGTATAGTTTAAGTAAAGTCGGCAAGTGAAAAACTGATTGTGCTTTAATTAATATTCTGATACCATGAGCTGTCCTCTGCCTTATATGTGATATGTGATGAGGGTACTTGAGATGAGCATCTAGGACTACTCCCAAAAATGTGCAGTGGTTGTGTCACATTCTTCATACTGTAGGGTGCATTGAATAATGCTTATGCCACCGTCTCAGTTTGCTGGACACAAAATGCTTTGGTGCCGCTTTTCAGATTTGGTGGAACCTTGCTTTAGTGTACCCGGTAGACATGCACAAGATGCCCAAAGTATCCAAGATAACTAGGAATGAAGCAATGGGTTTTTCTCTGCTGAGTGTGCCCCATTTCTAAAAGTGAGCAGTGTGCAAGCGAGTGGAACACAATGTATAGGCATGGCTAGATATAAATCTCCCGATAAAGAACCCTGACACCACTGTGGTTAGAGTGATGAAGGATAGCAGTTTTAAAAATTTGCTGGCCTTGAGGAACCCCACCATCTTGTTGGTGCCCTTAAGGAATATTCTTGCACATTAAATTTCACTTTAGTATTTAAATGTCAGTTATTTCCACTCTGAACACTGCCTTGGAATGCCGCAACAAATTATGTTGCATTGATGTGACAATTTTCCAGCTTTACCTGCTTCTGTAGCGCAGAGACCATGCTGAGCTGCATAACATTGAGAGTTCAATCTCCCCTGTTACATTTAAATTCTGATACTGATGAAATCCCAAAACACTTATCTGCTGCGCATTTGGTGCATGTTAAATTTATAATTCCAGATGTTCAGAATTCGTAATTGCATGGCACTTCTAATAATTTTGGGCAAATAAAACCTCAAAATGTAATCTGGTCTTTCTTGCAGCTGCATTGTCTGAAGAAAGGGAGCGTGCCATAAGATTCCCTCACCAGTGCAAGCGGCCCCCTCCCACAATCTGAGGATTTCAAGTTTTTTACAAGCCTCTCCCCCCCCCCTGCCTTCTACTCGTTGGCTAATCATCATGAAGCTGCCATAACTGAAGTTGTGCCATAAGCGTCTGTGATGGTGCTTTCATTTAATCCAAAATCCTATTCGAGAATGGGCGACCTTGTGACTATTGCAGTTTTACAGATTTAATAAAGCTTTTTGTTACAATCCGCTGCATGTTTTTTGTGGTCGGCGGAGGGGGGCGGGGTGATTATTGGCCACCATCTTGTATTTTGGGACAGTTCCAAGGAATTCTTCCCAACTTTCCCTGCACTATCCTCGCGTCCAGAGGGGGCAGTTTGCTCGGCATTACTTGGCTCTGATGGTAATGTGATATTCCCAGCTTGAAGTTGCAGATTGTTGTGTAAATGGTTCACTCAACTGGTCACTGCGAAGTGCGATTTCATTTTAACATCCCCTTTTTTTTTGGGCTTCTGTGTTCTGCAGTGCTCTTTTTGGTTGCCAAGTTCTCCTAATGTGATCACCAATGACATGTCAGCCTGCTTGGCTTGCATTGTGCCCGCCTGCTCCGCTTGCTCAAAGGCGGCTCTGGTCTCCCCCTAACTGAATTGCAGTGTATTTGTGGTCATTTAAATGTACCATTGTGATGATATACATGTTTTGTCTTGCGCTGCCATATGTGTTATCTTTGACTGAATTTCTTCATATTACAAGCAAAAAAAAAAAATAAATAAATAAATAAAAGAAAAAGACACCATTAGTCACTGCTTTCTTGCTTTCTCTTTCAAGGTACCAAAGAAGACATTTACAGAAAGGCCCTTACCAGTCGGACGTACCAAAGCACTCGTCGCACATGTCACTGAGCTTGGCAGAGTCTATTTGCAGCAGAGCAGCCTGCTTCCCGAGTTGCATGCCATGATGCGTGAGCTGAATGACGTAGTTCCAGATACACCTATTCCTTCACCAGCACTTGGTGACATGGTGTGTGCACGCTATGCTGCTGACGGACTTTGGTACAGAGCAACGGTGGTTTCCCTACCTCAGGACAGCAAGTGTAAGGTGTCGTTTGTGGACTTTGGCAATGACGACTTTGTACCAGACGGCGATGTCAGGTCCCTTGTCGATGAATTCAAGGCCATACCACTGTTTGCCAACTGTGTTGCACTGCAGGGAGTCAAGTCTGTAGCCAAGGAATTTGTGGAGCAGTTACTCAATATTGAGGTTGAGTTCGAGGTTGTGGATGCATCAAGCCAGCCATGCAAGGCAAAGCTTTATTCCCAGGATCATTGTCTCAACGATCTTATTGAATGAAGCCGAGATAAGTTATAACTCGGAGGACGTTATATACGGTTTTGTGCTTTACAATTAGTCCAACGAAAGCTGTGTTTTTTTGTTATGAAAAGTACAAATAAACTTTTTGAAGCGTTCACAGTGCCCTTTCTTTTTTTTTTTTTTTCCGGTAATCACTTCCGCAAAATCTCTCTGTAGTATATATTTATTACAAACAGGGGACTTACTCATACACACTGGTCACAGCATCTTTGTTGAGAAAGCGATACAATGTGAACTCTCCCTGGTGTTGCCTTTGAAGCATAAAAGAAGTTTTATTACACTATTGAAATCTACAGTCATAAAGCCACATGTAAAAGCTAGTTTAATTCTTATAACATTAGTATGTCATCCACAGTGTAGTTTAGTTTTGTGCTATGCACGTGAACTATGAAAGGAAATGTTTTTGCTTATTTAGTTCTTTGAAGCAATATATCATGACCTAGAGCAGTTAGAACTATTATTCTTTTCTTTACTGGTAAGGCCTTACCTGTATATCACAAAGTGCTGAGAGCAAAGTTCTATTTTCTGCAAATGTATTCTTAAAAGATGATTTTCTCTTTTCTTTACAGTAGTCATGGTACAATTACAGGATTTTGATCATCTGCAGAATGACTAATCATGACTTGATTTGAAAATTGTAGCATTGCACTTATTGCATGTTATAGTATCTAGTTAACTAATAATCGTTTTCTATAGAGCAGGGTTTTTCTTTTTTTCTTCTTCTTTATTTTTTTTTTCCCTGCTGTCTGAAAATTATAGGATGCCAGCTTTGGCTACCTCCTGAGGTAATTGACCTACAAGGAAGAACACTGCATGTTTACAATGAGCATGAAAAAATAAACAAGTCTACTTATCTTGATCACGTTTGGCTGTAAAATAAAGGAGGTATTTTCTCGACCCATGTCCCTCTTTAAATACCATCTTTGAAACCTAGTAGTGCTTGTTTCTTGTGCAGAAAATGCTTAATTTAAGGAGGGACATGGTACCTGGAGTTGTTTTGTTCTGATTGTAAAGGTAGTTATTTTTTGGTTACTGAAATAGTTATTGAGATAATTATTAGTTAATTGCAATGTTTGATGAGACATTAGATATACAGCCTAGAAACTTCTTTTTAATGCATGGATGGAAAGAAAAATGTGGAAGGTTGAAAATTCTACAAGTATTCTGATATTAAACAATTAAAAATTTAGCAGCCCATTGGAGTTGAGCAGCTGCAGTACAGGTACTAATAAACTAGAATAAATGTAAGTAAACTACAGGGAGCAGAGGAAGGCACCTGCTTGCAATTCATTCTCCATAATGAAGCTTCATATAGCAAAAAAATAAAGATAAAATGCAGCTGTAGCTTTTCTAGAGCTGAAGAAATAGCTGCACTAAACAAGCAAGGTAAGTGAAAGCTTGTTTTGAGAAAAAGAAAAAGCAAAAGCTTATTTTTAACGAAATGTAATATAAACTATTGAAATGTCATTGCTCAGTGATTCGTGACTATCAGTGATATAATCTGTATGCCAGTGTAACTGTAAAAGCGAGAGCAATTGCAAAATGGCAATCTTTATTGCTTTTATAGTTATAATATAGCTTATGTTGCAGATACAAATTGCTGGCTGTGGCTAAAATGTCAATGTGACATGTTGCTTGAGAAATATGGTCAGCACTTGTGGCAATGCCTAAATGTTACAAATGTACCATTTTCAGAAAATGAATTTTTTTGTCCCCCTTGGCTATTTTTAGCCTATTTGGGAGAATATGATAGAAATTTTTACCTGCAAGTTGACTTTTTTTTTTTTATGTAGAATGGTTCAGATCCATCTCAACTGTGCCTGCAACATCTGCTGAAGATGAAATGCCTACAATTTTCGTTTTTAAAAGTAAAACTCGAGGGTGTTTTCTCTGTAGTGGAGGCTACACATTTATCGCCCCAGCTTGGGGCAATAAAAATTATCAGTAATTTAATGTTTTGCCATGTCCACTACATATGTTAACAGGTGTTGATGGACTGAAGCACTGTGCAGCATCAGGGAAACTGGTTTTGAGCACTGCAAAAAAAGCTTGGCATGTGGTCCTAATTGTGACGCATACATCATAAGAGTAGGCATTGTCTAGTTTTTAAAGGATGCTTAGAACACAGAAAGGAAAGTGCGTCTGCACTCTGTTCAACTTTGGCTCATTTGGTTGATATGCATGCCTTTCCCCTCTTCGCTTCCCTCATTGGCCCGTGAACACAGAAACGCCATATTATAATAACCTTACGTACTCCTAGGACAGTCTGGATTATTGCAAACACAAAGGCGCTAGCAACTTGCCAATGAAAAGGTAGAAAAAATGATTAGCTGAATTTATAAGGAATGAAGTCTTTGAAGTTGCTGTGTCGTGCTACTGTTGATTAAATAATTGTTTATACTTCTTTATGCGTAGATTATTTACATTTGCTTTTGTTGCTGTTTATTTCGCTATAAATAATTGACCATTTGCTGAAGCGTTATGCAAGTTCGTGAGCAAGTTTGTTTTCCAACCAAAATAACCTCAGCCACAGACTAGTAGAATTAAGGGACCATCCATCCCGCTTAGCAACTGTCCCTGCTTTTCCTCTTCCTTTGTTTTGCTTCTGACCCTCTCTTTGTACAACGCAGAACTTGTATATGAGACGGCACACTCCCCAGACTTTTTTTTTTTTAAAGTTGTGATGCTCGTCACCTTCGGTGGAATGTGGCTGCCCCGGCGGCTAGTCTGCTGATCCGAAGGTCGCGGGATCGGATACTGGCAGCGGTGACTGCATTTTGATGAAGGTGAAATGTTGAGGCCGGTGTATCAATTGTGCAATGTCGGTGCGTTGAAGCAAGATGGTCAAAATTTCCGGAGCCTTCCGTTCCCGTCATCATATCGTGGTTTTGGGACGTATAACCCCAGAAATCATTAATCGGTGGAACCTTTGCATGGAAGATATCCTTGCGGCGAAGCTAACTTATAGATTTCAGATTTTCGCGAATGGTCCATTGTAAATATCGCCTAGCATTGCAGTTCACGGAATGTTGGTGGTAGCTGCCAAGGAGGATATGCTCTTAGAAAGAAGAAAAAAGTGGGCCTGGATAGCTAAAGAACAAACAAAACAACACCGAGGCACCATATTGAGCGCGGTGACAACCGCTTAATAAGCACAATGTTATGCATTAATTAAATCAAGACCTCGCAGAAATATTATGTCAAAGAACGCCGCCTATGAAGTGTCAGCAGGGCGTATAGTGTATTTCTCATTGATGGAAATGACGTAGCTCTCTAAGTGATTGCCGATGTTACGTCGGATGATAGTCTTCCAGGGACCACAGTGTAGTCAACGTGCTGCAATGATCACGCACGCAACTGTAGATTTAACAGATTGATTACACAAAGGGCGACGATCCATCTCGTCGTGCTTGGAGTGATGTTGAATGAATAATCGTTATGGGCGGCTCCTCGCTAATTGCTTTGCATAACGTCAATTTCCTTTTAAGAAGAAAAAGAAGTACACATGACTGCGACAGGTATGGCAACGAGGCTGTGCACACTATATATATGGCTCGGGGGGCTTACTTACCGAGCCAATATGCACACCCCACATCCTCGGACGGGCCTATGCAAGAAGGATCATGGAATGATCGAATGACAACATACAATGACATCACCAATCACTACAGACTGCAACGGCGCACCTTTATGGTACCACACTCTAAACTCACAATAATTAATGACACCAATTCTACAGGCAAGAACGTACCCAACACCAGTACTCTTACACCTCCTGTTCCCGGATATCTATCAGACTGATAAACATGCTAAGTGTAACAATAAGGCCACCTTAGAGCATATATGCTATATGACAATGCCCCAATATCAGACAAAACCAAGGGCTCCCTGCCTCTGATAACCAGCTACGAGAACGCTGGGGAGCCGTTCTGCTCAGCTCATCCTTAGATGACCAATTATGGGCGATCCAGTGGGCCAAGGAAGCCGCCGAGCTCAAAAACTCTCGGCCAAAGCCTAGGCGGGACTTGTAGCCCATGCCTGAAACTCGCAGGATACCAATAAAGTCTTTTCTCTCTCTCGTCTCTATTCACTTCACCGTGGGACCTGGCAGAATTTCATTCATTAGCGTCCAATTCAAAAAGCGTCATGTCGCGAATATTTAGAGATGTAGCGTTCCTGCACAAATTGTTGTTGTCTTTATGAGAAACACCATGTCACGCATTTACAACATTTAAGGTTCGCGCTACTATTTTTTTTTTTTTTTCCCTGTGGTAGTGTTGGTGACGATGGAACGCCGACACGTATTACTGGCCCTCTAACATTGCCAGTCGTACGTTTACCAGCAATTCGCAGAGAATACCGTCACAAATAACATAATTGTTACAATATTGTGAAATTATAGGTAAAATTATTTACAATATGTTTTTGCAGAGCCGTGTTGACTTTTTTTTTTGTTTATGTTTGGCCAACGCCTCCTTTACTAGATGCCAGCCGCGTCGTCCGAAAACGCGGTTCCGCACCCTCTCCCTCCTTCGTGAAAGGCAACGAGCGCCGCCTATGGGCGCGCGCCTGCAACGTTGATCACGTGGGCCGCCTCCGACGTCTTGGAGGTTGCTGGCGCGGCGCGCGGCACAACTGCTGCTAGCAGACGACATGGGTAAGCGTGTTGCCCGCCGCCGAGGACACAAGCAAAGCAGTAAGCGCGTTGCGCGCAGCCGAGCAGACGACAGGCTCTGCGCATTTTTTTTATTTATTTCAATATTGCGATAGAAAATAAAGTATCAATGCGTGGGATGAAATGCGAGGAAATCTGTTTTTAAGTTCGTGCAATAAATCTGGAACGCGTTTTACCAATATTGCGATGAACAGAAAGCAAAAGACAGTTTGTCACTGTATTCGGGTTCTTCAACGTGCACCGACGTCCCACAGCAGACACGCCTCGACATTTCGGCTCCATAGAAATGCAGCCGCCACGGCCGGGCCGGGATTTGATCCCGCGACCTTCGAATCATCGGTCGAGTGTCATAGCCAATAGACCACCGTAGCGGGCGATGCAGTGAACACGAGTGACCCGCTCAAGTATTACGTGCGACTTCAAGGAACATGTTGCTGAACGGAAACACGTACTGCGGTGCGTTTGTGCGCATTTTCGCGAGTTTCTGTGAACGCGAAATAGGGCATTCCTCAAAGTGCCGGCAGTAAGTTAATTGCACGTACACCTGCGCTGCTGCCGTCTGTGCACGCGATCAGTGAACTCGGCTGAGTGAGCCCAGTACTTATCTGCAAGTCGACCTGGAACTGAGAGTTCGTCGTCCAGGCAAGGCGAACAAGATTGTTTAGAAACTCGACCATCTCTTGAAAGTGCGTTGGTGGAGGCACCTCTATCACGAGCAGAATGAAAAGTAAGATCTCAGTTTATTCTGACGTGCGCGTGTCGATGGCATATCCGTGCATGACACTGAGAAGCTAAGAGTGCAGTTTTGATGATATTGTTACGCGCTATTCCGCGCAGTTAGCAACGCATCCTGCCGAGCCCGGCGGAATGCACCAAGGAGATGGTGAAGACAACGATCAGGGCAGCGCTGGTGCTGATGCTCTGCCATATCTTGTCTGCTGCTGTCTTTTCTTGCACATATAGTGTAAATATAATTTCTATACTGTTCTGGTTATTCTTATATATATCTGGCATGGTTATATCTGGCATTTTACGTCCAAAAGCCGGCTGCGATTATGAGACGCCGTAGTGTGTGCAGTCCTTGGAAAACGAATTCGCGACAACATAAAAAAAAAAAACCAAGTCTTGAACAATGACGTAAATTTGGCAGAATGTATAAATGTTTTTTTTTTTTTCTGGGCGCACTGCGTGGCATGACGCAACATGAGCACGCAGTTGCGATAACGAGAAAGAGCGCCCGTGAGAGCTCTCGAAAGCCAGCGCTCGCGAGAGCTAGCAGACGCGCACTTCCGCTGCTACCGGAGCGTCCCCTTTATAACGGGGCGGTGGCCGGGCCACCAAGCTCTAGCTTTATTTCTTTTTCGTTTACAACCATTTCTTTTCCCGAATCACACATATTTTCACAACTAATTTTTTACTTCATCTATTTATTTTATCTATTATCGTTCCTCTGTGATGAAACAATCTTACCCGAACTACCTTTCGCTTTTGTTTGCTCCATACTTTTGCGCCACCAATGCTCTAAGCGCCTTTTACTTATATCTATCGCCGGCATGTTCAGCTTTCCCCTGTTACTCCTGAAACCCATGGCCTCCTGTAGGGTAGTGTCCACGAAAGGCAACGAGCGCCGCCTCACGGATTTTTCGCTGAACTGAGGGAACGAGAGCCGCAATGGGAAAGCTAGCGACGCGACTGGCATCTAGTAAAGGAGGCGTTGGTTTGGCATCATCATCACCGCAAACCAAATGGCACCCACAGAGATGCTCTTCCGCGCAAATATGGCTTAAAAACTACACTGGGTCTTTCTTGTCGAATATAGTTTTTCATAACATGTCAACAGATTTATCATAACTAAAGCAACGACTTCAGCGTATGAAGTGCGTTCAGGTGGCCCTAAACTTTTTTTTTTTTAATCCTAAGTTGTCTTGTATGCTAGTGTTCATCCGCGCGCATGTGCTCCCTTCATTTGCCGGCGGTTGTTTTCATGGCGTCGTGCACGTAGTGCACGTGGTGAAAAACTTTCGTAGTTTGTTGTGGCCTCTGCGTTGACCGAAGTGAACATTCCAACATGTTAGTCCTCTTTGAGTCAGCGGCGGGATACGCCATCTTCAAGGTTCTCGATGAGAAGAAGCTTCAAAAGACCGATAACCTGTTCAAAGACTTCGAGACGCCGGACAAGGCATCGCGAGTGGTGAAACTCAAGCACTTCCAAAAGTTTGAAGACATGACCGAGGCCCTGGCGGCTGCGACAGCAGCAGTGGAAGGAAAGATGAGCAAAAGCTTAAAGAAAGCGTTGAAGAAGATTGTGGCCAAGGAAGCGCACGAGAGCCTCGCCGTCGCGGACGCCAAGCTCGGAAACGTCATCAAGGAGAAGTTCGACATCAGCTGCGTCGCCAACAGCTCCATCCAGGAACTGATGCGTTGCATCCGATCTCAAGTGGACGGCTTGATCACGGGGCTCCCCGAGAAAGAGATGACCGCAATGGCATTAGGTCTGGCGCACAGTTTGTCCCGATACAAGCTCAAGTTCAGCCCCGACAAGGTTGATACGATGATCATACAAGCAGTCTCTCTTCTCGACGATTTGGACAAAGAGCTCAACAACTACATCATGCGTTGCAAGGAGTGGTACGGCTGGCATTTTCCGGAGCTCTCTAAAGTGGTCACGGACAACTTGCTGTACGTACGCACCGTTCAGGCGATCGGCCAGCGCACCAACGCCATCGAGAGGGACCTGTCCGAGGTCCTTCCCGAGGACCAGGAGGCCAAGGTGAAGGAGCTTGCCGAAATGTCCATGGGCACTGAAGTGTCCGACGAAGACATCAGCAACATACTGCACTTGTGCCACGAGATCATCGAGATGAGCACTTACCGCACCCAGCTGTTCGAGTACCTCAAGAACCGCATGATGGCCGTTGCGCCCAATCTGACCATTTTAGTCGGCGAACTAGTCGGGGCGCGACTCATTTCGCATGCCGGCTCGCTGCTCAACTTGGCCAAGCACCCTGCTTCTACCGTGCAGATTCTGGGCGCCGAGAAGGCGCTCTTCCGGGCGCTCAAGACCAAGCACGACACACCGAAGTATGGTCTCATCTATCACGCACAGCTAGTGGGTCAGAGCACGCAGAAACTGAAGGGCAAGATGTCACGCATGCTGGCCGCCAAAGCAGCCCTGGCGACAAGGGTCGACGCGTTGGGAGACGACGGAACAGGTACCGAGCTCGGAATCGAGCACAGGGCGAAGCTGGAGACGCGCTTACGAATTCTCGAAGAAGGCGGCGGCAACCGGAGAATCAGCGGTACTGCTCGTGGCAAAGCGAGACAGGACAGGTACGAACACAAGAGCTTTGTGCTTCAGTACGAACAGGCCGACGACTCCACACTGCCCACAGCTGGCGCAAAGAGAAAGTTCAAGCAGGAAGAAGAGGAAGACAAGGAAGACAAGGGAGATAACCAGGCAGCCGAAGATGAGCCCAAACCCAAGAAGAAAAAGCAGAAGGTAGCAGAGGAGACGACAGCCGAGGTCGAAACCGAGACTGCAGCCCCCAAGAAAAAGAAGAAAAAGGTGAAAAAGGAAGAACCTGAGGAGTCCGAGTCACCCGTGCAAGTCAAGAGCGAGCCAGTTACCCCAAAAAAGAAGAAGAAGAAGAAGCAACAGCCTCCTGAAGGTGATGATGAATAAACGTCTGACACCATTTCTAAAATTTTCTGTTTTATTAGAAAGAATGTTTTTTCGTACAGCATCTGAAAGGTTTCAAAGATGCCGCAAGCAACAAGATTGTGTCCAGTGGTGCGGGATAGCAATGAGATAGCATTCTGTCTAATGAATTACTGCAATGAAAGTTTTGAGATGATGCAGTGGTGCACAAGTTGAATCGCCTGCTGCTCCCGTTTAGGTTATTTATGGCAAATGCGTGCCGTAAGAAACACAAGCCCTGTGCTACTAAATAGTAAGTGTAGTGCCACATCTGTAGAGCAGACCTTACATTTCCAAGTAGTTTAGGAAGTGCCAATAATAACTTGTGCAGTATTGATTTCTGCAGAACAGTATTCAGAGCTGGTTCATGACCAAGACAAGACATGGAACAAAAGGATACAGATAATAATGTCACTAAATGCAGCTTGGCTAAGCAGCATGTGCTTTCAACAAAAAGTAGTGCACACCCTAAGCTAGTGCAATAAGTGGAGCTCAATCGTGGTCATCTGTTGTCAATAATTCAGAACTTGTACAAGCACAAGTTCACACTGAAGAAATGTTGGAGGACGCTTAAGCATCCTCCAAGCAATCTTTAAGACCAGAACGTTATAGTGCCATTGGGCCCCGTTTGAATCCCTTTCGCATAGAACACTCGTAGCACCTTTGCTTGAAACGCTGGAATTATTGAAGTTTCATGTAACAGAATTACATTTTCTTGTACATTAAAATTACAGTTCAAGCTACATGTGTAGGTTTTAGTTAGGTCATAGTTTACAATTTTTGTGATGGATTTTACTTTGAGAACTTCAATCTTGTTTGCTAAAACACCTGCATCATGGCGGAGGGCTTGTGTGGACAGGTGGTCTTGGGTATGGTTGTAGTTTCAAGACATTTCCAACGTGGATACTGACGCCGTATTTTCTGTGATGCAAGCACCTTGCAGCAATCCTTGAATTTGCCCTACATACATGCCCAGAAAATGCATCCATAAAAAGGCATTTGATTAATTTCTACAGTGGTAAAGAAAATTAATTTTGGTGCTCATGCAATGAGTGTTTAATGCCAAGAAAAGATTGAACACACACTATTGGCAGCTTAGTGGACCCCAAAAACCTTTTCTGCTGTGAAATGCCAGTCCCAGTGATGTTTGTGAAGAGCTGCATGTCTGTATCGACTAATTCAAGCATCAGTGGCGATCGAGCCTACAATATGACACCCTTAAAGGTGTCGGTGTCATTATGGGTGAACTGCAACGAATTAAACTGAGCAGTTGGTACGGTTGTTTCTCACTTCTCAGAAGGCAAAAGCACTCTGCATGGAATGTGTGTTAGTACTTTCAATGACCCTGTATGTATATTAAACCACACAAGCAGTGTTTCTTTTTGAAAAATTAACTAAAGTTTTCTGTTCATGGTTGTGCACTGCACCATCACAATGAAATGCACATTTCTCTTGAAAGCATGAAAGGTTTATATGTTCTTGCTAAAACTGCAGAAATACCATGTTCTATGGCCCACATTATTCAAAGAAGCATCTGAAACATTTTGTCTGGGACAGGTGATTTTGTGACTGCTCACAGGAACCCACACAGGCTTAGTCAAGTTCTGTTCTGTCTTGGCCGCAGTTAGCTTGTCCACAAAAGAAAGCAACTTGGCATCCTTTTCTCTTTTTCTTGTTAAACCCAGGCAAGTAAATAAGCAAAGTGTTTCTGTTTCTGCGATACTAGGTGAAATACATAATATACCGGGTGTTCAAAGTTAAGCTTTATGATTTTTTTAAAATTAGGCGCTCGAAGGCACGTGAGAACCACTTGTGCAAATAAGTTGGGCGGCCAGGGGGACAGAAAGTTAGATGATAATTATCGCAGTCAGCAGCCCAATTAACTAAAATTTAATAATTAACTTTTTACTGGCTGCGGTAAGTTGGCATGTTTATATTGAAAAAATGTAGGCAGTGGTGTTTGTACACAGTTTCAGTTGGAAGATTTTTTCTAGCACGCCTGTGCTCCGAGATATCCGGCTCCAAAGTTTACTTGTCTTTCGCATGATTACGCATGCAAGAGGGTGAGGGTCCGCGCAAAGCTCCTCCCTAAAGTGACGCATCTGTTGTGTGCGCTGTTTAGTGTGTGAAGAGGGTGGAAGCGTAGGCATATGTGATAACAGTTACCCTTGCCCTCTCGGCCGGCGAAATCAAAATGTGACAGCGCACTGGCATCCAGATTCTCCGCTCGCACCATTATCTCGGCATGGTATCTGCCACTATCGTTAGAGGCTCTGCAGTTGCGTGTTACGACACTGGTTGCAAGGGTTCTTCGATTTTTGATTTCGACGGCCGAGAGGGCAAGGGTAACTGTTATCACCTATGCCTACGCTTCCACCCTTTTCACACACTAAACAGCGCACACAACAGATGCGTCACTTTAGGGAGGAGCTTTGCGCGGACCCTCACCCTATTGCATGCGTAATCATGCGAAAGACAAGTAAACTTTGGAGCCGGATATCTCGGAGCACATGCGTGCTAGAAAAAATCTTCCAACTGAAACTGTGTACAAACACCACTGCCTACATTTTTTCAATATAAACATGCCAACTTACCGCAGCCAGTAAAAAGTTAATTATTAAATTTTAGTTAATTGGGCTGCTGACAGCGATAATTATCATCTAACTTTCTGTCCCCCTGGCCGCTTAACTTATTTGCACAAGTGGTTCTCACGTGCCTTCGAGCGCCTAATTTTAAAAAAAATCATAAAGCTTAACTTTGAACACCCGGTATAATGTTCCAGCACTCAATACATCACCACTTGCCTTAAATGCAATGCCCAGGCCAAGTGAATCTCACAATACATAGACACATAATGGAATGTTTTGTACAGATGCAAGCTTTCCATTTTACCACCAGAAAAATGAAAAGGCAGTACTATTTTATTACGATCATTCTGTAAAGGAAAAGGAGGCACACACAGTGTGTGAGAGCTTATGCGATATTTACTAGACAACATGAAACAAGTTACCAAAATGCATTGTTCTTGCTGTTGTGAAACAAGAACTCATTTGTAAACACACAGTGACTTTAAAAAGGGGCACAAATAAATACTAAAAGAACATTAACACAAATACAGTGCTTTTGCTGCAACAGTCAATAACAGCTCTTGAACTGCACACAATGGATGCTATCTATTATGAAGCCCAACCACAAGAGAACACAAGGAACTTTACAGTGGGGATAAAGTACAGTATTTTAATGTTATGCTGCGCTCGCCTTTAGTGATAAAAAATGAGGCGGTTTTCAGATCAAAGAGGACAATGACTAGAAAAACTTGTGACACCATACAGGTAGAACCAAACACTGAGACAAGGTCCATGTGTAACAGAAAGAGCCCCTGTATGTCACATGGAAGCACTTCCATGATGCTTGAGATGATGACAATGAAGATATGACAATGGAATTATGTGTACAAGTGAATGTGCTTGCTTGCACAGTCTTTTGCAAGCACTGTCACGAATCGGCTTCGTCATCACTCTTGCTTGCTTCAAACAGGCGGATCAGTTCTTGAAAGCGGCTGGTCACCTGGAACATGAAACCAGCAGAAGATTTGGACATGGGCACCATGACTCAATATTCTTATGCCTTCACTATACAGTAGTCACAGGTTAAGAATGTACAGCAGGAAACGCAAGACACACGTGCTACAGTATTTGGCAAATTGCTAAACAGAAAAATTTAAGTAATTTGAAATCAACATCAGCCTGGCTTATGCTCACTGCAAGACAAGGTCGCTCCCAATGATTTCCAACCAGGCCTTTCTTGAGTAAGCGAAATTTAAAAATTTCATCTATGCTCCAATACCTTAACAAGACGGGTGGCTACCTAACCCGAACTAGTACATGGCGATATACAAAAATCTGTATTTATCTGAAAAGGAAAAGAAAAACTCACAAATTTGATGTCAAGGACTGCGCAACAATTATTTTAAACAGAATTCCCTGCTGCTATGAGAAAAAGCCGTATTGCAGAGCCTCTTGCTTCAACATGCATGACTCCGAAAGCTTAAAGGGGCACTGACACAAAAACTTTTATCTGATGTTTTTTTAATGCAACATGTAGCTGAGGGCTTGTCAGTCATAACACGGCTCATCAATTACTCCAGTGTGCGACAGATAATTACTTACAGCCTTTTTATTACTGACAGTTTCAGCTTGGGAGAGCTCCGAAAACAAGTCGCTGGGTGCAACTGCGCCGCCTAGTGTTTGCAATGGGCACAGAAATTCGAACATGTGAGCACACAGAACTGTGATGCACTTCCGTACAGCCTGAACTGCATGCTTGTATTCTTCACTGGTTGCAAGTCCTGTGTGGCAACAATTTTATTGAGGCCTGGTATGGCCAGGAGTCGATTAACGCAAGCATGAAAAAAGGACAGTGGTGGCTATGACGTCAACAATGCTAGCTGCACTGCTTAGAGCTCAGCTGCCATGGTGACATTGCACGAGGTGGGGATTCCCTTCGTGTTTTCAATGTTGCGAGGTGTAGCGTATAGCGCTCGATTGTGCACGCAAACTTTAATATTCATTTAAATTACCTCTCGAGCTATATCCACTGCTGATATTTGACAAACGGCATGTGCATATCTACGAAAGTTGATCCTGCAGGCAATCTAACCAGAAAATTTTGGCACCAGTGCCCCTTCAAGATGATGTGACCATCAACATTAGATGCAGGGGAAGACAGTGTGCGTGAGGAAATCAGTCATCTCAACCTCACATCTGCTGCAGATTGCCTGCAAGACGGGGTGAACTGCTTGCCTATGCGCTAAGCTGCACTGACCACTGCTGTGCCGAGCACATGCAGCCAGGCTGACTTGCTCTCTCCCGCAACCCCCCTCCACCAAGGTAGAAAAGAATAGGCTTATGGTTGGGCTGACTAAAGGCCCGTGTTAACAAGATACCTTGGCATGAAGGCTTATTCTCTATAAGCGAGCAAATGTCCCAATGCCCAGCAGAAATTTCAACTGCACTTGAATTTCATTTTGTTTGCTTAATTAACATTTCAATCTGGTCATACTGTAGTACCTACATGTGTAAATTCTAACAGAGGCAGCAACAAAGGAAACATACTCGCCTTCATTGGTGTGTTCAAGTGTTTACTGAAGCCCATAGATACTTTTTCTTCCGTGTAGTAAAAGAATTGTTTGATGTGCCGCAGATGCATCTAATTGGTCGGTCTTTCTTTCGGCAGCCATGTTCTTCATAAAGCTGCTAAAGTTGCACGTTTCAGCGTGCGTTTCTCTTATATTTCATGTGTTCACTATAATACTTGAGGGAAACACACTTATGTGGATGGTCAGACGCTATCTGTGCGTGCACACTCCACTGTGGAAGTTTATGAAGGAAATGGCGGCTGATGCAGGCTGCGTGTGAGAGGAACAGGGCAGAAGAGGCAGTTGTCACTACTTAAGGAAAGGAAAAGAAAAGAAGAAGAGGGAGGGACTTTAGCATTTGCAGCTGTGGAGGTGGTGCTATCAACTGTAACCAATTCTTGTGAGAGGTGCTTGATATGCACTTCTCACAAGGATGCAGCAATGTTTTCAAATAACCATGCCTTTCACAGCACCATGGTAAACAGCTGATCCCATCCTGTTTTATGATAGCGAACCAGCTTCCGACCCCAATGAGCTTGGTACACTTGCACAGAAAGCTTAAGAGGATGTGTCTCTAAAACAGTGTACCTGGTCGGAAGGTCTGCCCAATGTTTGTGATGCTCGCTGCAGTCCCTTTTCAGTGCCCAACTGCTGGCATGCTTGCAACAGGACCTTGTCGTCATCCCTGCATTTGTGAAAAGAGGCTTCTATTTTAGAACAGAGGCAATCTGGCACTAAAGCAAGCAGCCTTGCACACTTAGCATTATTGCAAGGTTGAAAAACGAATGCTAACACTGTGCACCCAGAATGTACCAGACGGAACAACTCATCAAATACGGTAATGCCTTCAGCAAACTAATTGTTTGCAGGAATGTGCCATGCATTAAAGCAAAGTCATGATATACTTAATACACCAAGGATTCAGTTCTTCCAGAGCTCAGTGTTTCTTGCTCTGTCAAAGCCGCTTGTAGATTGACCAGGTAAAAATACCTAAGTTACGTGCACATATTGAACACTGCACCTGAAGGGGATACTTAGGCCCAACTGCATTTGGTTGCATTATAGAAAAGAAAAATGTGCAGTAAGAAGAATAAAAAATAATATACATAACAAGGAAGGAAAGTGGAACTTGTTCAAGGCACAATGTTCTACTGTACTTCTTTCGGAAATGTATTTTTTTTTTTTTGTAAATGTGAATTTTTAAATAAATATGCTTGCAAGGAAACAGACGACCAGTATCTAACAGGCCATGGAAAATGACTTGTTAGGTACTGCTTGACCTTTTACACAAAGAGCCTTTGGCTACGAATGAATGGAGTTTTACATACCTTGTCCAGACAATACTCTGGCCTTCTCGGCTGTTAGCTTTGTCACCATCCTTTCCAACTGTGGACTTGGAAGCCTGGATCAAAGAAGTCGTGATCATCATGTCTGAGTCTAATGCATCGTTATATTTATGCCTTTGTTAATGCAGTGGAAAGGATAATAAACACATAAAAGAACAAGTAAGGGCAGCAAAGAAAAAAAAAGGTAATCAGAAGAAAGATAAAATAAAGAAATGTAAGAGTTGCACACTGGCAAACTTATTTAGCTTCTGATATTAAACAATCCTGACAACCACAAATTTCCTGCTATTTGCTATTTGCCTTTTTGCTCAGACTATTCGCTCAGATGACAATGGGGGCAAGAAAAATGTACCACTGTGAAATCCGACTGCCTGACTGCAAGTTTTCGCTCGGCAAGTACAACAATATAACCCACATATTCACATTTTTTAAAACATTTGTTTACTTCACTATGATGCTCCAATAAACTTGAGTGTCCTCGAAGAATAACAATGACGGAAATGACATTTAACATACATGATGATTATAATCGTGCATGTACAGAGCTATTACAACACATTATCTAGCTTAGTGATATTACTGCAGCTCTTTAGCGGATTCCCAATTCTGCCATTTGAATTCTGTAGTGAAACAGCTTTGTGATGCAGCTGAGGTACAATGCAAATGCGCTGAGCACCTGTTTAAGTTCTGTAATGACCAGCGGCTATACAGTTGAACCCTTTTATAAGAGGTACTGATATACGAGACAGCATTTAGACACATGGCTGACTGCCCTATCTCTCCCATTAGTTGGACCTCTTCTGTAACAGGCAGGATCCTGAGGACAACTGCTTTTAAAGGACAAAATATCACTAAATTTTGATCTATAGTCGTTCTTGTAGCAGATATATTGACTCTAAATGCAGCACTGCCGGTAGCTGACTGCAGTTAATTCCTTGAGGAAGCAAGGGAAACGATAAACCAAGTAATGTGAAAAGGTTGTGGTGGAAAAAAAACCATGAAATCAGTTCAGAGTTGCACAGTCCACCAAGCAAATCTCCTAAAACAGCGTGAATGCAAATGGTATATAATAAACCCTTTGCAACATCCTGTAGCCTTCTTTGATAGTCAGTTTAGTTGTAGTGTGCCCACATCGAAATAAGGGTTGATCAGAAAATGAAAACATAGAGACCACTTGAGTAAGGGACAGGAAGTGCCACCTGAGGCATGTCTCTTATAAAGGTGTTCAACTGTACAGATACGCAGACAGAATGTGATCAAGCCATGCTCAATATATATTTCACCAGTAGTACCTCCACATGCTTTTCTGATGTCTGACTCTCTGAAGTGTTAGTGTCGGTCTCAGGAGACTGGGGCCTGCCAATGGTAACCCGCGCTGGCCGGAGAACTTTTCCAGTCTGCAAGAATACACGTCCATCCAGGAACTGCAAGAGTCACAGTTTGGCAGCATTGCACATACAAGGGCACCCTGTTTATGGTGCAATAAGTTGGGTCCTCATACTATTGCAAGGAGCACTACAGTACCTTGATACCACAACGGGTGCAGTGTCGTGCACGGCTGAGGAAGCGTGAGTCGGTGCTGCGCTGGTGGCAGGTGCAGGGACACTGTGGTGTGCCTGGGGTGTCCCTAGGTGGCGACAGTGTCAACTCCTCACAACTGCTGCCAGCACCACCTGGGCTGCCTGCCGCCCCATCCTCCTCTTCTTCCTCCTCTTCCTCTTCGGGCAGAGTCACCTCCTCAAAATCCTCCATCAGGCTGCGGCAAGGATACTAGACAAACATTCAGATGTTATACTGTCTAAATACATTGCTGCAAAAGTCTCCTTCAGAGCCAATAAAGAAACACTGCAGAGGGACAATACATTATGCTCTCAGGCACCAGCTTATCAGATTACCACAGGTTATGCTCTCAAATTTAAAACTTCAGCAATTTAGTAGCAAGAGGGCAACTACAAAACAAAACAATATGAAAAGAAAAAGTGCAAGCCAAACCTGCCACCTCTTTCATCTTTGTGTCATTTCACTTGGCAAGCCTCTTCTCACAGTAAGAGTGACTTTTAAATTTTTTTGGCACAGGGGATGCACAATTTATCTGTGCGGTCCAACTTACTATGTCCACAGCATAGATATTGGATGACATACAGTAACATTCTCTTAAGAATTTAAGATGAATGCTGTTAAGACGAATCCTTGGACATAGAAAATGCAGGAACGTCACCTTGGATATTAAAATGTAGAAAAATAAAATCTGCTTAACACAAACAAGATCTCACTTTGTGATCAAGAAAAACTTCTGCAGTGACCATCAACAATGGGATGGGAGCCACTTAGATCTGGTACTGATAGGAAATTATGTCTATTGTGTGTTGAAACCATGATAAGTTCCTGGGAGCTGTCATACCAATAATGCCCGGGAATAATTCCTGAGACATGACATGTAACAATATTTTAATCATGAAATGCCAACTTATGCAACTGCAAAACAGCAATTGGAGATGGCCATGCCAGAACGCCTGATGCCACCATAGTCTATCATACAGAGGAAAAGCAAGTACTCCTTTTACGATCTGCTTTCGATCGTAAATCTACTTTATTACAGGCGTACTTGTGTGCACCAGTCAGCTTGTCACTTCATTTTTTTTTAGGTACTTCTGCTAAGGCAAAGTTCCAATAAGACAGACTATTAGTTGCTATGGTCCCTTCAAGTTTGTCTTAAAGGATGTATACTGTGTGTGCTTGCTACTGGCCACATGTGTTACAAATGCCTATATAACCAGGAAGAAAAAGAGAGAGAGAGAGAGAACAGAGAGGCAGAGGCTTCTTTAAGGGAATGCCACAGATCACCATTTAATTTTTTCTTTTTTTTGATGCAGCAGCAACATGCATCATTAAAGCTGACAAATAAAATGACATGGTCTTTTTCACAGAACACTTCTGAGTATTGAGTATGAATCACTGTAACTTTTAGCAGTTGAACTTACCTCCCCATTTTAAAACAGCATACAGCATAACTGCTCAAGACCCTATGACACCAAAATTTAAAATGTGAGACATTCGTGTTATTTGATTGTCTTGCATACAAAGGCACTTCTGATCGAGCATTAGTGGTAAACGTTGGCCCTAAGATATTTTAGTATGGTTTTAAAGTAAGTGAAAATGCTCATTTGGGTTTGTAGAACACTCCACTAGTATGACGCCGTGTGTGGCCAGTCTGCGACATTTCACCAGTGGAGGCGGGTATCAATATCAGAGAGAGAAACAGCCTTGCAGCACCATGGGATATATGTACTAGTAGGAGTTTTTTTCTGCTTCCTCGTTCCGTGTTGGTCACACAAGCAGATATTAAACACACAGTATGGTCTGGCGTCTAATCTAACGAGTGACGCTGCACACACACACACAACACACAGCATACGATAGTTCAGGACGCACAAGTCAACAAGCAATCAGCCCATAGGCTCCACCTACACCTGGTGCCTCAGTATCCACCGTCGAAAGACATATCTTTGTTTTTAAGTACAAAACAACTGATTATATGCATAGCCCTCCTTCATTCCACAGCAACATTGCATAAAACTAAGGTATCGCAAGCGGCAAACGCACTGCAACAACCCACCGTCACTGATGACTCTGACTGGAAGGCTTAGATAGCCAGACGCCATTACTGACGTGTTCAAAGCAACCATGAGCTCATCACATGGCACTTATTTTTCTCAACGGAATCATTTGTACCCATAAATCATCTGTTAACCCGTGCAATTAGTTTTACTGTACACCTCAACGTGAAGGGCAACATTGGTAACGAAGAGAGCCGGTTTCGTGAAATGGCCAGTGCTGCTGTTTACTTGTGAAATGCCCTTGCACTGTGGCTCCTGATCAAGCGAGTAGCTTGAAAGCAGGCGTGGCTTCGTGGAAAGGAATGGCCTATTTTAAGCGTAACTTTACACAATTACGATCTATTTCGTATCAGAAACAAAATGTGATCAATACTTGCCATGTCATAGCGAGCTGTGATATAAAAAATGGATTGTAGCCTGGCTATCAGAGCAGTGGGAGACCAACCAGTGGCAAGAGGCATGAGGTTACAGGTTACACGTTGGCAACGCTGACATTAGCTGTGGTTATCTCTCAGTTCAATCAGACACCGACAAAAATCTGCCCAGTTGAACGTCCTCAGCACTGCCTCTGATGGCTGAAGACGTGATGCACAAAGAGTGCAGCGAGCAGATAAATTAAGCAACTGGACTGGTGCTCCTTGCAACGTCACTGAATCTTGAGCTCATGTGATCATGTATGCGTACAGTTTCAACAGCCACCCCCATCGCACTAGTTCCTTGTAATAATTTGGCACGTTTCAAAGCTTCACTAAAATTGAAGAAAATTAGCAATGCTAAAATTAATTAGATGTCGTGTAGGGGAATTTATAGCTGCATGACACGATTAAAAGACACTGTTCTACTCAACACAACATAAAAGTTGCCAACAAAAAACTGGCTGTCATGGGCCCTTTAAAACTATGCTGAAGTTAAGAGGTACACAATGTTAAGGAGGACACACAGAAAGCATGAAGCAAAGTCAACCACCACTAAAAACAGAAAAAGTGAAGAGCTTTCGCCAGCTGATGACATTAGCTCTCATGTACCGTCATGGTTTAACACCCTCACTGTTCTTTGTCTTGCTTCCCTTTCCTGGAACTTTTATTTCCATCCCGTGTTTTTAATAAGCAAGTTGATAGTTTGTGCTCGCCATGTTGTCCTTGTTCTGTGTGTCCTTCCTGGCCTTGCATACTTTATAACCTCAGCACAGTTTACCAATTATGCAGAATCAACTAGCCCAGTACCTAACCTCGCTGGCATACAAGCATACCCCTTTCTAAGCTTGTGCCAGTCTTCAAAGGTTTTCCTGCTTAATATTTCACAGTTTAATGCCATAGGACTTGAGTATATAATCTCGTAGTACTGCCACAAGTAGCGCTGCTGCTCACCTGTCGGGGACACCCTGGCTTGGTAGTAGCTGCTGCAGCTCGTCCATGAGATGGCTCTGCCCGCGAAGCAGTGGTTGAAGTACAGAAAAGACGGTTTCGGCTGTCAACTCAGATTGGCGCTGCAGCTGGTGCAAGGAACGCAGCAGTCGCTGCAGTTGCTGGGGTTGCTGACCCAAGTGGACCTACCAGGAAAGTGTGCAGAGGTGCTACAGAACATATGATAGCAGCATGTCCAGAATGTGCACCATTCTTTTTAACAGCAAAGCTGTTCTTGCTGGCCGTAAAGTGGACCGCGTATCACAAAACTATCATCATCATTAGCTCCGGTCGTCCCAAAGAGTAAGCGCGCACTTCCATGCAATGCCCATGTGTGGCGTTCGCACACGCGCTTCTTCTCTTGCGCTGATGCCCTCAGCCCACTACTACATAGGCAAAGCAGTGGCTGGCAGGCATACGTGTTGCCCATGCAAGTAGAAGAAGAAGACAACAACTGTGTCTGTCAATTTGTCCGATGCACAGCCCCTCGCAAAGCTATGCGTTTGTGCACATAGCTTCGCACCACGAGAGCATGCGCCCTCTAATGGTGCAAAGCTATGCACAAATGCATAGTACAGTAGAGCAAGGGGGTGGGAGGGCATCAAGCCGAGGCCATGCGTCCCTCGTTGGCCACCGTCTGTGGTTTGATGCGAGCGTCTTTATGCTGGGCTCAGTGCAAAACTTTGAGAGACGTTCGCTGGGCCTCGCAGTGCTTTATGAGGCATTTCCTGAAGCCATGGACCACAACGAAATGCGGGTATGCCGGAGGCAAACCCACACCAGCCAATAGTCCAACAGCTTCGCTGCTTTGCTAGCCTTGTGCCACTAGTGCTAGCTTCATTTCTTTCTTTTCTTTTCTAGCGCTGGCTCAGAAAGTCAAAACACCATGCTCAATATGTGTATTCTGGGTATACACAATAAAATCAGAGAAACCAAAAATTTCAATTAACTGGGTGTGGCCCAGAGATTTACAGTAGACTCTCATTAATTCAAACTTGAAGGGAACCTCAGAACTCTCTATGAACTGTCAGAAGCAGACAGAAGTATGATCGGTGCAACATCAAGAAAAGCGGAGCTGACTAGTTATGACATGCACTGCTGCCACCTCAGTGTGCCTTTCTCCTGTTTTCTGCTAATAGTTTCGAATGCCTTGACAAGTGCTGGCAGGCTACTGGCATTATTTCTGGCTGCTAAAAGATACCGTATACACTCGTGTAAGGGCCGCACTTTTTTTCCGCTATTTTGGTGGGATGCGGCCCTTCCACGGAAGTTTGAAATTTTTGTTCAATTTTCAACCCAGGTATGAAAAAAACCTATTTAATCATGCCTATGTACCTAACGATGGGATAGCTGGCGTCTAGAAGTGGACATCCTCACTAGATGTCTTCATCCGTATCACTGCTCGGTATCGCTGCTTGCAATCGGTATCGCTGCTTGCAATCGCACGCCACGGGTGCGACTGCAAGGCCCTTGACGGGGAGCATCTCGGTTGACAACGCGTAGCCGTCTTTCCTGCTGTTCGTGATGTATTTCATGAGCTCCTTCTCAAGTGTTGGAAGTTTGCAAGGCTTGCAGCGGAATGCTTTCCTAGACTAGTTTGTTATGGCTGGCTCTTCCTTTTGGTCGCACCACGTGGAAATTCCGGACAGCCGCACGTTTTCCATTCTGTTCAGCGCACGCGTAAACTTGATGTTTGAATGCAGCATCATGCGTGGTTAAGTGTTTTTTCCTTTTCCATCACAAGCGGTTGTGCTATAGGCAGTCATCAAAACTAACGGTGGCACAAAGGACCAATGGTGCCGGCAAAAAAAGCGACAAGATCTCCCAGATAGTGCCGCGTGCCCGAAGCTCACATAGATAGTGCCGCGTGACGAAGCCGCAGGACAGCTATTGCCATCCGGTGGCTCCCACGAAATGCGCGCATGAGACGCGATGACGCTGCCGTTTGCTGGCGAGATTTTTTTTTTTTTCAGAATTTGTACTGCCAAGTTGGGGAGAGGGGGCCCTTACACGAGCGCAGCCCTTAGTCAAGTGTATACGGTATATGATCATGAATGTTCAGCTAGAAGGAACCAAAACAGCAGATATTTGTGGTAAAGATAACCAAAAAGTATGAATTAAGGGGGGACATGGTACCTGGAGCTGTCTTGTTTATATACTGATTGAATTCAGTGTAAAAGAACCTATATATGTGTGTTTTTCTGTGCAGATTCTGAAGGTGCAATTATCTTTTTGATCATTCAAATAGTTATTGAGATAATGAGGTGTTAATTACTATTGTTTGGTGAGACTATAGATAATAGAATAATGGCCACAGAGCTATTTATAATGTATGAGTCGAAAGCAGAATGTCCAAGGATTGAAGTGCTGCAAGTAGTTTTCAAATTAAACAACAATTAGAAATCTAGCAGCCTGTTGCAGTTCAGTGACCGTAGCGTAGCTACTAATGAACAAGAACAAAGGTAAATAAAAGAGCTACTGGGAGAAAAAAACAAAAATCTTCTTGCAGCACTTCATGCTCCATACATTAATCTTCAGATAGCAAAAAAAATTACAGCTGTGTCTCTTCTAGAGTTTGAGAAATTGCCAGCACTAAACAAGCAGAGTGAGTGAAAGCATGTTCTGAGAAAAAGCAAGAAAACAAGTAAGCTCATGTTGAACCAAATGTAATACAAAGTATTGAAATATGCTTGACAGGTGATTTGTGGCTATGGGGGATATAACCTCAATACCTACTGCTGCAACATACATAGCTCAGCAGAAATTTGGCATGAAAAAAGCCCATTTTTCTTGCTTTTTGATAGCCAAAATATAGCTTGCCTTGGTGATATAAACTGCTATTGTGGCTGAAATATCAGTCCGAGATATGAGAAATTTGGTCAGCATCTGCAGCACTGCCTGTATGTTGCAAAAATACCACTTTCAAAAAATCGATTTTTTTTTCATGAAATTTTGTCTCTAAGAGCAGTGTCCCCCCTTAACAGGATTAACTGAATGGTGCAGTTTGAATTAAGCAGCTTTTAAATACATTTAAAACATAGCAGGCCAACCAAAATTTGACATTTATTTGAATTAACCAAAAGTTTCAATTATCAGAGTTTGAATTATTGAGAGTGTAGTGATCTATTTGTTTATTTAAGAACAAGCTTCATGCAAAAAAGTGTCATTCACATTAACCATCCCAGAATGGTACAGAAGGCTTCAGTGCCTCTGGCTCATATAATTCTTCTGTGCATTGCTGTTTGATATTTTGCTCGTAAGGTCAGATTGCAGAGCTTTCGTCGAATTCTGGACTATGTGCTCTGGAGATGTAGTGGTGGCTTAGGGTTTACTCCCTAGATTGGCTCACAACTGAGGAGTTTGGTTGACAGCTAAATCTAGTTAACGTAGTTAAGTAGTGCACATTAGTGGTACTATTCAGAAGGCAGGCTTCAATGAAATTTTTGTAGTACCTCAAGTTTTCGAAGGAAGACATGTATCTTTCTGAAGTTGAGGTACTGTAATAGCTTCCCGCACTGCAAGGCTTGCTCTGGTAGTAGAAAGCCCACAAAGTCATCCACCAAGTCCTGATGATCATGGAGAAGTTCTTCAATGTTCTTGTACAGCTGTTACAGGAAAGTTTGAAAAAAATAAAAAAATAATGAAGGCACAGTTGTGGAGCACAGAACGCTATGCTGTGAACTTGTATAGGTACTCTTAAGAGCTATTCTATTTCGCTACTGATGTTAATCACTAATGTCAACATATATGTTAGCAGTTAACGTACACATTGACTCCAATTAGCAAAATGAGTTGCCCACTGCAGCGCGAAGAGAACTGCATTATGTTGGCGCCACTATTGCTCACTCTTGTATACCTTTGTTTACAACGATCACCATAGAAAGCAGATGGCAGCATCAGATTTTAGTGGCAAGGCAAACAGTCACTTTTTAAAGTGAGAAAGATTAATAATAACACATCCATACATACTAACAAGGCCTGTAGACAGGAATTTTTTTCGAAGGGGGGGGGGGGGGCACTTGCTGAAGGCCTTGACTATTTGGGAAGAACATCTGTTTTCATTATATATTTTTGGTAAAAGTTGTAGTATGTACATTAAGTGACCTTTTAAATGAAAGTTATTAATAGACTTAAATTTTATGTTATTAGCACTACACTGTTATTAACACCACCCCCACCTAAAAAAAAAAAAAATTTCAGGAGGGGCCCGGGACCCTAGGGCAGCCCCTTGGCTATGGGCCTGGTACTCATACAAGTATCACTTCATCTGGAAACCCAGAGAATATGAGGAATCTCAGCGGTGCCACAATTTTGACAGCAAATGCAGCTGCATATGTTCCAGACAGTGAGCTTAAGCTGTGTCAGCTGAGGCTTGGGGTGTTGCGGTTTAACACATGGCACCCTGATAACGGGCTGCCATACACTTTCTATAGCAGGGCACAGAAGAAAAGTGTGCCTCTTTCACTTTAATTGTGCATCAAAACATAGTAAAGAAAAGATTAGAATTCTAAGAAAGCTGGAGAGATTAGCATGGGAGCTGGCACACTACTAAGCAAAACTGCAAGCACCTTATATGATCAAAAAGAGCTTCCAGTGTAAAAGTGGGCAAGAGGCATAAATTCATGAAAAAAATCTATGCTTCGGCTGCTTGTATATGATCCATTGATTGTCTGTAATAGTGCAAAACTAGATCAAAGAAATACATAAGGAACAACAAGTGCTTACCAGTAATATAGCACATACTAACTGCTAAAGAGAGAGAGACCACTCATGTGCACATACACACAAAGCATTTAGCTGAGGAACACCCACTCATTATCGCTGAGCATGCCCACATTGTATAAAAATAATTTCTTCACAACATAGTGCAATAGATGGCATGCATATTTCTACATCATCCACTTAATTAGCACAGTTCACAGTACAGCCGGTGTTGTCATGCTTGTCCTCGCCAGTTTTCCTGTGTCTGGTTCTGCTCTGCTAAGCAAAAACAACACAGCATAGCAAACTAAACTGGAAAAGGAGTAAAGCGAATAGTCCCTTTTACCTCAACAGGGTTGACCTGGTCACACTGGGCCGTCTTCATAAGGTCAATGAACTTCTTGTGACGGGCATCATCATCCTTGAGAGCCTCTTGCACTCGATTCAAGTACTGCTGCGTGAATTGGTTTTCTCGCTCGTCCTTCTGAAGGATACAAATAAGAAACGACACAGCTGAAGGGAAAAATGTGGTGGACGTGACAAGAGTTCATTTGACTGGTGTAAGACTCGTAAATCTACCATAAGTTTTCTGTTTTTTTTAAATTTCCTGACTTAGCCCACTCTGTGAGAGTTCTTATCTTATTACTAGGATTCATATTTAAGACTCTGAGCAACTCCTTAAAGTTTATAGCTTTTTAATCTGAACGTTCAAAACACAGTTACCTATATACTAGATTCCTGAAAAATTTTGGACTATAATTGATAACTGATACTAAAAGAATCAATTATGGCTTTCAAATAACAAAAAAATGTTACCCAGCCTACTTTAATTAATTTCACGACACTGGCACTGATACCATAAACATAACGCTGTGGGAACTGTTTTCACTTAGCCAATGATCCTCCTTATTAAAGCAGTATAGATTATAGATCAAGTGCAAATTTTTACTCGCCTGCATTTACATCGATGCAATGAATTGTGATGTATAATGTTTGTTTTCACTTGCTATTATTCTATTTGCTTGTCATTCCATCGCAAACTCTCTGGTACTGTATAATTACTACTCTGTAATTTTTTAACGGAGACACGTTGCGTAGCACGTGATCGCTGTGTGACTCACTGCCACCATGGGGCTAAGAGCACCTCAAACTGCTCATCGTAGCTTTTATCTCAGCCTCCGCTACTGTTTTGTGAGAGCTTGCAATGGAAACCAACAAAGAAAGAAGGAAAGCCTAAAGTGACCATTGTGCTTATAAAACACTTAAACTTAAATTAATGAAAGTTAAGCATTTAACCTGACCCTGTTCTTAAGCTTTGCTCTTGTACTAGCAGATATGTTTTGCAAGCACAGAACTGCTTTGGACAAGCTGAACTTATGCAAAACAATCTGCACATTAGTGTAATAAACTATGTATTCGGTTGTTCATTTTCAGGCTAAACCTGATTTCAACAAATTTTTACACCCAGGACATCATTCAGGAGAATTGGGTTGAAGCTGTTTTCTCCCCAAATTCCAAGACCACAACACATTTTTTATAAAATATTGTAGTGCAAAGGAACACAGGGACACACAAAGAGCACAGGATGGGCGCTCTTTGTGTGTCCCTGTGTTCCTTTGCGCTACAATATTTTAAAGAAGTCATGAACCAACTAGCCCAAGAAAACATTTTGCTAAGACATTTTTTATGCTTCACGAGGTTTGCAATGCACCCGCTAGCTACTTTGCTGCGTGCTGCACATGGCTCTCAACCAACCACCCAACAAGCTAATGGAAGCTCTGATGTCGAGGTAACTTTCTCACATCTTAGATAACTTCAAAGAATAGTCAAGACTCGATCGAAGGCCAACATGTTATGTAGACAGTTGATTATGTACGTTTACAAGAATGCACAAAAATTGATGACCAGGTTTACAGCCATGTTACCAAAGCACCCTACAGTGAGTGAGCCTAGTGGGAGGGCCTGCTGTGCTTTGTTGGCTGTCTCTGCACGCATTATGTTCTGCACTTAAACCTTATTGTAGTATGCTAACAATGTGTCAGCACAGTGGTGTCACTTCGCTGAAAAGACATGCATAATGCACAAAGCCATAATTTCAAACTAGACGTGAGTGAGATCCTTAAATATTTAACGATAAGCCATTCATTATGACATTTTTGTCAAGTAATGAGAAAGCCAGTGGTACCATCAGCCACTGCACCGGTCACGCAACAGGTAATATATCTGTGAGAAATGGATGAAGGTAACAAAAATCTGTGCCCAAAGCAACATTCCATTTGTGTCCCTCATTTGAGTACATACCTACTACATTGCAAATAAATTTGTGCTTTCTTATTACGTAGTTGTTGGTGTTTTTACCAGGCATTATAGCACAACATCAATCTCCAGTGCAGTCAAATAAATGTTGGAGGGCCCCTTCAATACAAAGCCACTGTTTCCAGAAAAAGCATGCTTTCCATTACACCCATTCTTGCTGCTCACCCACCATGGGATCAGAGTCTACAAGTCCGGGAACTAGCAAGGGCAAGGTGGCCTCCGCATCCCTCTGCTGTCGGGAGCGCTTGCGACTCAGGGCTTGTTTGCGACGAAGGATTGTGCTGCTGGCTGCCATCAATGCAGCCAAGTCTCCTTCATTGTCCTCGGCCTCCTCCGAGGCAGGTGCTGGTGATGTCTCTTTGCACGGAGCTTGCCCTGATGTGTCACTGGGCTGGGACGCAGTGTCAGATGACGACGTCCTTTCGGGCAACGTACTGCTGTTTTGTACCTGCCAGCCAGTAGAAACAATGCAGTCAGATCCGACTGTGTTGTACCTACAGAATTCATGTGTTCTTGATGCCTCCCACGAGTTTCTGAAAGTGGCTCATCAGTTCACACGTCTTCAACAAGACCAAATTGAAGGCTTTGAAAGGGGCCCTACAACAGCATTTCAATGTTTGATGTTAAACACAGACTGGCCTAGCAGTTAACCAACACTGTCACCCATGCTGCGCAGGCAAGCAACAGCCTACAATTTTGTTTGAAAGACCCCTTGTTTTCCCTGAAACTTTTTACAAATGCTTGCTGCCTCTGTGTGTTTGCAGTTCATTGAGCATAGTGATTATCGGCTGCATTTTATTCAGATCTCCCAGCTTATCAATGCTTCTAACATGAGCAAAACTGTTCTCAGCATTGGTGCTGTTGGTCAAGTTGAGTGAGAGCGAGTGAATGAATGTGTGAGTCAATGAATGAATGAAAGAACAAAAGAGATGGCTTGATGACCTATACTGGGGTGCAAGAACATGGAAACCATCACTAAATACTAATAAGTACTGTCTGTCACTTTAAAATGCACAATAATGAACTTTGTCCGTGTATTTCTGGCATTGGGCGATGACAGCCACCTCAAGCTGTGCTGTGTGTTTTATCGGGTGCAGCACTGTCATCACTGTGGCATATAGGTACGTAGCACGTTATCCAGAAGATTTTGTGCCTATCAATGCAGTATTGATATACAGCAGAATCATCAATAAGTAGGTTGAGGAGCCACTGTTACTAACCTTACCAGAAAACCCCATGCTCACTTCAATGGGATATCCTTCTTTTGTGTGTGGTGGAGCAAACAGCTAGTTGCAGTTCAAGTGCAGTCTCAGCTATAGTGCTACGTGTAGCGCATTTAGTTGCGTACTTCTATTAAGATGTACCAAGCTATGCTGATAGCTGTTTTGATGAGTAATGAAACTACTAATGAACAAGGAAATACAACTCCTACTTTGGTGTCAGACAATGTATGTTGGCCAAACCTTTATTCTGGAATATTCACGGAAACCTCCACCAATCAAGTGAACTGGCTGACACTATTTTAGAGCCAGGCTAGTTATATCCACTCTACTTCCATATCACCTGCTTAAAAGGCTCACGCTATTTGCCCACACTGAACAATAATGTGGACAAGCTTCCTTTTGACAAACCCAGCACAAGAGCAGGCCAGCAAGCCTGGAAAACAAGAGGTGCTTACCGGAGCCACTGAGGCTGACGTCGCGGGCTCTTTGTCATAGCTCAGTCGCTTTTTGACAGGTGTCTTGAGGAGTATCTTTCGTCCATACTGGCTGTATTTCTTCAGGATGGGCGAAATTTGCTTGAGGGGCGACACAACAGTATGTCGAGGGGTCGGTGGAGAGACGACAGTGAGTGTCGCCGGTGCAGATGCAGTTGCTGGAGATACCACAACAGCACCTCCAATGGCCAGGAGGCTGCTCGAAGGGCAGACCACGGCTGCAGTGGGAGGTGTGCTGCCAGCTGGCAGGATAGGGGGTGGTGGGGTAGATGTGCCAGCTAGCGGAGGCATCACCCGCCGTGTTGGACGCAGAGAGAGATGCATTTGCTGCAGTAAGATGGGCAAAATGTAGCATGTGCCTTGTGGCCTTGTGCTGCTGCACTCGCATTTATTGTTAAACTGCTCTACATTAGTATTTTCATTTATCCATTTTGCTACAGTTATGATCAAGTTGGGTTCAAAACCCAAAAGTTAAAGAAACTTTCGTGTCTTGAAAGGTGCAGTGGAGGGCTTTTCATTAATTTTGATTATCACGCCCATTTAACACAAAGCACACAAGCATTTCTATATTTCAATCTCCTTTGAATCAGAGCGTCCTGGATCATGGAACGGTCAACCAGTGGTAGACCCCTGCTTGTCATTGGTACTATACCACCAAAGACGGAGACAAAGGTGGAGAATGACAAGAAAAAAAACCAGAACTCACTGTGTTTTTTCTACTTAAATTTGCCCTATGTAATCCTCATCTCATATGTGATCCGTTACCTCAATCTGCTACACTGTCCAACAAACATGCAGCCCTAAATATGAAACGCGCCATGAGATGGGATGAACTGCGTCAATCGCAGTGCCTTGCTACACAAATACCATCTTGACCTACCCACTGTACTTTGCATATAATTCCCCCAATTCTCTTTCTGACAAACTGCTCTTAAGGATTTAATTAAAAAGATAGAGATAACTCGTTGTTTCACGTTTTTTCCTTTGCTTCATGTGTTTCATGTTTTTGGTTTATGGGCATTGCCACAGTGAGCTGCCCACATGCACAACTCTTCATTTCGAGTGCAGTGATATTAAACTAACACAGCCATAAAACATCAAACATATTCCTACAACTATGAACATGGTTACAAATCGAATGTAGTGGCATGCATGTGGTTTTTAAAACTTAGGAAGACATGTTTTTAACAGTCCAAGATGGTGGCCTTACTGGATAATGCTTCCATAAAATACCACTAAGATCAGAGTCTAATCCTCAGAACTAAGGAGCACGAAAAGAAAACCGACCATCCAAGTGGGCAGCTTCTCCAATGGCCTCTTGCTTGGGGGTACTATGCTTCGTAACTCTATCGGGTGCGGCTCCCAGACCAGTGGGGGGGCGACCTTGTGTTTGTGCCAGTACTGTATTTGCGTTGGAAAGACACAAGAAAAGAAAAATTCTTGTTGCAACAGGCCACCAATAACAAGGAGAACAGAGTGCAAAAGAAATGATGACAAAGAGCTGCATTATAGGGACAACAGCGTTCTTCACACGGTGGGTGGCGATGGAAATGCTGTCCACCACTCTGGTTTACTACTCACCGCTTTTTATTGGCAACCTGCCACCTTGACTGGCTGCACTAAATTTTAAATGTGAGCCTAGGGGACCAAGAGTGGTCACTGTGCATGCTCAACACCAATGGGATAAGACAGGTGGGTTGGCCCATACAACTGCAGTGTGCGTGGTCGAATACAAGCGCTCTTGCTTCAGTTGCCTACATGCGAATCTCCCTTTGGAGTTGACGCCCATGCACTGCAGGCCATGGATGCAGGTCATAGCTGCTAGAAATGCACGACCAAAGGAAATGCTCCTCGTAGTTTCATTTTACGTAGGAGCGCCCACTTTGTACGGTGTCATGGTGGCGCCACAATGTAGCCTATTTGACAGGAGAATCGTTGATACAATCAGAGGTTCTTAAACTAAGCACCCTGCACCGCCCCCTCTCCCGTCAGTTTTTAAAATGTCCACTGCTTGAGAATTTCTGAGGAGAACCCTAATGGAAACATAAATGAAGCAAAAGGAAAGTACACAACACAGCAATGAAAAATAAATACATGGCACTCTCTGTTTGTTGCGTTAAGAGAAGAAAAATGGCAATTTAAAAGCTGATTAATCGAGCCCAAAAGTCTTGTCACACTATACACCATTTATGTTTGGACAAGCCCCAGCCATGGTGGTCTAGTGGCTATGGTACTTGGCAGCTGATCCGAGGGTCGCAGGATCGAATCCCGGCTGCAGGGGCTGCATTTCTATGGAGGCGAAATGTTGAGGCCCATGTGCTGTGCGATGTCAGTGCACGTTAAAGAACCCCAGGTGGTCAAAATTTCCAGAGCCCTCCATTACGGTGTCTTTCATAATCAGAGCTGGTTTTGGGGCATTAAACCCCACATAACAACAACGTTTGGACAAAAAACACAACACATCACATATGCAAAGCCAGGCACTGACCTCCATCCATTTCACAGACTGCAGTAGGCATATTTTGCCTCATGTGACCAAAAAGCTTAAGGTTTTCACTTCAAGTTTATTACTAAACTGAAATTGAATACTGAGAATGTAAAACCATGCTAAAGTAAAACATCAAGTCAAGCTAGATTGAAAAAAGGCTTCTTAAAGATTTGTAGAAAAAGCAAAGAGTTCATAAGAACAAAAAAAAAAAAAAGAAGATGAAGAAGAAGAAGAAGAAGAATTATCTGTAATGACCCTCTTTGGCCACACTTGGCCTTTGAACCAATAAGAACCATACAGCATCATCAGGAGTGAGAATGATGAGTGAGAATGATGATAAAGAACTGCAGTGGTGTCACCTATCCTAGACCCTGTCATGTTTCAACAGTTGGCAGTACAGTTAGGTTTACAGAGAGTGGCACAGTGTGAAGTCGTGTAAGGACTACTTCACAATAACTGATGGGGTTCTACATGCCAAAAACATGACATGATTATGAGGCATGGCCCGTGTTGGAGGGCTCTGGAGTAATGCTGACCACTTTACTGTGCCCCTAAGTCTAATTATATACACGGGTGTCTTTTGTGTTTTACTCTCATCAAAATGGAGCTGCTGTGGCCAATATTTCAACCCGTGACCTCGAGATCAGCAAGCCAACACTCTAGCCGGTGAGCTACCATGACAAAGTCTAGGAGTTATTTCCACTTACTCATTTAGGAGCAAGCAGCTAATTGCAAAGTAACAGTGGCACTTTGGTGACAATCTTCTACCCAATGGAGTCATATATTGGAGCACAGAAAATGATGACTGATTTTCAGACAAGCACTCTTGTCAACCTGACTTGGCTTAACATTTTCCTTCAGCGTACCTTGTAAAGCTGTGAAGGAGCAAGAATGCAGAAAGTGTCAACGCACCCTGATTGGATTCTCTTCGCCTATCTTTTTGTAAATGATGTTCTTCACGTGCACCTTGATCTGGACTTCGGTTTTCACGGGAAGGAGGAA